>OX940801.1:19119313-19456061 GCA_954870605.1 Acer campestre | reverse complement strand
ATCGATCTAGTTGCCGCTAGAGTCTTCGCGCCCCACGTATAATTTTCCTAGACAATTTTACCTATGTTCTTTGAGAAAGATGCATATTTTTTTTTTCCTTTCTTTAATTGTGGAATTGATGAGTTTGTGATGCTTTGATAATTATGGGATTTTGTGGAAGGAATTTGTTGAATGAAGTTCGAAAATAATTTATTTATTTTAAATGGAGTTGGATGGCAGAGGAGGCTGGTCTGAAGTGATGGAGATCTAAATCTATTAATTTTTTTTTTTCAAATTTTCAATGATGGATCTAATTGGATCTCCACTTGTTATGTATTTTTTTTCTTTTCTTTTTTCAAATTTTCAATGAGATTGGACTTACATCTATTAAAAAAATGATTAAATTAATATTAATATATTTTATTAAAATATTTAAAAACAATTATTTTCAATTAATTTTTATCCTATCTCATGTTATACTAAACAAGAGACAATATTATTTTAGTCCAATCTGTACTGCACTAAACATATTATAGTATTAATTTAGTCAAGTCCAGTTCAATCCAATCCAATCCCTTAAAAATAGTCCAATCTTATTCATTCTAATCTCGCGCACCAAACGCACCCTGATGGTTATAGAACTAACTATGTACAAAGTAAAAAAAATATATTGTTTGTATACATAATGAGTAATGCTATACAACCCAAATAATTAAACCCAAAATTCAATTCAAATGATGTGGCAAGTGAGTTGTCATCACCATACACAACATGAAAAGATGTGGCTAATGAAAAACCACTTGCCACATTATTTGGGTTGAAATTTGGACTAAATTTTAAGTTGTATAGAATTAATGATACATAATATAATTTAGTCCGGAGTGTAAATTTTTGCTGGATACACCACTCTGTATCTCCGAATTGGAAAATAAAAAAAGAAGAAGAATATTACATCATTCATTTGTAACTAAACAGTTCCATCGGGATATATATATATATATACCCATCAAATATACCAAATCATATTCATAACTCCTATTATGATGAAGATAAAATTGGAAAGTGGAATAAATATTTTATTGCAATTTAGTGGAGTTTGCCCTGACCACTAACATGGAAGGGAGGTGCTCAAGCACCTTTGCTATGAGGTGATGTGCTATTATTTGAAGTTATTTATTTTTTATTTTAAATTTATATATTTTCTTATTTTGTAAATAAATTTGTAATTGGGTATTTTTTGGGTTTGTTTTGGATATTTTGATGTATTTTTGTTGTGTTTGCGTTAGGTTTATATTTAGTTGTTTGAATTTTTTTTTTTATTTTTTTATTTTTGATAGAATAGTTGTTTGAAATGATTTTGGCTTTTCCAACATTTAATTTTTTTTTTTTTTTAATTTCATTATGGATTTTTATTTAAGTTGTTAATGGATTTGTTGTTGTTGTTATTATTATTATTATTATTATTATTATTATTATTTAAGATTTAATTGTTGATAATTTTACTATTTTTTATTTTAATTTAAGTTTAAAATTTTAATATTAACTAAATTAAATAATAACAAGGGTAAAAGTGTACTTTAACACATTTTGTCAATTCTGCACAAACATTACAATCAACCAATCACATTTGAATTTTGAATATATGTTATAAAACAAGATACAAACATTTCACTTGTTAAGTGGTTCTTAAAAAAAATATGTACTTTTATACTTGTTTTACATATAATATTCCTTGATTTTATTTTAATTGTTTGATTACAAAATTTATATTAACTTCATTTTGTTCCTGTTCTGTTCCAATTGTTTACATGTCTTGCACTAATTTTATTATGTCACTGCACCATGGGAAAAAAAATCACAAGAATTTTGTTTTTTCAAAAAATTAAAAAAAAGTCACAAAAGTTGTCACCTGAATTTAAAAAATTTAATGTGGATTTCTGAGTCATAAATAAAATATTAATTAAATTTGAGAGTTTATAAATCATTAATTAAGTATTAAAATATATTGATTAAACAAAATTGGATAAATACAACCATAGATGGTTATAGAATTAATTGTGTACCGAGTAAAAGAAAGAAATAATAAAAAAAAAAAGTAATGCTACATTGCCCAAATTTAGTGTCCAAATCTGGTGCCCAAATGACATGGTAACAATGTAGACCATTCATTTAAATTGTATTAGATTTGTATGATTTAAATGAGTGGTCTACATTGTTGCCACGTCATTTGGGCACCAGATTTGGACACCAAATTTGGGCAATGTAGCATTACTTAAAAAAAAAAAAAACTAAAAAAAAAAACTGTTTGTATATATAATTTAGTATGGATTGTAAAATTTTCCTAGGTACACCGCTGTGTATCCCTGAATTGGAGAAATAAATAGAATATTACATTATTCATTTGTAACTAAATAGTTCCACACGAATATGTATACCCATCCTATTGAAATTACCAAATCATATTTTACAGTGTTGCAATTCATTGGAGTTTGGTCGGGGATTTGAGTTAGCGTGACCCTTTTTATTTATTTATTTATTTTTTATAGTTTTACAAAGCAGAATTGATAAGAACGGATTTGGTCTCACTAACTTCTTGATCCTTCAAGAAGGTATCCAACTCCTTCAAGAATCTGACCATCGCCGGAGCCGGCAAGCAAACCGGCACCACAATACCATCCTCTCCTTTGTGATTCTTAAAAGGAATATAAAAACTTGCCACCCCAGGAATGGCCCCCACACCTCCCTTCGCTGCCCCACCATACACTGCCTTACCCCACCCGAAATCCACCTCTCCAAACCCTGCACGTGTCAAATCCGACACCAGGTACGATCTCACCACTGTGAAGTGGGGCCTACCCTTTATCACCATCATGTCTGCCACTGATTTCATGTACTCATCCGTCACATCTGCCTTGGCCTTCCTCACCAGCTCCAAAGCGTACCCCAACGGATTCTTACTCAGCTTCTCCGCCGTCGACAGTGCCACCGGGAACGCGAACCCGTTTCCGTAGAATCCGTGGGGCAAAGGCGGGTTAAATTTGGGGCGTGCGTCGACGATGCAAATCACGCGCATTTCCTCTGTTGGATCTGGTTGGAGAGCGATGGTGCGGCACCGCCACAGGCAGGCGGTGAGGATTTCGAAAGTCGAGCAGCGGCGGAGGTGGTAAGGGAGGAAGCGGCGGATTGCGGCGATTTCGGTGGGGCCGAAGAAGAAGGATCTGTGAGCCATGTCGTCGAGTGGGATAATGGTACCCTTGGTGTCGGCAACTTCGTCGTACTCGTGGTGCGTGCATGTCACTCGCGGTGGGTCCCGAGCGTTGAGAACATGCCTTTCCCAGACTGGCGTAATGGAGGGGGCGCGTGCGCCGCGTGACATCTCACCCACCGCGGCCATGAATTGAACTAGGCCTGCGGCGTCGCTCATGGTGTGGTTGTGGCGGAGAGCGAAGATGAAGCCGCCGCACTTGAGCCGTGTTACCTGTTAACATGACTGCATTTGGTCAACCATAATCGATGATTTTCCTTTCCTTTTTTTTTTTTTTTTGGATAATTATCAAATGATTTTCCTTAAAATCATAATTAGCAGGTATAATCATTTAGTAACCACATTTTTCAACTAATTTTGAAAACTATTCCTCAAATCAATTGGTAAACTACGGGCCAGTTTGGTATTGCTGTAACTTTTATAATAATCACTGTTAGATGTGATAATCAAATTTTTAAAACTACTGTATAGCTCAAAAACAGTAAATATATGTTTGGTAATTTTATTTCAAAAATGCTGAAATTAGTTACAATGACTAAAATAGACATGATTTTAGAACTTTATTTCATTTTTTTCATTAATTGTATTATATTAAATCAACATTTAAGTAGAATATTTAAATTGGAAAAAAAAATCATAAGAACAATAAAAATATTTTTAAAAGATTTTATAAATCAAATCAATATTTAATTAGAATTTTTAATTTTTAGATGAAATAAGGTATATAAATGATTTTAATTTGATTTCATAAGGATATTATTGATATTTTAAAAGATTCATTAAATGCTGAAATAGATTATTCCATAATCACTTTCAAAAAGTAACCCTCCACCTACTTCTCAAAATCACTGTTAAAACTTGCCAGATTATCAATTAATCACTTTTGGAAGTTTTACCGAACATCATTTTATGCCAAAATTATAAAATAAGTTGATTTTAACTTCTCAAAAGCAATAACAAACTGGCCCTACGTGGAAAATAATGCTTTGATTCCCTTTTTTTTATTAATATATATATATTTTTTCATTTCTTTTATCAATTGTAAAGTTAAAGACATTTTAAATAGTTTAAGTTAACTTGACCGGACTAATCAGTTAGCTATGGTTTCATACAATCATAGCCCGTGAGTCATTTAGTTACCATATATGCACCAATAATTGGTGTACCTAACTACCGAGAATGAGACATTTAGTACAACATATGTGTCACTTAAGCTTTTGATGCCTATATTTCATCCTCAATAACTAGGTGTACCATCTAATAGCGCATAGAAAAATTTCTGGATCACGTAACATCCACCTTTATTCAATCTTGACAAATCATTCCAGCTCCCAATTATGTCTTATGGTCCACAATTGTATGGTCATTCCCTCACTGGTCCCTTTCAAATAGTACTAGTGTCACAAAACCAAATAATTCTCATATTTTAGGGTAAAGTAATATTAGACGTCCTAAATTTTATTTTCAAATTCTGTTTCAAATGATATGGCACGTGAGATGTAAACATCATATTAGTTACCATATAATCTCATGATTTATAAGATATTAACACCTTACATGCCATATCATTTAGGAAAAAAAGTGGGACATTTAGCGTTACTCTTTAGGGTATATTTTAAACAAGTTTACACCTCCTTAAAGTTGAAAAGTTTAAGTTTGAGTTTAAAAGCAAGTAGAGGCTAAAGAGATTATAAAAAGTACCTGAATAAGCAACAAGGGGCAGTTCAAGACCTCACCAGTTCCAGGAACATCAAAGAGAAGCTCTTCCCAGCATGGAAATGGCGGTTGAAGAGCATCACCAAACTGTTGAAGCGTGACATCAGCATCAGCCTCTATAAATACCACACCCTCACCGGTACAATCCACCATCAGTTTCCGGTCTGGCCCTTCGCGAAGCCGACCCGCAAATGGATAGTACAAAACCAGCGTTTCAGCAATTCCTTGTCTGATCACCTTCACAGGGTCCTTCCCTTTCATCGAAGGCTCGTATTTGTAGAACTGTATTACCGGAATTTGGAACCGGAGGCCATCCTGGTCATCAATATCGGACAAGGGTTTGAGCTCACGAGGAGTCGGCTTGGCCGGGACGATCAGCTCCGGATCGCAGCGACGGACGGTGAAGACTAAGGAGGTGGGTGGTGGTGCCATATTTGATAATAGTGAGAGAGAGAGATAGAGAGGTTGATGAGTGGAACTGAAGTGGTTTGTATTATATATGCAGTTAATGGATATAAATATAATTACAAGTGGATACTGGAGACTGGAGAGACAAGAGTGTTATTATATATAAATAGTTAGTGGGAAAACGATTTTTGTTTGATTGTTGAAGAAAGTATTTGTAAATTTCTTGGCTGCTGCTGCGTTTCTTCTTATCAGTTATTATTTATTGACTCAATAATTGACTGCACTTTAGGGTGTGTTTGGTAGGAAGAAAAGGGTGGAGGGAAAAGGGAGAAGAAAATAGGAAAGTATGTATTTAGTGTGGAGAGAAAAGTAGAAGGGAAAAATGGGAGGAAAAGGAAGAGAAATGAGGGAATGGTGTTTGGTTTAATGGAAATTATGAATTTGCCCTTTTTAATTTTTTATTTTTGGGAGGAAAAGGAGAGAAAGGTGTTTGGTTTAATTGAAATTACGAATTTACCCTTTTTTTTTTTATAAAAAAAAATAACTTCTAGAGCATAATGTATTAATTTATGTATATAATAGGTTAAAATTTTTAAAGTCATTTTGCAAAAAAAAAAAAAAAAGTTGGATTCAATATTATTTAAATTATATTTATTTATTAAATATAAAAATATATAATATATAAACTATATTGTAAGGATAAAATAGTAAAATTGATAAAGAAGATTTTTCATCTTTTGTCTTTTCCTCAACAATACCAAACAAAGGAAATGAAACATCTCTTCTTTCTTTCATGTTTATCAAACAGCTCAAGGGAAAATTATTTTCCTTTCTTTCCCTCAAGTGTTCTATCTCTTCAAATATTTCCATCATTTCTATTTTCTTTCCTTCTTACCAATCACACCTTTAGAGTCTGTGCTTATTTATCAGCTTGTGGCTGGATGGCCGACTATAAACTTAGACAGGGTGATCCTGATATTATTGACCATAAATATGATTTATATACCTATTTTTATTAAAAAAATAATAATTATAAAAATAACTCCACATAAAATGACCAATAAGGATAAATTATTTTAATAAAAATTCAATCAAATACTATGTGTACCCTTTAGTTAGGTGCACCTAACTTATCTTAAACCTTTTATTTTTCACAAAAGAAAGATCATGACAATTAAAACTACATATATATATATATATATACACACTATAAAGTGAAAATACACCACGGTATGAGGTTGGTCTGGTGGTATACCTCTTACATCTATATCACAAGGTTGTAGGTTCGAGCCCCCATTCTAAAAAAAACCTCAAATTTATGTAAAACTACCAAAAAAAAAAAAAAAAGGAACTGTGTTTTAATGAAATGTATTTTGGTAAGATTGTAATTTTATTGGTCAATATTGATTTTTTTTAAAATTTTTTTTTCCTTTCTAGTTATATATGATTTTGTAAACCCATAAAACTAATTAATACACCCATATTTTATTAAAAAATTTAATTACAAAGATATATATATATATATATATCTCAATAGAAATTGATATAGCGGAAGCTTCTATGAGAAAAACGCACACGAATAATTCAAAAAGCAACCTATTATTATTCTGTTGATCCGCGTATGGATACCATGATAATAGATTTCAAGTACGTTGACCCTCGCAAGGGTACCGTAAATGGGAGATAAAGAGAAAATTCTTTAAATTTTTTTATTCAATAATCAATTAACCGCCTCTGAGTGCTACAATAGCTCTTATTTATACTTAAAAAGAAACCTATATAATAAGGAAAATATAATTGATTTAAAATTAAATCATAAAATAATTATAAGATACCTATCTAATAAGGAAATAAGATTTAATTTAATAAAATCAAATCATAAAATAATTTACTACTTAATTAGCTAGAAGACTATGATCATACAAATGAAGGTATTATTTTACTTTTATTTTTTGTCTAGTTATGAACTCTATCGATAAACAATTCTTTTTAAAATTTTTTTTTTTTTTTAAAGATAGCTATAGATATCAATGAGTTTTTTATTTTTTATTTATTTTTTTTTAAAAAAAAGCTATATATAAGAAAATTTTATATTAAAAATCTCTTGACCCTATTATATACAATCCAGTTCTACATCTTCCCGGCTCCTACATTCGAGACAATTTCAAAAGTAAATTGGACCATCATTAGATGATGATTTGATTCCAAAAATAATATGATATATATATATATATATATATAAATTGAGTGTGTTTATAATTTAAGAGGGTTTATAAATAAAAGGGAAATAATCATTTTCCCCCCTACTGTTTACCATATTGTTAAAGTGAGGACAATGTTTCATGAAATTAGCCAGTCTCCCCCCTAAAATGATAATAATATTCAAACACTCCATTCCGTTAACTTTTTCAACGGAAAAACAAACTATGACAGTTTTCAGTGGGTTAAAAGACGAAATTACCCTTCTATGTTTTTACTTGCCAGACAGCATATATTAAATAACTGAAATTACAATTTTACCCTCTAAGATATTTATTAAATAAAAATATATTAAAAAAACAGAAAAATAAAAATAAAAAACACAAATGAAAAAAATGATCTCCACTGTCCATCTCAAAGATGGATGGTGGAAATATCTCTTTTTTATTTTATTTTTTTATTTAAATTTCGAAACTGAATTAAAAATAACAATATGTTTTTTAAAAAAAGTCTGATGAAACTCTACACCACAATCAAATTACAAACAAAAAAAAAAATTTAATTCATGTTCTTTCAATCCTAAACACAATATCTAACTTCACAAACACAAATTGAATCCATATTCTTTCAATCCCAAACACAATATCTATCTTCACAAACCCAGGCAATTCTTTTTGTAATAACAACAAATTTAATTCAATCCAAACCCTGACCTAATCCACCATTCAATTTTTCTTCCTGCAATATATCAAAGCCAACAACATTCAAAAATTTCAAACACCAAACCCTAACCACCACCGTCGACATCCTTTCCCGTTGTCGATCTCCTCTTCTCTATCTCTCTTGGTAGTGGCGGCCGTGGTTTCGCTCTTGACGACGACGGGGAAGATCAATTTGGTGGTGGGTCGATGTGGTTTCTGGGTCGATGTTGATGGTGGAGATTTGGTGGTGGTCGATGCTCCCAATTTCTTCAAACGAAAACAATTAAAAAAAAAATTGAAGAGATCAAAAGTTTTTTTTTTTTTTTTTTTCTGTTTGGGGAATTTTTTTTAGATTTTTTTAAAGAAAAATGAAATGGTGGTAAGGTGGAGAAGAAGAAAAATTTTCGTGTAGAGAGAAGAAGAATTGATGATGATGATTGAAGATGATGTGGTCTGGAGAGAGAAGAAGAATTGATGAAGAAGGTGGAGTCGTTAGGGATGGCAAAATTCCCCGTGGGGACCCGCACTTTTGGGGTGGGGATGGGGATAGATAGTATAACCCGCAATAGGTATGGGGGGGGGGGGGGGGGGGATGGGTTTTATACTCCCTGTCCCGCCCCACCCCGCTTAAAATAATACTTAGTTAAACTCGTAGTTTCAAAGAAAATAAATAAATAAATAAATAAATAAATAAATATATATATATTAACCCTAACTTTACATCTCTTCACCGTTATTTAACATAAAATGACAAAACAAAATACTATTAAAAAAACCCAAATGGAGTTGATCGTATGAAGAGAGAACTAGAGAAATAAATGCATATGATTAGCGTTATGATTTTCAAACATTTTGATTTCATACTTTATGTTTATATTTGAAAATGATTAAATTATTTGTGAGAATTATGTTTATAAGATGTTTTTTTAATAGTTTCTTGGAATTATTTGCTACTTTATATATTATATCATATTCAATGGTTATATATTTATTATTTAATAAAAAAATATATAAATGAGGTAAATGGGTGGGGATGGGGAAAGCACTCCCCGTTGTACCCCGCCCCGCCCCAACCCGCTCCATCTTTGGTGGGGTTTTATGAGGGGATGGGTTTTTAAAAAATAAATGGGGTGGGGTGGGGTGCGGGGAAGGCCACCCCTCCCCGAACCGCCCCATTGCCATACCTAGGAGTCGTGGAGAAGAAGAAGAATTATTGTGGAGAGAGAAGAAGAATTGATGAAGAGATTATTATTATTATTATTATTATTATTAATAAATGGTGGTGGATTTGGGACCACATAAATTGATGACGTGGACTTGGAGAGAGAAGAAGAATTGTTGATTTTCTGATCTCATAGGGAGTTTACCAATTTGTCCTCCAACAGTGACGGTCAACCCTCACTTTGGATGATTTTCTAGTCAGAAGGGGGTGTTTGTTAAATAAGTTTGTTCTGGGGGGGTCACTTTTCTAAAGTCAAGAAACTTTGTCCTCACTTTAACAATATGGTAAACAGTATGGGGGAAAATGATTATTTCCCTAAATAAAAGGTATTAAAATGAATAGAATAATGCTATTTTGTCCAAATTTGGTATCTAAATTTGGTGTCCAAATGATGTGTCAACACTGTAATTCATTAATTTAAGCAAATCTAATACAATTTAAATGAATGGATTACAACAATGCCATATCGTTTGAGCACCAGATTTGGACACCAAATTTGTATAAAGTAGCCTTATTGAAATGGATATATTTATTTCAATAAGGGTAATATTGGCATTAGGATATTTGATTATAGTAATGTTTGTTTTTTATATTTTAGATATGGGTGTATTAATTAGTTTTATGGGTGACCATATCCGTACCTATTTAAAATAAAAAATAAAAAAAATATGATAATTAAACCCTAATTCCAGGAATGAATCTCCATTCTTGTTTCTTTAAGTTCATTATCCGAATAAATTTGACACAAAATGGGGAAGAAGGTGAGCATGAAATGCAACAAAGACGACAAAATCGACGACCTCAAGAAGTTGGTGGGCTGGTGGCTGTTCAAACTTCAAACAAAGACCCCACCCGATAAGATCAGAATCCATAAGTGGTACACCGATTACAAAGACCACACCACTCTCTCAAGGACTATGACTCTATGAGATTCACGTTGGCGTGGGCATCAAACACTATTACAACTAACTCAACTTTGTTTAGACATGTTCATTGTCTCCACACAGACAAATATTAATTCCACTTTATATTCGAAAACAAATATAATGGATGTTTATGGTTTTCAACTAATTATATAATGATATAAGGATTAAATTGGGTGTATTAATATTTAGGGGGATTAATTTACAAAAAAAATGTATAACGGTAATATTGATATTCGATTGGGTGCTTATGGCAATGGATTAATTTTTAAAATTTAGATTTGGAAATACTTATAAAATGAGTGTTTAAATCATATCTATGGGTGGCAATATCAGCACATTTTCGAATATTTTATTTTGTAGGGAAAATTGCAATAACTTACCTCAACATTTGACATAATTACACAAAAAATTTCAGTAGAGCTATAGTTAAACTACGGTAAACATAAGTATCCTGCCGGCTGCCGTTAGTTGAATTGGTTACAATTAAATTTTGACCAATGTTAAAGAGTGAAATTACTTCATCACCCCTAATTTAAATAATTAATATAAATATATTTTTTAATATTAGTTTTAAGAAAAATAATAATAATAATAAAATTTTAAAAAAAATGTTAAATAAATAAACATAAAAGATTGCATGATCTCCCAAGAGCTCCATTGGAGATCTGACTTGTTTAGCATCTCACGGAGGACTATCAAGGCATATTTGGTAATGTTTTTGTTTACTATTTTCTATTTTTGTTTTATAGATTTTCATTTGAGAATAAGAAATTGATTTTTTTTTTTTTTTTTTTGGTATTTTCAAAAGCTAAAAACACTAAAAACATGTCCGATAGAAATAAATGAAAACAATATTATGAAAATAAAAAAAGTTTAATATTTTTTTTGAACAATAAAAAGTTTAATATTATATTATGTATTTAGTGAAATTGTTTAAAAAACATATTTTTCAATATATTGTGAGAGTAAAAATAATATATTTGGTAATGGGTAACTAGGGACCGTCAAGTATTTTTTTTTTTGTTTTTTTTTTTTTTTTTTTGTTCTCGTTTTCTGTTTTATCTATTTTCATTTGAAAACGATAAATTGATTTTTATATTTTCAGAATCTGAAAATGCGTCGAGTGGCAATAATTGAAAATTGTTTTCTAAAAATAAATAAAAAATTTTATATTTTAATAAAATAAAAGTGGTATGCTATGAAATGTGAAAAATATATATTAAAGGGGTTAAATGTACTAAAGTACCTTTTTTTTTAATTTGTTTTTAATTTGTTGATAAACTATCACTAATTTTCATAAAGTTAACACAAAGGTACCCTGCCGTTAAACTGCCACCATCACAATGGTATTTTAGTATTTTTGCAATTGAAAAGATAGAAAATAATTAAATACTATTATTTAAATGATTTAAAATAAAAAGAAACGGGTAGAGGAGATTAGTTCTCCTCCATTAAATGGAATCTCCACTATAACAAAAGAAAAAGGAAAGACAAAGGTTTGGAGGGAGGGAAAGAATCGAAGGGTTGATGGGGGATCCTAAAGGTTGGTGTTGACTTTTGGTTTTCATATTTGTTACTTTTGTTTTTCGTATTTTTTTTTTTTTATAACTTTTTTTTTTTCCTTCTTCTTCTTGCTAATTAATACAGTTTTAGGGTCTAATTAGTTGGAAAAATGTAGAGAGAGGTGTGTCGTGTGGTGTCACTGCAGGGCCGGCTGAACCTCTAGGCAACTAATGGCCCCACCTAAAATCAATGCTCCATATTTTCATTATCAATATTTATATATTTATTTTACCATTTATTATTTAAAAAATATCTCTTTAAACTTATAAATTACCCTTCATTCCTATTTTTAAGTCAAAGATTCTTATTTTCAAATAAACCACATTTAATTAGACTTAAATACTCATTAACGTTTTCCTAAACAAATATTACACATTAATGTTATTCTCTTTCTTTAAATGGTTAATTTTTTTAATTATATATTCACACTAAAATCTATTATTTTATATTTTCTTCTATAGTTCTATGTTCAAACAAAATCTCTCATTGTTTCTCTATGTACTATTTCATAAACATTATAGGTTTAATTGTTCCAAAATCTATTACTTTAATTTTATTTATTTGTTTATTTTATTTTCAATTGTAAAAGAACTATTTGTTTTTTTTTTTAAAGATTTGATAACTGATAATCAGATATTCGATATGTCTAGTAGAAAATACAAATCCGAATATGAAAAACTAAAAATAAAAATAAAAATAAAAAAGGAATAGAAAAATTATTCGAATCGCAAAAATGGGCTCTTAATAAATTTGTAACCAATAACAAAAAGAAGGGCTGTGGAATTGCAAAACCTCATTTTAAATTTTCGCCTAAGACCCTGGCTATCCTTGAGCCGCCCCTGGGTGTCAGGTGTGGTACTACATCTAGCTTCGATTGTTTTCTTTTGTTGGTTTTTCTTTTTCTTTTTTGTTTTTTGAATTGTTTAGTTGATTTTTTAAAAAGTAGATGATATGTGTTTTTGTTTTTGGAATTGATTTGTGTTTTGTGTTGATTAGGAAGACATTGATTAGTAGGTGATAATGTTGGATGAAGATGGAGTTGATGATGGTGTTAGAGATGGGGATGGTGTTTTAGTTTTTAGTTTTTTAATATTTAATATTTATATTAAATAAATATAAATAATAAATACATATATTTTGAATTATGTGGAAGGGGAAAATTTATCTTTTCATAGATTTGGTTCTTCAATTGTTAAAATTAGTGGTTTAACGGTAGTGGATGTTTGTGTTACATTTATGAAATATACCGACATTTTGCCTAAAGGGAAGGATTCAGGGTGTTTTAGTGTAATTAACCCTAATTTTGGTAAGGATTTTGATGTAATCACAGCGATTTTTATGAATTTTGATTTGAACTTTTTTGTGGATGATAATTTTGTTTTTTTTGGATGATAAGTTCATCGTAATCCATTTATGAATAAAATTTTATAATTTTCCAAGTACTAGAACTTTTTTTTTTTTTTTTTTTGAATTTTCCTATATTTCTCTTATTTTTTTGATGCCTACATATTTAATAAAATCGGGATAAATAGTTCTAGTGCTTGAAAAATTCTCAAATATATTTATAGGTAGATTTTAGTAAACCTATCATCCATAAAAAAATTCAGATAAAAATTCATAAAAAATCGATGTGATTTCATCAATATCTATACCGAAATTAATGTAAATGATCATTTACTTGAAAGTTTCTATATATATTATATAACAGGTCCTATCTATTAAAGTTGTTGCCGGTGATAAAGTAAAAACAATGAAAACAACAATCTGTTGTTGTCAACGCTTCCACATATAAAGAGTAAACAATTTTTTTGTTTTCCGTGTTTTCCCTCATAAACTTCTACCTAACATGTTTTTGTTGTTTTCTTGATTTCCAAAACAAAAAACATACTTTAAAAATGATATAGAATACCCTCTTAGTGCATTTTCCACTCAAACTCTATCTCTATCTCTAAAATAGAATTTCAAAAAGGAATATTCCTTTAAGATTTCATCTTAAAATTTTTTTCACTCCCACAATGCTTTCTATCTTTTTCTCTATCCCTATCTTTATTTCTATTTATATCTTTAAATAATTTATATTTTCATTATTATTTTTTACTTTTTTCAATAAATTATTGTTCAACTAAATTTTAATAAATATTATTTTTAATAGCTTTTGTAATTTTTTTTTTTTTTACTTTTTGTAAAAATATAACTTTTTTTATTAGTGCATGAATTTATTATAATTTTTTACTTTAGTTTTTTTCACTTAAATTTAGACTAATTTTCTCACATTCCTGAACTAATAAAAACAAAATATTCTATCATATATTTTTATCTAAGTTTTTTTTAATCAAATAATTATCTACCTAATTTTTAGGTTCTAACAATTTTCAAAATATTCTCAAAATGAGGCAAAAAAAATTAGAGATTCTACGTGAACATGAAACGATTCTACGTGAACATGAAGAGAATAAAATTATGATGATAGCTTTGAATTCCATTAAAAATCCCAACACGTGAATTCTTTCGAAGTAAGAAGATGACAATTCTTGAAAAAAACACAAACAATTCCTAAATACAAGGTAGATCATTTTTAGGTGGATATATATGAAAGTCATTTCGATGACCTTCCGAAATATTAACGTCTTTGGGAATTATCTTATGTTATGTTGCTATTATTTAAGTTTTTTTGTTGTTATTTTTTCTTTCTTTTTGCTGTTCTTATTTTAATATGTTTATGTTATTGTTATTTTCATTTGGAAGTTCTAATGTCACTAAGTTGTCTTTATTTTATTACTAACTTATAATTATTAATGTGTAAATAATGTAAAGTATGGTGAGAATGAGTAAGTATTGATAAATAAAAAATTATATAATAAATATTCAATATTAGTCTCATTTTTAGGGGTGGGCAAAAAAGCCCATACACCGTAAATCGAACCAAAACAAACTGCTTAGTTCTGTCCGGTTTTGTACTTAAAAAAAAAAACATATGGGTTTATTTTAATAAAAAACCGTATAGTTCGGTCCTGTCTATGGTTCAAGTATATTAAACTCGGACCGGACCATAAACCGAATATTTTTAGTATTACTATTATATGTTACACCCAAAACTTTTTAATAAAATTTTCAAAATAAAAGGTTAAAGTTATTATTTCATATTTGTTTTTTTTTTTGGACACCAACCGTACAAGGTCGTACAAAATGAAAATTTCCATTAACAATTAAGACTCCAAGCATGGGATGGTAAAAGATTTTAATTTGTTTCCATTATTTTACAAAGTTATCACTAATAATAAAAAGTATTAATTATATTAAACTAAATTAGTGCAATTTTCATGATTGAGTTGTAAATTTTATTTGAGTGGCATACATTCAATTGAATGTCATGATTATAGTAATAGCAAGTGATTTTATTTATTATTATTTTTTCTACTTCTAGAAATTCTACACAACACTTTATTTTTATTACTCTTTTAACTTTTGTTAGTTTGATGACTCGTATGTAACAGTAACTTGCATGTCTCGTTAATTGATCACTTTATCATGCCATATATATTTTTAAATGGTCAAGTATTTGGATTTCAAGTCAAAAACCGTTAGACCGAACTGAATAAATATAATTTGGTCTAGTTTGGTCTGAAAAAAAAAAAAGAATATTCCAAACTGGTCCTATTTTTTAAAAGACCGAAATTTTTGGTTTGGTTCGGCTCTAGTCGAAGCCAGCCGGACCAAACCGAACCGTGCCCAGCCCTACTCATTTTAAAGATCTAGATAACACCTTTCTAATGGTTTAATTTTTATGTTAATAAAATTTATAAATTAAAACTTATTATATATTAATTAAATTTAATAAAAAGGTCAAAGGATATAAATGGAATATAAAATTTTGGAAAGTAAATTTAGAGTTTGAGACTTGGTACTCTAAATTTAGATTAGCAATCTTGGAAACTCTAAAAATTTTTCTTGGAAACATAAATTTGGAGTACAACACAAGCAACCCATACTCTATTTTTGAATTTATACTCTATTTTAGAGTATGATGGGAGATATTCTTAGCATCTCCTGGATCCTAAATTTGTTCCTTTTCATGGAACCCAAATATCCGAATCATGTTGGATATGGCTCGAATTACCAATTGTTACCAAACACGATTTACCAATGCGGAGACTTCCTGGAGATGTGAGAGCGTCTGGAAGTATGAGGTTATGTTTGAGGGAGGCTTGGAAAAGACATGATGAACAAGAGAAGCGACGAACAACTCAAACCGCTGCCTCGCAGCTGCCACTTTGGCAGCGGTAGTGGTAGCGGTTCGGCAGCTATCCACGGCGGTTTGCTACCACTTAGGCAGCGGTAGTAGCAGCGGTCTGCAGCGGTTTGACACCACTGCCATTTTCAGCAGCGCATCAACAACGGTTCCAATTCCAGTGCTTCACGCTGTGGAAAGCGCTGTGGCTTTCACAGCGGTCCGACAGCGGTCCGACAAGGTTTGGCCCGTGGATCACGGTCTTCTGAGTGGTCAAGTTCAATACGGTTTAGGAACCAGGTGGCCAACTGCAACATGAGTCGTAGTTAATCACAAGCACGCGTTGAATCAGGAAATATTCATGGAAGAGGAAATATGTTGCTTCTAGAGTTCTAATGGGAAAAAGATTTCTCCTTGAAGTAAAGACTTGTCATAAATAAGAAATAGTATTTATGTGGAACAAGTAAATCTTGTATGACTAGGAGATAGATTTCCTTGTTAGTTTAAACTCCCTGTAATAAATATAAATAGACCATAATAACTAGGTTATTGTGGTGGAGCAAAATAGCAAATACTAGAGAGATCTCAAAGTGAGTATTGGGTGTAATTGGGTTTGGAGTATTATTTAGAGAGAGATCCTGAGTGTGTGGTTGTAACAATTTACTACATATTGGAACTTTCTCTTGTCGTCCTGACAGCCGTGGTTTTTTTCCTGATTTGGGTTTCCACGTAAATTCTTGTGTTGTGTGTGCTTGGATTTGATTTACTTCTCTTCATCTATCTTTTCTTTGTTATTGTGTTTGTTTGTGTTCTATCCGGCAACGCTTCCGCGCATATAGTGAAAGGTT
This sequence comes from Acer campestre, assembly GCA_954870605.1. NCBI lineage: Eukaryota > Viridiplantae > Streptophyta > Magnoliopsida > Sapindales > Sapindaceae > Acer > Acer campestre. The sequence continues at coordinate 19,439,006 of OX940801.1, read as the reverse complement.
TGTTCGCTAACAATTGGTATCAGAGCCATGGTTACTTGATAGTGGTCTAAACAAACTTTATGGCAAGGATGATGAGATTCGATATTGAGAAGTTCGATGGAAAGATGAACTTTGGCTTGTGGCAAGTTCAAGTCAAAGATATATTAATCCAAAACGGTTTACACAAGGCGTTGAAGGGCAAGTCAACCTCTGCGAACCCTGAAGGCTCTAGAGATTCTAGTAAAGAAACGGCTAGTACTAGTTCTGAAAAACAAAAGATGAGCGATGATGATTGGGAGGATTTGGATGAGAGAGTTGCGAGTGCGATACGATTGTGCTTAGCCAAAAACGTTCTTGCAAATATTCATGGAACATATTCAGCGAAAGAACTTTGGGAGAGGCTTGAAGAATTGTATCAAGCGAATAGCGTCTGCAACCGGTTCTACCTGAAGGAGCAGTTTCACATGCTGCAGATGACTGAAGGTACGAAAATTTCTGATCATCTGTGAGTGCTCAATGGAATAGTTTCAGAATTAGAGTCGATTGGAGTAAAGATTGATGAAGAAGACAAAAGTCTTAGACTCATCCGGTCTCTTCCCTCATCCTATGCGCACATGAAGCCAATATTGATGCATGGGAGTTCAACCATATGTTTTGGAGATGTAGCGAACAAACTTATCTCTGAGGAACGAAGGCTAAAGAGTGAAGGTAAATCTTCTGATAACTTGGTTCTTTTGGTTGACAGGAAAAAGGGGAACTCTAAAGGGAAAGTCACTTGTTGGGGATGTGGACAGTCTAAACACATCAGGAAGGATTGCAAAAATAAGAAGACAAGTGTTGCTAAGGGCTCCAAAGAGGGTGATCCGGCAATCGCCTCTCTTGAGTATGACGACTACAGCGATGCCCTCTGAAGGGGCATAAACATCCTCATGGCATGACCGCTAGTTGCCGTGAAAAGGATGTAGCTGATAGCGAGTCCACATTTGCGCACGGGCATTGGTTAGGAAGTGATGCAAGGTGTGTGGTGGACAAGGATGTCGATGGCTGAGCGAACTCCCTGGGAACCTAACGTGAGGAGTTGCACCACAATTTTCAGCAAGGTAAATTTTGACATATGCCGGTGAAATCTTGGGATGGTTGTTTCCTAAGTGGTTATACCTAGTGGTGGGTATGTTTGATTCTTGGTGATGAGGATTGTAGTTGAGGACAAGTTTTGGAAATTCTCGCCATAAGGGAGGATTGTTGGATATGGCTCGAATTACCAATGGTTACCAAACACGATTTACCAATGCGGAGACTTCCTAGAGACGTGAGAGCGTCTGGAAGTATGAGGTTATGTTTGAGGGAGGCTTGGAAAAGACATGACGAACAAGAGAAGCGACGAACAGCTCAAACCGCTGCCGCGAGGTAGCGGTCCGGCAGCTGTTCGGCAGCTGTCTGCAGCGGTTTGCTACCACTTAGGCAGCGGTAGTGGCAGTGGTCCGGCAGCTGTCTGGCAGCGGTTTGACATCGCTGCCATTTTCAATAGCGCATCAACAGCGGTTCTAATTCCAGTGCTTCACGCTGTGGCTTTCACAGCGGTCCGATAGCGGTTCGACAAGGTTTGGCGCGTGGATCACAGTCTTCTGAGTGGTCAAGTTCAACACGGTTTAGGAAGCAGGTGGCTAACTGCAACATGAGTCGTAGTTAATCACAAGTACGCGTTGAATCAGGAAATATTCATGGAAGAGGAAATATGTTGCTTCTAGAGTTCTAATGGGAAAAGGATTTCTCCTTGAAGTAAAAACTTGTCATAAATAGGAAATAGTATTTATGTGAAACAAGTAAATCTTATATGACTAGGAGATAGATTTCCTTGTTAGTTTAAACTCCCTATAATACATATAAATAGACCATAATAACTAGGTTATTGTGGTGGAGCAAAATAGCAAATACTAGAAAGATCTCAAAGTGAGCATTGGGTGTAATTGGGTTTGGGGTATTATTTAGAGAGAGATCCTGAGTGTGTGGTTGTAACAATTTACTACATATTGGAACTTTCTCTTGTCGTTCTGACAGCCGTGGTTTTTTCCCTGATTTGGGTTTCCACGCAAATTCTTGGATTTGATTTACTTCTCTTCATCTATCTTTTTTTTTTTTTGTTATTGTGTTTGTTTGTGTTCTATCCGGTAACGCTTCCGCGCATATAGTGATAGGTTTGTTCGCTAACAAATCAATATATATATATTTAATATATATTTTATCAGATTGATGTTGAAGCTTTTGATGATGGATTTTGAGATGGGAAGAAGTTGGAAATGAGGATTGAGTTGGAGATGTGGGTATACCTGCCAAAATTTCACACGACCTAAACACGATCCAAACCCATTTGCAAATATCGGTTGATGGTTCTAGTTTATCGGATCGGATGGTTAATTAATTGGTCAATCCATTAAAACTCTTAATATAATGGGTCAGTTTTGGGTTCACTTTCAAAACCGTTAATTCGTTATAACACATTAATATACTGATTTTTGAAAGAAAAAAAAATGTTTATGATATTTATTAAAAAAATCTTTGTATTTACTCACTCAATAGTAATTAAATTTTAATAATCAAATTATGAAATTTCTATATATATAAAAAAAAAAAAAATCTCTATAAATATGGTTAGGATATATTTTAATAATTAATGTTAAGAAATTCTAGAACTATAAATTGATTATATCTTTGCATTCTAACCCAAATTCTAAAAATGGTCGTCTTTTACTTTATTCTAATTACTCACCGTCAATTCCTAGTAAATTTTAATAGGTATAAATTTATTCATAAAGGTATTGAATTTATTAACGTCGGCTAATTCTTATTTCCTTAACATCTAACACAAGCAATTTAGTCTAAGTAATGATTAAGATTCCCAATCGTAAATACGAAGATTCAAGGGGAAGATTTCATTTTTAAGTTGTTTATTTTGGACTTTTATTTTTCTTAAATAAGGTTATTTTGATAAAAGTTGATGCCTACGGTGGACTTGGTTACATGAGTTTGATCATGCTTTCAACTTTTAATAAATCCTAAATATAAAATTTTGCAACAGGTCGGGTCAGGTTATCCATTAATTTAACAAATAGTTTCGAGTTTTTATATTTAAACTCATTAAGCTAACAGTTGTGTTCGGATGAGACAATTTTAACACGAATTCGTAATTACACGACCTATTGCCAGGTATAGATGTGGGAGATGGGGTATTAAAATCTTAAGTTGGTTTTCCCTCACTTCAAAATACAATGTATTCAATGAAAAAAAAAAAAAAAACAAAAATCAAAAGAATTATAATTAACAAAACCAAACATTGATTAAAATATATATCTAACGATCAATAATACTTGATATTAAAGATGGAAGTGTTTTATATTTATTTATCAATATAATTGAAGTAAAAACCATAAATATTAAAGAAAAATCTTTAAGAATTAATAAAAATACCGGGAATTATTTCATCACACGTAGTTTTATTGTCTACTATAACACAAAGAAAATTAAAAAAAAAACATTAAAATTAAAATAGCAATAAACTTTGAAAATGCATCGAAGCTCCGCCTTTAAATACTACTAAACGTGTTTTTCGGATTTTGAAATTGAAACCAAAAACACTGTTTTTATTTTCGGTTTTTTTTTTTTGAAAAACAGTAAATAAAAAACCCTTACAAAATGCGCCTTTATATTCTTCAAAATTTGAAAATCTTAGAACTCGAACCCGTATTGAGTTAGAGTAGCACAACAATACTTCAAACTTAACAATTCAATATGGACAAAGGCAGTACATGTTGTACAAAAATTTGAAAATGATTTGAAATCTATCGTGATTTTATATGATGGCTCTTCTTTTATTGCCCTATTTCTCATTGTCGGATAATCTACTCGGAGTCTCGGAGTATCATACGGGAACACAGGGAAGAAAATGACAAACTGGGTCAGCATCTGGTATGGGAAAAATCAACCGATTGATAGTAGGGAAGTGACTCTGTGTGTGAGAGAAAATGTATATTAATACCAATATAATACAATGAAAGTGCGAGAATGTAATTATAGGTGGTCTTTCTTCCTTGTCAAAATCAAATCACATTAACATTGGAAAAAAAAAAAAAAAAAATTTAGTGTTCTACTAGACGCCAATTGTACTGGCGTGCCTAGTGCCTAAGCGGACAGTTTTTTTTTTTTTTTCTTTTTTTTGATGTTATTTTTTTGTTTTTGTTTTTCTGTTTTGTTAGATTCTTATTTATCCTCTCTTATTTATTTATTTATTTATTATTTTTTGGATTAATTGCACTAACTTACCCTTAGGATCTAACAAGATTTCAGAAAGATATCCTAAATTAATACAAACATCTCTTGCAATCAAGTCAACCTGTTAACTTTAACGGTTAACTAACTTTGACAATTGGAAAGCCAAATATACCATTGCCACATCACCTCATACATAAAATATTTTTTTTAATTAAAATTAAAACAATCAAATATTAAAAAAAAAAGAAAAAGATAATTTACCAACGGTGGAGCAAGAAATAATATATCTTTGACGATCTCCTACTTACCGAAAGATATCTTCGCCAATCTTGGAAATCGACCTCCTGTAGGTCGCAGAGGAGGTTCTCCGTGAATTTAGAATGTTTCCGTAGGCGGTCGATATATTATATATATTTTTAATTTTTATTTATCAAATTTTAATTAAAAATATTTTATATTTAAGATGATGTGAGAGAGATATATTTGGTTTTCCATAGGTCAAGGTTAGTCAACCGTTAAAGTCAATGGATTGACTTGATGACAAGGGTTATTTATATTAATTTAAGGCATATTTTTGAAATCTTGTTAAATCTAATAAAGTAAGGGTAAGTTAGTGCAATTAATGCTTATTTTTTTTCCTTTAAATTTTGTTTTTATCTTTTATGGGGCATATCACAAGCAGCTGGACCCCATCATTTGTCTTTTCAAATTTTAAAATATTTTCCAATATTTTCTTTTCTTTTTATCTTTAGTCTTTTCACCTTCTTCTCTTTTCGATCTTCAACCAACACACTCTCTCTTCAAAATTAAAACTCATCTTCTCTATTTATCTTCTCTACAACTTATCTTCTTCTTCTCATACATTTTTTTAAAGCTTTTTTTTTTTTTTTTTGCTCTTATTTTTTACTTTTTCTCTGAAGTCTGAACTAAGAAAATTAACCGTAGATGGTTGTCAGAGTGATTGGCGAGAATGATCGGATGAAGGCGGCTGTGGTGGCAAGGTGGTGACGAGAGGCTTTGTTTTGGTCAAGTAGTATTTTTTTTTTTTTAAAAGAAAACGTCTAGGCCGGCTTGCCAGCAACTAGTCGGCCGATTAGTCGGCACTAGTCACCGACTAGAAGCCTGGTTAGGTCTTTCTCACAGCGGTCGGAGCCGCCTAAAGCCTAGTCGACTGACTTGTCTGATTTCTATAACACCGGAAAAAATAATTTGATAGTGATATTGATGGATTGAAAATCATGGTGAAAGGACTAATTTATTAATTATGGTGGAACGACTCATTCTATTTTTAAATGTGAAGACCTTTAACCAATATCCATATGAGAACTCCATGACACTAGTTGAACTTGTACCAAATCAATATATATGTCTAGGAATTGGATAAATGTTACATGGTAGGTAAAAAATTAAATTATTTATATTTATTTTTTCGAGAAATATTACCTATTTTGTTAATCAAACCTCTAAGAGAGCCTTATGGCCAATTTGGTATTACTTTTGAAAAGTTAAATTAGATTATTTTATAATTTTGACATAAAAAGATGTTTTGTAAAACTTCCAAAAGTAATTAAGTGATAATCTGACAAGTTTTGACAGTGATTTTGAGAAGCAAGTGGAAGGTTACTTTTTGAAAGTGATTAAGGAATAATCCATTTCAGTATTTAATGAATCTTTTAAAATATAATTATCATCCTTATGAAATAAAGTTAAAATCATTTATATACCTTATTTCATCTTAAAATTAAATATTTTATTTAAATATTGATTTAATTTATAAAATATTTTATTGTTCTTGTGGATTTTTTTTTTTTAAAAAAATTTAAACATTCTACTTAAATATTGATTTAATATATATAATTAATGAAAAAAATGAAATAGGGTCTTAAAATCATGTATATTTTTGTCATTGTAACTAATTTCAGTACTTTTAATATAAAATGACCAAACATATGTATACTACTTTTGAGTTATACAGTAGTTTTAAAAATACAATTAACAAAATATCTTCTGATTAACTTCACATTTGATTATTCCTTCAACACAACTAACAATGATTATTATAAAAGACTAAAAGTTACAACAATACTAAACAATGATTAGGGATAGTTTGATATTTCTTTTGAAAAGTTAAAATTAAATTATTTTATAATTTCGATTTAAAATGATGTTTAGTAAAATTTTCAAAAGTGATTAATTGATAATCCTACAAGTTTTGACAATGATTTTGAAAAGAAGGTGAGAGGTTACTTTTTGAAAGTGATTATGGAATAATCTATTTCATCATTTAATGCGTCTTTTAAAATATCATTATCATTCTTATGAAATCAAGTTAAAACCATTTATATACCTTATTTCATCTCAAAATTAAATATTCTATTTAAATATTGATTTGATTTATAAAATCTTTTAAAAATATTTTTATTGTTCTTATGGAATTTTTTTTATCCAATTTAAATATTCTACTTAAATATTGATTTAATATATATAATTAATGAAAAAAAAAATATATGAAATAGGGTCCTAAACTCATGTATATTTTAGTTATTGTAACTAAACTCAACACTTTTGCAATAAAATTACAAAATATATGTATATTGGTTTTGTGCTATACAGTAGTTTTAAAAATACAATTATCCAAACATCTGCTTATTAACTTGACAGTTGATTATTACAAAAATACCCAATAAGTCTCGGAAATATCAAAATAAGTCTTGAAAATACCCAAATAAGTCTCGGATTGGGTAATTCCTATTTTTAGTTTTCGAGACTTTTTAAGTATTCTTGTAATTTCTGAGACTTATTAGACTAAAATGAAATTTTCCAAATTTTTAATTTTTTTTTAATTTTTTCATCTTCTTCTTCATTTACCTCCATTAAAGGTTGATTTCAACCTCCATGTAGGTCGAAGTCATTCAACTTCCATTGGAGGTCAAACGAAGAAGCCAAAGAAGAACAAAAAAAAAGAAAAAAAAAAAAAAAAAAAAAAATTGGAAAACTGAAAAGTAAAAATAAATAAACAAATAAAAATTGCGGGGGAATTTTTGTCTGTTCACCGTAATAGATGTTATTTAAACTCAAGTTATTAAAGTAGTAACAGTCATACAAACCCACTTTAAAAGAGCGACAAAACCCCCTATTTCCACGGTGTGTGTATATATGTCTTTTTTTTTTTTTTTTCTTTCAAATTTTGTAATAGTTTTACACATCTAAAGGGTAAGGTTGATTATGTCACTCCTAAGTCCTAATTAAGTGTAAAAAAAAATTTCAATTCACATTAATAAATTTCCTTATCATCGAGAGGTTCAGTAAAAAAAAGAAAAAAATTTGAATTATATAAGGACTTGAAAATTATCATATTATGAAGTATAACTAGCTAGCGACGATGATCATTGTCATTTCACCCAGATATTTGTGTTAAACATATAATGTCATCATTTCACTATTGTTGAGAATTTGAACCGATGAACGCGGAAACGACATGCCTAATATTCTCATACATAACAAATAAACGTCTACTAGCAAAAACAATAATAATAAATAAGATGACAGAAAATATAAACTAATCACACAACACAATATATACGTGGGAACCCTAAATCAGGAAAAAAAACCACGGACTGCCCGGACGACAAAGAAAATTCACCATATGATAAATTTTTACAACTATATACTCTAGGATTATCTCTCTCACAACCCAAACCCCAATCCACCGAGCCTTACCAAGCCCCCGAGCTCATAACAAAGCTTTACATCATGGCTCTCAACTCACAATGCTCACCAGGTCCACCTCTGAGTACACCCCCTCCCGAATATCCCCCTAGATATTCTCTGAATATTGCCCATGGAGATCCCTCTTGATCCCCAAATATTCCCAGGATCCCTCCCTAGATATTCACATAGGTCTCCTCCCGGGTCTCTCCCAAGACATCCCTTGGGTATCTTACCCTTGGATATCCCTTGGAGTCCCCTCCCGGATCTCCTCGGGGTCTCACTCCACGAATCCATCCACTCTCTGTTGTTACAAGTGTTTCTTTGACTCCACACAAATAACCTAGTTACAAGGTTCTATTTATACTAGTTACAGGGAATTCAAGTCCTACAAGGAAACTACTTTCCTTTACATATAATATTTCTTGTTACGCACAAAGTCCTTCTCCTTTACGCACAAGAACTGCCTATTTCATGCAAAGTCTCTTTCCCTTATCCACAAGGACTTCCAGAAGAAAACCTTTCATTTTTCCAAAAAAGATTGTTGGTTTCACACAAAATTCCGCCAAATCGCTATGGATACCGCTGTCTGCAGCACAGTGTTTCCCATAGCATGAATCTTTGACATTAGATTGCTATCCTCACCGCTGTGCAATGCACAATGCAAGGCACAATGGTTTCTTCATTGATGGAAACCGCTCCCTAGACCGATGTGTGATCGAACCAAAATTGGTATGATTTTGGTCACCATCTCCTTCTCCTTTTGTTCGATTCTTGGGCATTATCCCGTGATTTAATGGTGTAAATTAAGTGTTTTCAGGTTTTATTAGAACTCAAGAGCATTTGCGAAGAAGATGAAGAATTTAGTGCAAAAAGACTCACAAATAGGTGAAACAGGGCATTCTCGCTATTTGAGCAAGAAAAGTCGCCACATGGTCGCCATGGCGACAGAGGAAATTGCAAAGCATCTCATGGTCGCCATTTGAGGTCGCCATGGCGACCTACACTTGCAAATGGCGACCACATAGGAATTCCAACGTAGGAATTCCAAAGTGGTCATGGTCGCCACTTGGTCGCCATTTGGTCGCCATGGCGACAAAAGAACCCATGAGAGGTCGCCATGGCGACCTAGAAGGACAAGTGGCGACCACATTGGAATTCCAGCGTAGGAATTCCAGTGTTGGCATTCAGGAGGGGTATTCTTGTCATTTCATACCCATTTCATACCCTAGTTTTTCACACCTATAAATACATCACTATTTTTCCTCTTTTTGACAACTCTTGACCACCAAGAAACCTCCTTTCTCCACCATTCCTTTTCTCTCCATTTTCTCTCCTACCTAAACTTAAACATCTAGATTACTTCACCTAAATCATTCCTCTCCTTCCATTTTCTCCACCCCTTTCCTTTGTCACTTTCCATACGACTCCACCTATCTAGACATATCCTCAACACCCACTCTTTGCACAAGATTCAAGCAAGGAAGTATCAAGGAAGGATCAAGCTTACAAGAGAGACCCAAGGGTGATTTCTCTCCATTTTACTTCCTTTTCTTGTTTGTAATTATGTGTAATTAAAACCCCCATTTTAGGGGATGATTTGAGAGACTTTTTGGACATGAGTATTTATTAAAGCTTTGAATATTATGTTTGCATGATTTAAGTTTTATTTACTTTTTAATTAGATCTTGCACTTATGTGATTAAATGAGTATTGACACACTTGTTGATTACAATATGTTGTAGGATTTATTTGTGATAAAATTGGTTGAGTTATTGACACACTTAATCGATTAGAGCACATAGCGAATAGGATAGGCTTTTGGAGGGGTGATCAACCTCGATTGCCTAGACCATTTGATCGTCACTAACCGATCCCGCCGTGACCCCCTTTCCTTAATTCGTTAGGCATTACGGTGGGAAGTTGTTTAGGGTTCGTAGTGACGGTCTAAACAACACATTCGAATGAGATCGGTCCTAGATTGTGTAGATTGTGCATTAAAAAAGCCATGTATGAATTGCTCATTGTCCATTAGCTACTCTATCATTTCCCTAGAATTCCTATTAATTGTTTATTCCATATTTCTTATCTAGATTTGTTGAGCATTCCATTTCATTAGTTTTATTAGGTTTATTTTACATGTATGTTTGATGGCTTGAAAACCCATTCACTCATCCATTTATCTATGATTTATGTTATCGCATTTAGATTAGCTAATTAATTCAACTAATCACTCTAATTCCCTGTGGAACGAATCCTACTTGCCACTTTACTAATTTTCTATCTAAGTGGTGAAAAATCGGTTTTCAAAACGATCACATTTTAAAACATCATTTTGTTGAGTAACACAAACGACGCTCATCAATGTGCAAGGCACAACTTAACGCTCTTCTATCTTCACAGCGCATCGATAATGCTCTTCTTCTTCAATCCTCCCTCAAACACAAAATCCAACTTCCAAATGTTTTTCATGTCTCCAGGAAGTTTCACATCAATTGAGTATCGTTTGGTTTAAATTGGGTTTACTTTTGAGAATACGAGCCAAAACCTAACAAATATTGCTTCTGTGAGCAGGACATTATTGCTTTTGTTAGCCATTGATGAGCTAATCATAGTAGATGGTTATGCTCCAAAACAATCAGATATAATAGATTTATATATCTGATCATTTTGTTTTAGATTTCACATCATCTTTAATTTCATTTCTTGTTTCCATTTTCAAAGTATTTTTTGATACCAAAGCAATTTCAAACAATTGAAAAGTGTACTTTGAAAAATAACATAATAATCGATACTAATTTGCTTGAAAACTTGAGTCGGTAAAATAAATGCACAATATGGTCTGATTGGTACTAATTTGCTTGGAAACTAGAGTCAGTAAAATAAATGCACAATATGGTCTGATTGGTACTAATTTGCTTGGAAACTAGAGTCAGTAAAATAAATGCACAATATGGTTTGATATCACAGTCCAGATGTTAACACATAAATGAAAATACATGGTCAAGATTTATTGGCTTCTTTCTCTCTCATGCAAGTGGATGTTTCATTTACACTTGAAAACAACAAGGAAAAACAAGGTCAATGAGAGGATCCTAACTCCCACAAGAAACATGGGAAAACTTAAATATCTATTTGGAAACTGTATATCTTTACAAGTAGGTCCTATCAGAGACACGATCAAAATATCATACCTTTATCACTTCCATCACAACATCAGAGATGGTTAAGTGATTTATTGAAAGGGTAAATTGCACAAAGTTACTTTGAGTTTTGTCATAAAGACATAATATTCAGCAAATGGTTTTAATTGCACAGACACCCCTTACCGTTAATGGTCAACAATTAGACTTAATTGTTGACATCGAAAAGATCAAAATACCCCTAGTTAAAAAAAATTAGTTCCATGGAGATTTGAACCTCTCAAACCATTCACAAAATTTATAGGCCATTACAATATAGATCCATTTGATATGTCTCTTCTTTTTTAATGATCTTATTGGATTGAGCTTGAGGTTTAGGTTTTGATATCAATAGAGAGGTGCCAAGAAGAGCATAAATAATTTTTTTGAGAAATAATTTGTTAAGGCGAGGTGGGTAATAGATTGAAGTTTGAAATTGAAGAATTTGATAATTGGGGCTCTTGGGTCGTCTTCTTCTCTTCTTCTTCCTAATGTTGTGGTGGTTTTGGGTCTTGATTTTGTTGCTCTTGTTGTTGAAGGAAAATAAGGAAATTGGTGTTGATGGTACTAAATTTAACCACCTTCGGAGTATGTAATCAGTGGACAATACATATTTGGATGGCAAAACACACAACAATACACATGTCACTCAAAGAACATGCAAAGATAGAACATGTCAAGCAAACTAAATGCATCATAACATGTCATATCAACTCATGCATAATAAACTCTATAAAACCCCTTTAAAATGAAGAGAATGGATGGGGGAGATTCTAGGAAATTTAGACAAATGTATTCATAAGTGCCTCATTTTTGGTCTCAACATTGGCGCAAGAAGGTGGGGGCTGAAATTCATACCTTCGTGGAAAATGAGTTAAGCTCCAGAAATGATATAATTAACAGCTTTCTATTCTTTTTATTTTGAATTGATTTGATTGAGTTTATTGTGTTCCAACGGCAAAACCAAACTACCTCTGAAAGGAATCTCCGAATGGATAAATTCCCCAAAAGTCCCATGGAACCAAACTACCTCCAAAAGGAATCTTCGAAGAGACAAAATCCTCCAAAGTTCTATGGAACCAAACTACCTCAGAAAGGAATCTTCGAAGGTACAAAATCCTCAAAAGTTCTATGAAACCAAACTACCTCCAAAAGGAATCTATAAAGGAACAAAATCTCCAAAAGTTTTACGGAACCAAACTACCTTCGAATGGAATCTACAAAGAGACACCTTTCGAATAAGCACACCAAGGCCATAATAAGACTTTGATAATCGAAGCACCCTTATTAAACGCCGAGTCAATTTTACCCAATATAATATACAACTGGTCAAGTCCCAACCTCCATCAAAAGACTTCTAGAGTTGAGAACTTGAGGGACAATTGTTGGTACTAAATTTAACCACCTTCGAAGTATTTAATTGGTGGACAATACATATTTGGATGATATAACCCACAACCATACACATGCCAGTCAAAGAACATGCAAAGATAACATATGTCATGCAAACTAAATGCATGATTACACATGTCATGTCAACTCATGCATTTGCATAATAAACTTGACCACTCAAAAGGTGGCACCCGCAATCGTACGATGTCGGGAGTGTAGTACAATAACAAGTAAAGTTCGTTCCCACGAAGACTGAGTGATTGATTACAGAAATTGATTAATCAAATTGCTATTCAACAATCGATAAGAGATGATTTTCAGATTTAAAACCTACAATTATACTAAATTATATTACCGAAACAACTTGAAACTAAGATTGCAAAATAATGAAAAATAATGAAATCGAATGTAACAATATGAGATAATAAGCTAAGGCTAGAATCCACCTCACCCTATCTTATTTAAGCACTAGACTCACTTAAATACCCAATTTGTGCAATTGTGAATTGTAGACTCGTGCACCCAACAATAATCTCTACTCTTGATTGAGTAATATAAATTACATCCAAACATACCCAAAGCCTATCTCTCGATGACCCTAGACTATAGGCATGAATTCATTATAACTTTGGCACACTCAAAAGAGCCCTATATGATAGCCTTGCGTATGTCTACCTTACTAGTCATATATAGAGGACATTTCATCAAACATATTATATGCGTCTCCCCTCGGTTCATAGCACACAACCAAATATCATTCAAAAGGAGATCAATCTAATGAAAGCATTATATACTCAAAAACATCTATACAAAACTCAAGCACATATGAATAAATTCGGTGGTCTTTATATATAAGTTCAAGAGTTTGGTTTCATCAAGCCTTAGCACTAGAAATTTAGGTCATGTTACAAGATAGAGCCAAAGACACACACACATACATGACATTCATTTGTGTCCCTGCATAGTTGTACACCATTTATATAACACATTCACACACTTGACAAAATATGCACATGTATTAGATTTAATTTGATAAACATTGTGAAATTGCATGTTCTAGGACTATGTCTAGGAAATGGCATACTTGTGTGATCTTGTATTTATTTTTTTCTGTATTATTATTTTTGGACGTAAACATGTTCTCATATGATTCTTTATTGAGTCTCGGTCATTTTGGTTACTCACTCATTAGGTTTCGAGTCTAAACTAGAAAACTACGCTACTTTGCATTTTTATTCATTGAGTTGTCTTCATTATCGTATACCAAGTCGAATTCTCAACATTTTGTCAAAGTTTCATAATCGTCCTTGTGCATGAGAGATTCTCGATTCATAATCCGAAGATGGATTCGAATTCAGAGTTCAAAGACTCGAATACGGCCGAAGAACGCTAGAGGAGCGCGAAGGAAGCAAGCAATGGCCAAAGGCCTTGCTTAGGTGTGGCCGTGAGGCTCACGGGCTAGCAGCCCTTCTGCCTCATGAGGCTCATGCACCTCTCACGGGGATGTGAGGTGGCAGCCCGTGATTCGTCACTTCTTTCCCTCTCTTTCATCTCTTTTAAGTTTCTCATTTCCCTTCCATTTCATTTCAAGAAGAAAAATTAGAAATCTAAAGTGCAGAATTTTCTCTCAAACTTTCTCACCTTCAAAACACCATAACTTTCTCATACGAAGTCTGTATTAAGTGATTCAAGTTGGAGAATCTTCGTAATCGAGTTTTTTACCTTTTCCAAGTGGTTTGGTAGCTGTTTGATCATGTTTTCTGGTGGCTTCACCTTCAAAACCGAACCAGCTCGTGAATCATACATAGTTGTCTTATCTTTGTGTTTTCTTCTTTTATAACCTTCAATTACCTTGGGGTTTCTTCTTCTATATGTATGTGTATGTTTTAATCTTGTTGCTTAATATTCACTTGTGATGTATTTGGAAACAAGATTGTGTTAAGTGTGATATGTAAGCAAATCATTTAGATCATAGTTATGTATATAATTCTTTTGTATATTGTATATTGATTCATTTGTGTATAATTGTATTTTGATTCATACTTGCAACACATTGAATATTATTAGATATACAAGTATTATTTATTGATGAGTTTTTAATGTTCTTTTTTTTTTTTTTTTTTGTTGATGTATGGACAATGCTTTAATGATCACATGCTTATCTTGTCTATACTTGTATATATGGTTTATATGTTGTAATGTAAGCTACCTTGGGGATAGACTTGAGTTTATTTTAAGGGATTGAAAAAAACTTAAAAACCTATTCGCTCCCCTTCTAGGTATGCTGTAGGCAATTTAACTTTGTTTGTACATTTTATATCCATCGTTGAGCTAGAACGTGACATTGAGACTGCAGCACATGTCAACTCTATTTTTCAAAGGTTAATGGGCTGACATTGCAAATGCCCATGTAGAACACCAAACTTTCAGGGGCCATATCTCCCTCATTAGATCGATCCACGTTCTGATCAAAATATATTTAGAAAGCCCCGGACCTATAGTTTCTAACATTTATGAATTGCGATTTCGGGTTTTCTAGAGGGAGTTGTGCCTGTTTTTGTAACAGTGCACGAGGTTGGAAACACCACTGTGGCAGAGAGCTTTGTGTATAACACCTAACTTTTAAGGGCCATACATCTCTCCTCAGATCGAACCATGTTGAGCTCTATATATATTCGGATAGCCCCAGACGTCTACTTTCCTACGATTTTTACGGATTACGATTCTGAGTATTCTAGAGGGAGTTATGCTCATTTTCGTAACAGTGTGCGAGGCTAGAATACGGACTGTGGCAAGACCACAGTGACGACAGTGGCACTTAAACCATGGAAATCTCTACTGCTGTTGTGCCACGTCGACCCAGATCGTGACACACCTTCAAACATGACTACATCATTTCGGTTATGAGGGGTAAATGTTCCTTTCGCACCCATTTCGTGCCTTAACTTTCCTATACTATAAATTCATCAATTTTCTTCCTTTCCTTAACCTAACATAGACCCAAAACAGCAACCCACACTCCATCATCATCTTCTTCATTTTCCTTCACCTAAATAAGAGAGAGAGAGAGAGAGAGAGAGAGAGAGAGAGAGGCTTTCAAAGGCTCCATGAAGGTTCTACTCCATGGATGCCTCACCACCACCATTTCTACACATCCTCCACCACATTTGAGAGTTGATTGCAAGGAGAAAGGAGTGGTCTTGGACCAATTTCGAGCTAAGAATTCATGGAGCTTTTGGAGAAGGTCATCTTCAAGGGTTGTTTCCTTTTTACTCTTCTCTTTGTATTTCTTGTTTTCTTTAATATGTAACCCCACTTAGGAATATCTGTAAACCTTCACATGTGCTTATTTATGTATGATTTGTTCTTATTTTGATTTGGGTTTTGATTCATTCTTGTTGTTAGTGATTAATCTCTTATCTTGATATGCATGGGTGTATAAATGCCTTGTTTAGATGGGTTTGAGTGTATGTGGGTTCAAGTTGTACCTCCATGGAGGACCAATCGGGGTATAGCCCTTACCACTTAGCTCTAAAAGATTGGATGAAACTTGTTTTATGCATAACCGTGCTAGAATAGGTTTTGGCTCTATGTTCATGTGCTTAATGATTCGAACTAGAGGCGTAATTGCTCTATTCATGACCATTGGGGAGTGAATAGTGTTTTCGAATCCCTTAATTGAGAGAACACACCCTTAACTTGAATTGGATGAACTTAATGCCTAACAATCAACTTGGTGTGCATTTGTTTATGGTGAACTCATTTACCTTGTGTGAACATAACCCTACATCTCTCTATCCACTCTTTTATTTCCCTTTGAACACCATTCTCACCTTGCCATATTTTTAATTTTTTTTTTTTATTTGCATTCCTTTTATTACTTTTCCTTTGCACACACATCCGCATTATGCATACACCTCACACACACCATTCTCACCACATCTGTATTCTTATTTACATGCTTCCAATAAACACTAAAAATTGAGACAGTTGACGGATGAAACTTCCCTATGAAACAATACCCTTGCTTGTTTCTATACTAATCTCTTGACTCGTTCACTAGCAAGGTAGAATATAAAATATAAATCTTTTGACTCACCACAACGACGTGTTGTCATGCAACTACCACATGCAACCACAAGACTCTGACTCATTGAAGAGAATTATAGTCTAAGTGAATATATGACAATATCCAAAATGTAACAATGGGACACAAAATGCTTAACTAGGAATTTAAAGATACAATCAATAAATCATAGTTATCAATGTCTAAATGTAGAAACATAAAGACCTAGCTAGATGACATGAATGACTTACAATCCTAGCTATAAAACTATGCCTACATGCCCATACATGTGGACTAAATTAGATGTGTAGAGAATTTCCAACAGCCTAATTGTTAATTAAACACACATAAAAATTCATGAAACTTGATTAGATTAATAAATGTAAATCTATCAACCTAGTCATCAATTAATCATACATGAAAATTTATGGCATAGCTATTTCGATAAAAACCAACCTAATCCTACAAGCTATCACAAACAATCCCAATCCCAATCATGTCATAACTTCACTAAATATGCAATAAGAGTGATGTAAGATCCTTTATTTGTATTAGCTTGATTCCATTGCAAAACTCTCTTTATTTGTATTAGTAGTTGCTTAAGTGTTTCTTGGAAGAAAAGAGCCTCAAAGGTGAAGAAGCAACATCTTGTGCAAATATCGTCTTCAAGGGGAACATCGCTTACTTGGATGCTAAGGTATCAAGATTCTTCTTCCTCTTGCAAGGCATTAGCGCACACACACACAATTCATACATGTGTGTCCCTGCATCGTAGTTCAAACATTTGGTATAACACTTTCACACACATTTAGCATGCACATGCATTTATCTCATTGTTGACAATCTTGTAGAATTGCATGTTTTCTCACTATCGCTTAGATATGGCATGCTTGTGTTGAATAGTGTTTATTTTTTTGTGTTTCTTATGTTTTGGACTTTAACATGATCTTATTTGATTCCTTATTGAGTTCCGGTCATTTCGGTTACTCATTCGTTAAGTTTCGAGTCCATACGACGTAGTTATGCTACTTTGCATTCTCATTCGTTGAGTTGTGTTCGTCATCATTTTCCGAGATGAATTCTCAACCATTTGTCAAAGTTTCATAGTCTTCTTCGTGCGTGAGGGAGTCACGGTTCGTAATCTAAAAACGGATTCGAATTCGGAGTTCGGATGACCGAATACGGTCGAAGAACGTGCGAGGTGCACGAGAGGAGCAAGCTGGCCAAAGGCCACCACGTGTGGACCACGTGTGCCACACGGCCCAGCCAGCTCTCTGGCCACTTGTGGCACACGCTGACCACACGTGGGATGGCTGAAGCTCCTCTAATTTTTGGACAAAAATGCCCCTCTTCCTTTTCATTCAAATGACCTCTCTTCCCTCCATTTCCATAACTTGAATATCAACAAATCTGATTTTTGTAGAATTGTTCATGATTTTTGTTTTCTTATTTTGATCATAACTCTCTCATACGAACTCGAAATTGAGTGATTCAAAAACCAGAATTGTTGGTCTTGAAGAGAGCTACAAACCTCAAGCATTTTCAGAGTCATTTGAATTCGTGATTGGTCGCAGCATGCTGTTCTTCAGTCCGAGTTTCATTGTTGTATGTTAAACTTCTTCTTCTCACTTCATCTTGTGATCTGCACTTTAATCTTTCAATTTGATAGATGATTTGTGTTTAGAATGATGTTAGAACATATTCTAGGGGTGGTTGATCATTTGGTAATTGAGTTTTAGCTTTGTGATTTTACTTGAACATATATTTGCTAAACTTGATTAATCTTGAAATTGATTCTAGAAATGATATATGTGATGTGCTTTATGACATTTTCTAGGTTTAATTTCATGATTTAAGAACTAGGTTTTTAGTGTGATATATTGAATATTCATACCTTGTTCTTATTGATATACATGCTTTGATTTCTAGGTATTTTTGTGATTGATTGTTGAAAGCATATCCTAGAATGTATGTAAGCATGTTCATAGAGCTTGATTGATTATCTAGCTTTATTTGTTTGTAAGTGATTCATCTTCTTCTTACTTTCATTATTGATCATCTCTTTAATTGTCTTATTTGATTGATGAAAAGTAATATGAATGATGTTAATTCACATGCTTAGGTTTCTAGATACATTTTGTGATTGAGTTGTGATAGCTTTATTCTAGATTCTCTAATTGCATGTTCATGGAGTGTGTTTGATCAACTTGCTCTATTTGTTTGTGATTGCATCATATTGCTTGTGTGCACTTCACTTAGATCATTGCCTTGTGAAATGTTGAAGTCTCTTGCAAAGTGAGTGAAGCTTTGTCTTGAGCAAGAAGACTTGGCTAGGAAAGGATTCCGGATAGCCAAGCAAGAAGTCTTAGTTAGGATCAACAGGATCCAGATAACTAAGCAAAAGTCTTAGCAAGGAGTTGCGTACTCCGGATGGTTGAGCTAGGGTAGCTTAACTAGGATCCTAGTGATCTAGATTGCTAAGCAAGGAAATCTTCCTAGAGGCTTTTTAGTCTTGGATAGGAAGTTGCTCTCTAGAGGTGTAGGACACATCTTGGATAGAGAGTAGGCTTTGTGAATCACTAGCCCGAGGGTTGATTAGGTTTTGATAGCTTGAAGTGGATATCATAGTGTTGATAGCTTTGAGTGTGTAAGGCCTTTTCGTATAGTGGATTTGCTTTGCCGGTGGTTGTGGATTCAACCCGTGGATGTTTCCTCTTTGAGGTTTTACCACGTAAAAACATTGTGTCTCATTTTCGCTTTATATTTCCTTATCTTCCATATTGTTCACTTGTATTGATTCTATTGTATATTGATGCTTACATGAATTGATTCATATTATACAATTGTTATATTATTTCAAGTATTCATTTCATTCTTATATTCCGCATTTTTGAATATTGGAAGAATTTGGGACTATACCTATTCACCCCCCCCCCCTCTAGGTATAAAACACTATCACTTTAAAGGGAATTTCAAGTGAAGATTTGCTTATCTGAGCAATCAAAGATATGTCTTGATGAAATAGAACAATAAATGAATATAAGATGTTTGTTCTACTTACCAAGTGACTTATTGATGAAGACCCATGAGTGAGAAAGACATTAAATGCACATGGAGAGTAAATCAATGGAAGCTTGGACCTTTCTCTCTCTAGAAACCTTGACTCTCTCTCTAGGGTCCAAAAATGAGTTGGTTTAAAAAATCTAAAATGCCCAGAAATCGGGCAATTCGGCAGTCAGAGCCGCCAAATGCCAACCACCGAATTGCTCGAGAAAATCTTTGGAATAGAACGGTGGTTTGGGTTTGATGGCTCCGACCGCCGATCACCAACCGTAGAATGAAACCAGAAACCTGGGTTTCAAATAGCGGTTCCGGTCAGTCGTCGATCAGTGACTGTAGAATCACACTTGGAAGAAACAATTTCTCAAGCGGTCAAATATCACGCTAAGACATGCATACCATCGTGCATGCACAGACGTTTTCAATCAATCATCGGAAAATAAATTACACCACATAAAACCACACTTAAGTCTAAGAATGAAGTGCAAGTGTGATTGGGAAAAGAATGCACACATAAGCAATAAGGTACAAATGCATGTCAATTCAAATGCATGTAAGTGTGTGTGTGTGTATGTGCACCTATTCTCTTCAAGAGTCAAGTCAAATGATATACCTTTCGCTTTTACTCTTGAAGTCATGGAGATTCTTGGAAGCTCGCCATCGAGAACTTAAGCTACCCATTACAAAATCATCCTTAATGTTGTTTGTTATGAAATATACCAATCATAAAATAGAGGTCCTTACAATCTTTCCCTTTGGATATTTCATGACAAAAACGCTACTCACAAAACAAAAATTAAGCTATTATCAACAAGTTCATCCTACATTACAATGAGATACCTAAAATCTAAGTCTTCAAAATCTTCAACCTCCTTGTAGAATATCATACCTCCAACACAATAGCAAATACACTTTCCAAGACACAACTGCATTTGAGGTGATCAAACATAAAACACATTTGCAGTCAATAACAAAAAAACAATACAAAGTAATGCATGTGTAATGCTCTCCCTAAAAGGTTACTATCCTCTCAAAATAGCTGACTCCCAAAAACTTCCCATGGCTTAACAAAACACAATGCTTCCCCTATATATCATATTACTCCCCCTTTTTGTAATGAGCTAGGCAAAGGAGTTCCCCACAATGGGTTGCCTCGACAAAGAAAGCTACAAACAAGATCACATCGCATAATCATATACACCAAATTTATGCCATAAAAGAGATTGAGAGAGATTCAAGAAGATTTTATTTAGAAAAGAAATGTGTGCGTGTGTAAAGGTTGCACAACATGTAATACAAACACTATTAGGCATTTAGGCTTATGCATGAAAATCAATCGAAGCAACAATCAAACGAGATGTCTGAGTGGTACACTCGTTTTGTAATAATTAACATTAATAATACTTTAAAAAAATAAAAGCCTGTTGTAATAAAATTGAAAAATAGGGAACAAGGGAACAATAGAGAGCAATAATTAAATAAATACCAAATGAATAAAGAATAAAAAATACAAGAAAATACAAGAAAATAGAAGGAGAGGTGAACGAGAGAGATATGAGATGAGGAGAAATAGAGATGTGAGAGAACATTGCCTTTGTTTAATTGAATGAAGGTTTCAGTTTTTCAACAATCGAACAACCTTTACAAACACAAGCCATATATATAGGCAATATCATGAGGGGTGTTTATTGCAATTTTTCTATACATGTTGCCACCATGAGCCACGTTTAAAACCAAATTGTATTTTGTTGCCACTTGCCACTTGAAGCACATGGTGGAAGCCACCAAATATATTTATAACACTCTCCCTTGGATTCCACCATTTGTATTTTAATTTGCTAGGAAAAACCCAGTGGGATAAAAACCTCAGCAAAATATATACAATGATCTTCAGGATCAAGTGGTGGGGGTATGTTTAGAACTGCCTCATTAAAACCTTCCCGGTAAAACCTAGTGGGACAAAATCCGGTAGAAGGAAAAAGAGTACAGTACACATACATCCATTCAAAAATTTTTTTTCTCCCCCTGAATGAAACTTCAATATCAATCTTGTAGTTTGCAGAGTCGACGCATGCCAATCCCATATACCAATTTCTCAAAAGTTGATGTAGACAATGTTTTGGTAAACAGATCTGTAAGATTATCTGTAGACCGTATTTATTTAACATCAATCTGTCGGCTCTGTTGAAGTTCATGAGTATAGAAGAATTTGGGAGAAATATGTTTGGTTCTGTCTCCTTTGATATATCCCCCTCTAACTTGAGCAATACAAGCCACATTATCTTCAAATATCGGTGTCGGCATTCCTGTAGATAATGAAAATCCACATGTATTTTGAATATGAGAAATTACTAACCTTAGCCACACGCATTCTCGGCTTGCTTCATGAAGTGCAAGGATCTCAGAATGATTAGATGGTGTAGCAGCAATAGTTTGCTTTATGGAGCGCCAGGAGATTGCTGTGCCATTATAAGTAAAAACATACCCCGTTTGTGAACGAGCTTTATGGGAATCTGCTAGATACTCGGCATCAGTATAACCAAGTAAACCTGAAAAATTGTTAGATTTTGAAAAATATAACCCTAAATCTTTTGTTCCACGAAGATAACGAAAAAGATGTTTGATCCCATTCTAATGTCTTCGAGTTGGTGCTGAACTGAATCTAGTAAGTAAATTTATTGAAAATGCAATATCTGGTCGAGTACATTGAGCCAGATATAATAAAGCACCAATTGCATTAAGATATGGTACTTCAGGACCAAGTATCTTTTCACCATCTTCCAGTGGTCGGAATGGATCTTTCTTAGAATCAAGGGTTCTAACAATCATGAGAGTACTTAATGGGTGAACATTATCCATATTAAATCTTTTCAGAATCTTTTCAATATAAGCTGATTGATGGATAAGTATTTCGTCTGATTTATGCTTAATCTCTAGACCGAGACAATATTTTGTCTTTCCCAGATCTTTCATTTCAAATTTCTTTTTCAAATATTCAGTAGTTTTCAGGAGCTCTCAAGGAGTTCCAATCAAATTCATGTCATCAACGTAAACTGCTATAATAGCAAATACAGATTCTGATTTCTTTATGAAAACACATGGGCATATGAGATTATTGATATATCCCTCTTTAATCAAATATTCACTGAGGCGGTTGTACCACATGCGCCCAGATTGCTTTAATCCATACAAGGACCTTTGTAATTTAATTGAATATAAATTGTGAGATCTCGAGTTGTATGCTTCTGGCATTCTAAATCTTTCTGGGATTTTCATATAAATATCTGAATCGAGTGAGCCATATAGGTAGGCAGTTGCTACGTCCATAAGACGCATTTCAAGTCTTTCTGAGACAGCCACATTTATCAGAAATCGAAACGTAATTGTATCCATCACTGGTGAATACGTCTCATCAAAATCAATACCAAGTCTCTGCGAGAAACCCTGTGCTACAAGTCGTGCCTTATATCGCACCACCTCGTTTTTCTCATTACGTTTCCGTACAAAAACCCATTTGTATCCAACAGGTTTGACGTCTTCAGGCGTCTGGACTATTGGTTCAAATACTTTATGTTTGGTTAATGAAGCCAATTCTGCTTGAATTGCTTTTTTCCATTTAGGCAAGTCAGACCTTTGCCTACAATCATTAAGGTTATGAGGCTCATAATCATCATTTAAAATTTCAGTAGCCATTGTATACGAAAAAATATCATCAATGATTATTTCTTCACGATTCCACATTTCTCCTGTATAATTTATAGAAATTTCCTCATTTCTATGTTCTTGTATCTCTTCAGAGATTCCTTCCCCTGCAGGGGTCTCTTGTGTCCTTTCAGGGACATCTAACTCTTGTGGAGTTGATTTAGAGAAAGTGGATTTATTTATCATTTCAGGTACATGATCTTGATATTTTGTTTTCTTCCTTCGGGGAATAGTATCTTTCAAACCAAGTGGCCTACCACGCTTCTGGCGTACAGTAGATGATTCTTTTGCTACTATTTGTTTAGATCGTTCTTCTGGAACAATCACCCATGCTGGTACATTAACAGCTGAGATGTGTGATTTTGTTACCTTAGTAGCATCTGTAAATCCATCTGGTAACTGATTTGCTATTGTTTGAAGATGAACTATCTTTCGTACTTCATTATCACATTGAGATGTGTATGGGTCAAGATGAGTTAGACCAGGAACTTTTCAAGAAAATTCACGCTTCTCTTCAGGAGAAGTTTTTCCTTTCCCTAATGATGGGAAATTTCCCTCATTGAAATGACAATTAGCAAATCGTGCAGTAAAAAGATCACCAGTTAAAGGTTCCAAATATCTAATAATTGATGGTGAATCTAGACCAACATATATTCCCAAACGCCGTTGGGGTCCCATTTTATTTCTATTTGTAGGTGCAATTGGGACATATACTGCACAGCCAAAAGTACGCAAATGGGAAATATCTGGTTGGTGGCCAAATACAAGTTGCACAGGAGAATATTGATGATAAGCAGTGGGACGAAGACGAATTAATGCAGCAGCATGTAAAATAGCATGTCCCTAAACAGAAATCGGTAATTGTGTTCGTAATAATAAAGTTCTTGCAATTACCTGGAGACGCTTGATAAATGATTCTGCTAATCCATTCTGAGTATAAACATGTGGAACTGGATGCTCAACATCAATCCCAATTGATTTGCAATATTCATCAAATGTTTTGGAGGTAAATTCACCAGCATTATCAAGGCAGATTGATTTGATCGGATGATCGGGAAAATGTGCCCGAAGCCTGATAATCTGTGTAAGTAATCTTGCAAAATCAACATTGCGTGTTGATAATAAGCAAACGTGTGACCATCTGCTGGATGCGTCAACTAGGACCATAAAATAGCAGAACGGTCCACTTGGTGGATGAATAGGTCCACATATGTCCCCTTGAATCCTTTGTAGGAATGATGGGGATTCAAAGCCAACTTTAAAATGGGATGGTTTTATTACCAATTTCCCTTGTGAACATGCAGTACATAAATTTTCATGGGATAAAAGAATCTTCTGGTTCTTTAATGGATGCCCACGAGAATTTTCAATGATTCTACGTATCATTGTAGATCCCGGGTGACCAAGACGGTCATGCCAAAGCATAAATATTTTTGGATCTGGGAACTTCTGGTTCATAACTGCATAAATTTCTACACCTCTTATAAGAGTGTAATATAATCCAGATGATAAACCACACAACTTTTCCATAATGAGCTTCTGGCCTGAATTATGAGAAGTAATGTACAAATACTCAATATTCTCATTACTTATAGTTTCTATGTGATATCCATTACCCCGTATATCTTTGAAACTAAGTAGATTTCTTCTGGATCTACTAGAATATAAAGCATCACTGATACATATTTTAGTATCGTTCGGTAACAATATCATGGCTCTACTGGAGCCTTCTATCAGATCTGCTGGACCCGATATTGTATTAACATTTGCTTTGAGCAAGGTCAAATTCATAAAGTATTTCTTATTCTGCAGAATTGTATGCGTCGTTGCACTATCGACCAGACATATATCTCCTGTATCTTGCTTTTCAACATCAATCAATTTATCGTTTAGAGACATATCTATTCACAAAACAAAAGCAAAAAATAAATAAAGTGCACATCAGACAAAGTGATCGAAAATATAAACATATATATCTATATATATATATGAAAATATTCATTTCATAAAACAAAATCATGAATCATATTGATTTTTTGAACTTCCGGTTTGACCATGAACTGCAGGTTCATAAAATTCAGAAAACTTCAGGTTCTAAATAGAAATTACAAATTGACTTTCTAGATGAAAGAATCGTAACTTGATCCAATTCAGTATTTCTGGTTCTAATAATCTTTGACATAAAAGTTTTAATATCACAATTTAAATTGAATTCAGAGCTTCAAGTTTGATTAGAACGTCATGTTCAAAACTTAAGAACTTCAAGTTCAGATTCAATACTTCGTATTCAAAATTAGAACTTCAGGTTCTATGTATAGAATTAGAATTTTGGAATTTCAGGTCCCAAGTATGACATTCATGTACATAGTAATGAATCCAGAACTCCATATTTTTACTAAAATTTAAAATTTAGAACTTCAGATTCCCAACTTAAATATTATAATGATAAATCCAGAAACTTCAGATTCTGGTTAGTCGGTCTAGCCGAGCTTGGTTTAAATTCCAGAAACTTAACGGTTGACCTAGTTAGGCTCAACACATAATTTATACAAATCCAGAAACTTCATGTTCTGGTTAGTTGGCATATTCAGATACATAAATTGCATAAAATTAAATAGATGCGTAAAATTAAAATAATAGATAATATAACAGAAATAAGATGAAGAAGAATAAAGAGATAAAATGAATAAGGGAGAAAATTTACTATTTTTATTAATGATTTCGGATTACATCCTGACCACACAATTTCAGCTGTGTAGTGATTTTGAATAAAACAGTATTATACTTAGAGATTAATCTAAAGTCTTGAAAACGTAAATGTTGCCACTGATACCTGGCATTTGGTAATGCAACTTCTGGTTGGTTATCAAATCGGTCTTTTTAGTTCTTGTCATAGAACTTCTAGTTCTGTGACCATTAGGTATTGAGCTTTTAGATCGTAATTGTCCCCAGACACTTCCAGTGTAGAAAATTTCAAATTTACAAGCTTTGACATTATTATAACTTCTGGTTATCCGAAAATCACAATCGGAGTCAGAACTTCTGGTCTGACAAAAATCTGAGGAATTTATACCTTCAGATATATAAACGAATATTTGTAAATAAATAAATCCAGAAGCTTCAGGTTTCGGTAATGATAAATAAATTCATAAACTTCAGGTTCTTGATGGGTAACCAAATTGTTTGAATAAAAATTGCGTAAAGTAAAATGCGTAATAATAAATGCGAGAAAAAAAAATAATAAATCCAGAACTGCAGGTTCTGGTAGGTTGGCATGACCAATATCATAAAAGCATATAAATAAATAAATGCGGGAAAGTAAATTGCTTAAAAGTAAATAAAATGCAGTAAAATAAATTGCATAAAAGTAAAGTGCGAGAAAGTAAATTCAGAACTGCGGGTTCTGGTATTAATAAAAAAAAATCTGGAAGCTTCAGGCTTTAGTAATTAATAAATTTAGAACTTCAGGTTCTAGTAATAAATCTAGGAACTTCAGGTCCCAGTAATAATAAATTCAGAACTTCAGGTTCTGAGAATAACAGCATTCGTGCTGATAACGTGTTGTAATAAAATTGAAAAATAGGGAACAAGGGAACAATAGAGAGCAATAATTAAATAAATACCAAATGAATAAAGAATAAAAAATACAAGAAAATACAAGAAAATAGAAGGAGAGGTGAACGAGAGAGATATGAGATGAGGAGAAATAGAGATGTGAGAGAACATTGCCTTTGTTTAATTGAATGAAGGTTTCAGTTTTTCAACAACCGAACAACCTTTACAAACACAAGCCATATATATAGGCAATATCATGAGGGGTGTTTATTGCAATTTTTCTATACATGTTGCCACCATGAGCCACGTTTAAAACCAAATTGTATTTTGTTGCCACTTGCCACTTGAAGCACATGGTGGAAGCCACCAAATATATTTATAACAAAGCCATAATTAAAAGCTTAATGTTTGTTGGGTGGTGCACTAGCACCACTCTGATATATAAACTATCAACGAACGGTAGGTGACCAACACCACTCAATATAAACAACATAAAGAGTGGTTGGTTCACTAGCACTGCACCATATAAAAAACTTAAAAAAATTAATTATTAAATTAATACATAATTAATTAAATAAAAAAGTTAATAATAAATAAAACAATACATAAACTACTTTATGTATAGATGATCAATACCAAAATAATCACTAAGAATGTATTTGGTAGGGATGAAAAGGGATAGGAAAGAAAAGGGTGGAGGGAAAAGGGAGAAGAAAATGGGGAAGTATGTGTTTGGTATGGAGAGAAAAATGGAAAGAAAGGAAAAATGAGAGGAAAAATTTATGGGTGGGACCCACTATTTTTATTCCTCCCAAAAGTGGATGGAAAAGTGAGAGAAATGAGGTAATGCTTTTAGGTTTAATTAAAATTACAAATTTGTCTATCTTTTTTAATATATAAACTATAATGTAAGGGTAAAATAGTAAAATTGATAAAGAAGATCTCTTATTTCCTTCCAGTTTAGTAAACAGCTCAAGGGAAAATTATTTTCCTTTCTTTCCCTCATGTTTTCTATCCTTCCAATTTTCTTTCCTCCTCACCAAACACACTCTAAGCCTCATTATACATTAATGTTCAATACAGTGTTATAGAGATTCAAGCTCTAATAAATCTTTAATAATTAATTCAACTCTTTAATTAAATAATTGATTTATTAATTCCAAAATTATTCCACTAAAAAACTAGAACTGTACTCTTGTAATTATAGAATTAATTACTTGAACATGAATCGAAGAGTCCACTAGTATAATCATTCCATATAGATCAATCCTCCATTAACAGTTCGTAATATGAGCTAAGTTCAAATCCGTTGACTTCTCTATTACATCTTTATCCTTGAGTTTCGGTGATACTCTAATGAACGATTATTTATGATCTTATCATAAATTTAACGCTTTATTGTTTAAGACTCTAATCTTTTACTCAAGAGAACTATTTGTCTAACTTCATTTAAGAAGGAATGGATTCCATTTTATATATTATCATTCCCAGCTAAATATAATAATGTCTCCAAGATACAAAGTTTAGGTTTGATATTATGAACAAACCATACCGAGTAAGTCAAAAGAAACAACTCAATAAGTAGGAGTCTGTTAAATACTCATGATTAAAATCGTTCCATAAATGATCATATGATTTGATAAAAGGGAATACTTTGTTTAAAATGGAGATTATTAAAGATTCCAATTAATCATGTCCACGTCTTGTATAATTTTATTATACAAAGTACCTTTATTCTAATGTCACAACATCAATAGTTTGGATAAGACTGTTCTATTCTTAATGGGAATGAACCGTACTAGTAATTTTAATTAATTAAAGATCTCAACTTTAATTATTAATTACAGACAATTAAGATTAATTCAGCAAAAAGATTAAAACATTTGTTCTTGGGGCACTTTCCCTAACCAATCTCCTACTTGCCCTAAAGCAAATGAGACATTTTCTTTAATCCTAGTCCTTAGTTAGACTGATACTGGCTGACCACTCCCACTGCATAGGATGATACTTGGTTATGATTTTGTAAATCTTCTAAACTTACAAACTATAAAGATTAAACAATCCCAAAAGAAAGGATTTATTCATGAAAAATCCAAATGTAACCTCCAAAATAACTGTTTAAAATTCAATCCTTACAATTGGAAAATCCAATAAAGGAAAAACTAACAACGTTCTCCAAGTAACAAAATATAAGAAAATAGGCTATAACGATCAAATCCGATATTGAAGCAATTCCATGACTCTAATTACCCATCTCCCATAAACCGGTACCACTCTGCAAAAATGGTGACGATGAGGGGTACGGTGAACTTTCAACTTGTTAAGTAAATTCATGCATAACATGTTTATGTTTCAAATTAATTGTCAAACTACTGTTTTTGGCATCCTTACCATTTTCTACTTTATTGTATTTTGTTAAGGATTTCAATAACTTTAAGTAAGATTATTTTTGTAAAATTTTTATAACTCACGACCTCAACATGTGAATGTGAAATGCTAGCTTAGTGACCTCAACGAGTATGAAAGGCCAGCTTCACTAACCCACCTCAATTTTTATCGAACTTGGATGTTTACAAAACAGATTTTGTAATTATATTTTAGTAGCTAGCTAGTCTGTCGACATTATTCAATATGGTTGGACAACTGGACTTGTTGATGGATAGAAACTTTTATTTAATTTGTATATGGTTAAAGTTTAATTATATTTGTTTTATTTATGTAACGAGGAGAAAAGAAAAAGAATCCGAGACTTTTTTAAGTCTCACTTTCAATATGTCACGGAATTAACAAACCAATATGAAGAACTTCTACTACTTTGGATATATTTTAACATTTAATATCATTTTCCTCACCCAATCTTTAACGACTCTCTCATTTTAATCTTGACAAATTAGTTTTAATATTTATGTTTTTCTGGCTCTATGTTAAGCAACTTTATTAAACAATCTAATATTGGGTTGGAAGTGCTTTTGGATAATTTTGTCGAAAACGTTTCTTGTCAAAGTGTTCTTTAATTAAAAAAAGAAGAGTATTTGGATTCCAAGGAAAAATAAAAAAGTTCTTCATTTTTGTCAGTGCTGAGTAAGATAGTTTTGAAAACTTTTGTTTTAAAAATGGTTAGTTTTGTAAAGAATGGACGTGAATGTTTCAGTAATTTCTAGTGATGATGATCTTATTAGTCTCGTCAAGTGAGACTTCATTATAAAATGGGATTCAGCTATCGTATATGACCTGCATGCATGGTTGCAGAGATAGTTATGAGAGAGAATTCGTTTCTTTTCTTTTTAATTTTTAAATCTTGATTTTTGTAAACCAATAGATTGAAATCTAATGACTAACAACTTAACAATGTAATGATACAGAACATGTATATTAAGGGGTGGGAGCATTTACTAATAGGAAAATCCTGATGATACTTGTTTTCCATATTTCTTTCAAATGAAACTTGATTCCCTCTAATTTTCATTATCGTAAGTGCACCCCTTAATATTATACTTTTTATAAATTACAAGATGATTGTGTATGGTAACTGTTGTATGTGTAAATTTGATAAAAAAACACGTCAGCAAAGGAGGCAATAAAGACGGGATAAGCAAATAGACACATCACCCATTGACCCGTCAACGGGAGGAGATCAGTCAAAGACATATCAACAAGCACGCTCGCCTATTCAAAGAAGAAGAGTGCTCGCCACAGTCGGTCGATCAGCAGAAAGGCGAAATGCGCTCGCCGATCCAAGGTGTTCGCCAAAAACATACAGCCAGAAGAGTAATTCAATTCCAAGTATATTTGCCACGTCAAGCGAGGATTTAATCGGATACAAAACTCAAAGATTGAGTCCTATTCCAAATGAGATACAATCTTCTTCAAACAAGGAAGAGTCCAAACAAGGAAACAAACCCTAAAAAGTTATTTACAGATTCTAGACTCCTTACGCAAGGAAAAGATAGGAACTCCCCTATCAACACGGCATAAGTACAGGAAACCCTAGAAAAACTAGTATAAATAGAACTGTAAATCCCATGAAAAGGGGTTGGAAATCATAGAGAGAAAAGTTAGGCAATTGTACGAGAGATCTGAGTGTGTAAACTTTAAGCAGTTCATAGTGATTTCTCCTGCCCTCAAGGGGGTACCGTGGTTTTTTTTTTCCCATTCAAGGGTTTTTCCACGTAAAATCTGTCTTGCATGCATTGGCTTATTTCTTTAATTACTCGTTCTGATTTATGTATTATTGTTGACCGAGTCAATCCAAAAATCACCGTCAACAGTAACCATTGTCGTATTTACCATATTATCCCATTAAAAAATAATCATATTAATATTATGGTCCTAATTTTTTTTTAATAACCGTTCATGTAATTTATAAAAATCTGTTTATAGTCTAGATTTAAAAAATGTTTATTTATAACAAAATTAGTTTTCATAATTAGTAGTAAGAAAAAGTCCAAAATGCCCCTACGATCATACTTGTTTTTCACTAATTTCTTAAAATCAGGATTAGACTTGTTTAGCAGGAAACAATGCAAAAACCGAGATGAAGACAAACAAATTTGGGTTGGTATTTTTTTTTTTTTTTTTTTTTAAAAGGTATGCCTTGTATAAAAATGAACCATAAAGTTGCCTCCTTAAAAATGAAATAAATTAGGTCAAAAAGTTGGTTCAGATTTTTCAAGCACACAGAAACACTAAAATCAAAGCATATAAATAGAAAGATAATTAAAGGGGACGAAGACCCTCCACCCTCCGAGAGAAGAGACAATTTTAACTTTGATTATTCAAACCAAGTGATATTATTTACAGTTTTTATAGAGTCCTTGCCAAGTCATGTTGGAATCCTGTACATTTTTTCATACAGAATTGATTGTACAACATTGTGCTATTGTGTATACTATTATGTCTCACAGTTGATAATTTTCTCTAGTCAGACCTGTCCGGAAAAAAACAATTTCAAAACTAAAGTTAAGTATTACACTAATGCAGAATGGAAGTTCTAGGGTTTACCAGCGTAAGCTCTAAGATCGCTCAAACTGGAATCCACTAGAAAGTTAATTGAAAACCAAAAGAATAATATTATTCAATATGACGAAACTGAAAACAAAGAGCCTTAAATAGTCTCCGGAAACCCTAATTGAGGCAAAAAGACCGAAATAGTCTTCCTCTAAACAAAAACAACTAAAAATGAAAAAACCAAAAAACAATAAAAAAAAACTTCAACTGCCTGACAGCTTGCACTAAACAGTGAATTTGAGAATGAAAACGACATCAACTGGGCCAGCCCAGGTTGCCACGGTCTGGAGCACTGAAAACCCTTTCCGAAAACATATTATAATAGAAAATCTGACGACCGAGCTAAAAGTTATGCCCGTTTCTTTGGAGCAGCTTTTTTAGCCAATTTTCTGTCTATCTCTTCTTCAAACTCCAAATCCAATTGTCCTACATCATACACAATGTTTTAAAACTTAATATGGTGCAACCGGTTCTAAAAACTTTCATAACTTCAGTCAAGAATTTCTATTTAGAATAAACATAACTAGAGAATTATTATTATTATTATTATTATTATAAACACATATTGCTTCTCTTATTGGGGCGTTCCTGAAATTTTCGAAGTTAACAAGCTCCACTCTAAGGTATATTTTCATATAGGGGAAATTACATTGGTCCCCTTCGGGTTTGGCACTAAGACACCTAAATGGAAAAGTTTAGTTAAACTACAATTGCACCTCAAAAGATAACGGATGGTTTGTTACCGTCAAAAAGCATAAGGTTATTCTGGTATTTTCAATAATTTTGCTGTCATTAATCAAAGGAGATTAGGTTGGAGGATATATAAATCGTTGGTGTTATTGATGGGTTTTGTTAGGTTTTGGAGATTAGCATAGGAATGATTTCTGTCGTGTAAAGTTTAGATCCAAACCCCACCTTCTTTTTCTACATTTACTGCAGACCTTAAATATGTTTGTTGAATTCAAAGTTTTTGACACTGTCGTTTTATGGTTGAAGTTGGGGTTTTATTGGAGTTTTAAGTGAAAATTATTTTGGTTGTTAGGTTTGCATTTTGCAACCTCCTACTTGAGAGCAAGAACGTGAAACCATTACATATAGCAATTGCGATGAATGATTTCTACCTTAAAGTTAAAATAAAAAATAAAATAAAAATTCCATTTTCTTTCGAATTTGGTGCCCTTGCGGTTGTCTTTGGTTGGCTTCCATTGTGGACGCTACTTCAACTGGTATATATATTTTCATTCAATTTATTTTTATATAATATAAGGGTACTTTTATGTTTTAAAAAGTGAATAGTTCATTTTAACGGGAGTAACATCTGGTATCAACATGGGTGTGAATGTAGAATAAATAAAATTTGCCGGAAGAGAAGAGATTCCATTTAACAAAGAGCAGCATTCTTGACTTCACAAAATATATTCTGGATATTTTTCTCACAGTCTGGCCATCAACTTCAATTTTAATACATACATTATCTATGGATGAAAGATAGGAGCCTGTAAAAAAAAAACATCCCTTCTTAAGCAAATCGTTAACTAATAATAATTACTGTAGGATAAATCTATGTTTGTTCTTTAAAGAATTTTATATCTCAATGACGTCAGAGACTTGTACAAGGACTCCTGTCTATAAATAGTTGGTTTGCCGTGCAATGTTTTCTCATCTCTCATCAAAGCACAGCTTTTGAATCACCATTATGAAATCTGTTAATTTTCTTTCAGCTTTTGTTGTCTTGGCTTTGGCTTCTTCATTGGCATCTGCTTATGACCCTAGCCCTCTTCAGGATTTCTGTGTTGCCATCAATGACATCAAAACTGGAAGTAAGTAATTTATATGCATCCACTCACTTGGTGTCTACTAATTCAAGTTACAAGTTTCTTCTTGACATGATTTTGATCATTTAGTATATAATCTCTGGTTTTTGTTTTGTGCAGTTTTTGTGAATGGGAAGTTCTGCAAGGATCCAAAGCTTGCCACACCAGATGATTTCTTCTATAAGGGGCTCAACATTCCTGGAAACACAAATAATCTAGTTGGTTCAAATGTTACTACAGTAAATGTAGACCAAATTCCAGGACTCAACACTCTTGGAATTTCCATGGTTCGTATTGACTACGCACCCAATGGCGGAGAGAACCCGCCTCACACTCACCCTCGTGCCACGGAAATCCTGTTTGTCCAAGAGGGAACTCTTTATGTCGGTTTTGTCACATCAAACCCGAACAACACCCTCTTCAGCAAAATCCTGTATCCTGGAGATGTTTTTGTGTTTCCAATTGGTTTGATTCACTTCCAAGTCAATATAGGAAAAACTGATGCAGTTGCCTTTGCTGCTCTGGGAAGCCAGAATCCTGGTGTCATTACAATAGCGAACGCAGTCTTCGGATCCAACCCACCCATTAATCCTGATGTTCTTGCTAGAGCATTCCAGCTAGATGTGAAAGTGGTGAAAGATCTTCAGAAAAAGTTCTGATCTAGTAACTATGGATATATAAAATGTACTTGAATAAGTAGCTTGTTTTGATGTTTTAGTGTTCTTGCTTCATTATCATATTGTAATGTAATAAAGAGGCTTCTCATGAACCTCTCTCCATGTTGATTGCTGTTATAACATAATGCTATGGAATTTGGTTTCTCAAGTGTCTCTCTCTCTTTCTCACTCCAATTGTCAAAAATTTCACTCCTATATAGACTTGGTTATCAGAGTGCAGAACAAAGAAACTCTCCGATTTTCATGTAAACAAATGAAAACACATATATAAAATTATGTAAAAATGATAGAATATCACTCATACTTAATTAAGCTCCTTGTAAAAAAAATTGCTAGATATCCACTAGTTTCCACTGAAAGATGTTTCAGAGAAATGAAAAAGGGTATATGCACTGTAACATTTTGACAGAGTCTACATTGGCCTTGGAAATCAGAAGACTAGGATACAGTTCTCACTTGGTGGAGAAAATTATAAGAGTTTACAGAACATATAAATCTACACCAAAGAAAACATGTTCAACCAGAAGCCAAGCCAACCTAGGAAGCATGTACATTGTCTCTAGGAATACAATAAGTCATCAAAATCCTAATATTTTAGCTACTATTTCAAAGACTTGAAGGTCTAAATGTGTATAACATAGCTATAACGATGCAAGGACGTCACTCGTTCACAAGACAGGTCTATACAATGAAGATTTCACATAAATTCTGATTTGTAAGATCATGTTCTTAAGGATACCCAATGGATACATTTTCGTTCATGAGTTGTAATAACAAGATCGAATTAGCCTTTCTAGATAAGAAATTTAATTACAGCTACAAGTAGGAAGATAATATATTTAGCATTCAACCACTGTTGTATAATTGATGGGTTAGTTTTTGGTTTTTGAATTTCAATATAAGGTTCCACAAAAATCAAAGATTTGAAAATTAATATATATATAACTAAAAGAAAATAACTCTCTCACATAACTACTCAGCAACTATATAGGTCCTGTATTCCGTTTAGTTGGGAGAATCCAGGCAAAGTCCTCTGTTTCTTATTTGTCTACAATCCTATTTTTTGAATCGAACCATGGAAAACTCCTAACTAATCTTAGGAATTAATTGCAGATTATTTAGAGAAAACATCCAATGAAAATCATAAATTTATACAACATAGACAGTGGCATGCATGTTTCAAGTCAGAGTAGTTGTTCTATCATATCTAATACCTAATCTCTGAACTCCAAATTTTGCATTAAACAAATAAACAAAGAGGATTACAGAGGAATTATATATCTAATGTTGTTAGAGTTAGTTACTGGATAAAAAAAAAAAAAAATTATAAGGAAAAAAAAAACAAGAATAGAAAAAATCAGTGTCTTGGAGCTATGTTATTGTGTTATTGTGTTACACATAAGACAAACATTACAAAAAAATGATTTCATATCATTTTCATTTAACAAACATGAACCACTCTCAATCTTTCTTGTATAACTTCTTCTTAATTTATTTTTCTGAGGTCGCGCGTGCTAGGAAACTGAGCTTGCACTTATCTAGAAAATCATTAACTTATAGATTAACATATTTAGAGCATCTCCAATGCAACCGTGACTTGCATTTAAAAAAATAGTGATATGTCATCACCGTCAAGACAATTGCTTCCTATGTGGCAAAAACAAAAACTTGACAGCCTACCAAATTAAAATTTGATCTCCAATGCTTCACTTGTGAAATACCTATTTTTAATGACATGTCAATTTATTTAATTATTTTAAATTTATAAAACAATTTTCTCTTAACAACTAAAACTACCTGACACTCTCAATTAAAACAGACAAATAATTCCAGACAAATAATTCGACTAACTCTTGATGAAAATTCTGGTAAGTTTATTTTTTATATTTTATTATTTTCATTTGTTCAATGAATCTCGCTTTGTATATTCTTTTATTTGTTTTGTTTTCTCGTAATATCTTTTATTTGGTTTTATATATCGTAAGTTATTTTTCCAATTCTTTTGTTGTAGCTGTTTGTTTTAGTCTGCCTCCTGGCTTCCGGTTTTCTTTTCCTATGTTGTGCTTTCTTTGTGTCGCTTTGGCCTTTTTGGCTTCAAATATTTTGCAGCTTTGTTTCTTTGATTGTTTGTGGATAATTTTTTTGTTTCTTTGATTGTTTGTGAGTAATTTTTTCATGGTTCATTAAATATAAAGTCAATTAATATATATGGATGGACTTGCATACCAACTATTTGACAAAATTTCTCAATGAAGTATATAGATTGATGGTTTTCTGAGCTATTATTACCGTTTTATATAAAAACATTTTAGGCCTCATGGACATATGAATTTGTTTAAATCTGCTAGAATACAAAGAATGAGACCTAATATTACATCATTTTTGCTGCTCACATATTCAATTAAACGATTGGTATGCTGACCATCCAATCCAATTAAAAAAGAAAATTGTTGGTTATTTGTTTGTTTATGGTGTGTTTCCTAATATATATATATATATAAAATTTATTTTTATTTTTTATGGGTGTGATTATAAACCAATGTCATCATCAAGTTTTGAATCCAACTCTAACAGTTCGTCATCAAGCAATGATTCACTCTCAATGACTAAACAATTATTAGATGAACCATTGGAAAAAGATAGTTCAATATGTATTAGGATGACTCATAATGTGGTTCAAACCATTGCAATCCATGTTCTTATAATAGTTTCAATGATGTTGATTGGTAAAAAACGTTCTCATGGTGGCTCAACACATGGTAGACGTTATATTCATCTTGATAGGAAGGAGCGTCACGATTTAATTATTAATGACTATTTCAAAGGTGAGCACTCAAAGTATACATCAGAGCATTTTCGTCGTCGATTTCGAATGGACGTGAAATTATTCAAGAAAATTTTACTAGCTATTGGAAATTACGATGATTATTTTACACAAAAGGTTGATGCAGTTGGAAAAGATGGGTTGAGTCCTTTACAAAAAATGATAGCAGTTGTGCGGATGCTTGCATATGGTTGTCCAGCTGATATCCTAGATGAGTATGTTCAAATTGGAGAAAGCACTGCAATCGAAAGCCTTAAGCGATTCTGTGATGTTGTAATAGGAGTTTTTGAAAAACAATATTTAAGAAAACCAAATAAAGATGATATTGCAAGGTTGCTCCAAAAAGGAAAGGATCGAGGATTTCCAGGTATGCTTGGGAGTCTTGATTGTATGCATTGGCATTGGAAGAATTGCCCAACAGCTTGGCATGGTATGCATACTAATGGCTTTAAAAGAGTTCCTACTCTCATTTTAGAAGTTGTAGCTTCGAAAAATCTGTGGATTTGGCATGCATTCTTTGGCATGGCTGGTACTAATAATGATATTATTGTTTTAGATAGATCTCCGCTTTTTGATGATCTTATTAATAGTGTTGCACCACCATGTAATTTTGTAGTACAAGGTCATCACTACAATATGGGGTATTATCTCTCCGATGGAATTTACCCGCAGTATGCCACTGTTGGATATGGCTCAAATTACCAATGGTTACCAAACACGATTTACCAATGCAGAGACTTCCTGGAGATGTGAGGGCGTTTGGGAGTATGAGGTTATGTTTGAGGGAGGCTTGGAAAAGACATGAAGAGAAGCGACGGACAGCTCAAACAGCTGCCGCGCAGCTGCCACTTTGGCAGCTGTCCGGCAGCTGTTCGCAGCGGAGTGCTACAATTTAGGCAGCGGCAGTGGCAGCTGTCCGGCAGTTGTCCGCAGCGGTTTGACACCGCTGCTATTTTCAGCAGCGCATCAACAACGGTTCCAATTCCAGTGTTTCACGCTGTGGAAAGCGCTGTGGCTTTCACAGCGATCCCACAACGGTTCGACAAGGTTTGACGCGTGGATCACGGTCTTCTGAGTGGTCAAGTTCAACACGGTTTAAGAAGCAGGTGGCCAACTGCAACTTGAGTCATAGTTAATCACAAGCACTCGTTGAATCAGGAAATATTCATGGAAGAGGAAATATGTTGCTTCTAGAGTTCTAATGGGAAAAGGATTTCTCCTTCTATTAAAGACTTGTCATAAATAGGAAATAGTATTTATGTGGAACAATAAATCTTGTATGACTAGGAGATAGATTTCCTTGTCAATTTAAACTCCCTGTAATACATATAAATAGACCATAATAACTAGGTTATTTGTGGTGGAGCAAAATAGCAAATACTAGAGAGATCTCAAAGTGAGAATTGGGTGTAATTGGGTTTGGAGTATTATTTAGAGAGAGATCCTGAGTGTGTGGTTGTAACAATTTACTACATATTGGAACTTTCTCTTGTCGTCCTGACAGCCGTGGTTTTTTCCCTGATTTGGGTTTCCACGTAAATTCTCGTGTTGTGTGTGCTTGGATTTGATTAATTCTCTTCATCTATCTTTTCTTTGTTATTGTGTTTGTCTATGTTCTATCCGGCAACGCTTCCGCGCGTATAGTGAAAAGGTTTGTTCGCTAACAATTGGTATCAGAGCCCCGGTTGCTTGATAGTGGTCTTAACAAACTTTATGGCAAGGATGACGAGATTTGATATTGAGAAGTTCGACGGAAAGATAAACTTTGGCTTGTGGAAAGTTCAAGTCAAAGATATATTAATCCAACACGGTTTACACAAGGCGTTGAATGGCAAGTCAACCCCTGCGAACCCTGAAGGCTCTGGAGATTCTAGTAAAGAAACGACTGGTACTAGTTCTGGAAAACAAAAGATGAGCGATGATGATTGGGAGGATTTGGATGAGAGAGCTGCGAGTGCGATACGATTGTGCCTAGCCAAGAACGTTCTTGCAAATATTCATGGAACATATTCAGTGAAAGAACTTTGGGAGAGGCTTGAAGAATTGTATCAAGCGAATAGCGTCTGCAACCGGTTCTACCTGAAGGAGCAGTTTCACATGCTGCATATGACTAAAGGTACGAAAATTTCTGATCATCTAGGAGTGCTCAATGGAATAGTTTCAGAATTAGAGTCGATTGGAGTGAAGATTAGGGATGCACATTGGGGAAATGGGGATAGATATAGGTCCCCCTATCCCCATCCCCACTTCTCAAACCCTTCCCCATCCCCCCCCCATCCTCATCCCCATCCCCATCCCCATTTCACTATATTAGTGGGGGAAATGGGGAACTGGGGATAGGGGGAGGTCTCCCCATCCCCATCCCCATCCCCATTTCAATTTGGGGATGATTTTCATCCCCATCCCTCCCCATTTCCCCATTTTTCCCCAAAAAATCTCCCCCAAATAGGGATGGGGAAGCGGGGAAATGGGGATCCGGGGTAAAATGTGCAACCCTAGTGAAGATTGATGAAGAAGACAAAGGTCTTAGACTCATCTGGTCTCTTCCACCGTCCTATGCGCACATGAAGCCAATCTTGATGCATGGGAGTTCAACCATATGTTTTGGAGATGTAGCGAACAAACTTATCTCTGAGGAACGAAGGCTAAAAAGTGAAGGTAAATCTTCTGATAACTTGGCTCTTTTGGTTGACAGGAAAAAGGGGAACTCCAAATGGAAAGGCACTTGTTGGGGATGTTGACAGTCTGGACACATCAGGAAGGATTGCAAAAATAAGAAGACAAGTGCTGCTAAGGGCTCCAAAGAGGGAGATCCGGCAATCGCCTCTCTTGAGTATGACGACTACAGCGATGCCCTTTAAAGGGGCATAAACATCCTCATGGCATGACCGCTAGTTGCCGTGAAAAGGATGTAGCTGATAGCGGGTCCACAATTGCGCACGGGTATTGGTTAGGTAGTGATGCAAGGTGTGTGGTGGACAAGGATGTCGATGGCTGAGCGAACTCCCTGGGAACCTAATGTGAGGAGTTGCACCACAATTTTTAGCAAGGTAAATTTCGACACGTGCCGGTGAAATCTTGGGATGGTTGTTTCCTAAGTGGTTATACCTAATGGTGGGTATGTTTGATTCTTGGTGATGAGGATCGTAGCTGAGGACAAGTTTTGGGAATTCTCGCCATAAGGGAGGATTGTTGGATATGGCTCAAATTACCAATGGTTACCAAACACGATTTACCAATGCGGAGACTTCCTGGAGATGTGAGAGCGTTTGGGAGTATGAGGTTATGTTTGAGGGAGGCTTGGAAAAGACATGAAGAGAAGCGACGGACAGCTCAAACCGCTGCCGCGCAGCTGCCACTTTGCAGCGGTACCGGCAGCGGTCCGGCAGCTGTTCGCAGCGGAGTGCTACAATTTAGGCAGCTGTCCGCAGCGGTTTGACACCGCTGCTATTTTCAGCAGCGCATCAACAGCGGTTCCAATTCCAGTGTTTCACGCTGTGGAAAGCGCTGTGGCTTTCACAGTGGTCCCACAGCGGTTCGACAAGGTTTGACGCGTGGATCACGGTCTTCTGAGTGGTCAAGTTCAACACGGTTTAGGAAGCAGGTGGCCAACTGCAACTTGAGTCATAGTTAATCACAAGCACGCGTTGAATCAGGAAATATTCATGGAAGAGGAAATATATTGCTTCTAGAGTTCTAATGGGAAAAAGATTTCTCCTTCTATTAAATACTTGTCATAAATAGGAAATAGTATTTATGTGGAACAAGTAAATCTTGTATGCCTAGGAGATAGATTTCCTTGTTAATTTAAACTCCCTGTAATACATATAAATAGACCATAATAACTAGGTTATTTGTGGTGGAGCAAAATAGCAAATACTAGAGAGATCTCAAAGTGAGCATTGGGTGTAATTGGGTTTGGGGTATTATTTAGAGAGAGATTCTGAGTGTGTGGTTGTAACAATTTACTACATATTGGAACTTTCTCTTGTTGTCCTGACAGCCGTGGTTTTTTCCCTGATTTGGGTTTCCACGTAAATTCTCGTGTTGTGTGTGCTTGGATTTGATTAATTCTCTTCATCTATCTTTTCTTTGTTATTGTGTTTGTCTATGTTCTATCCGGCAACGCTTCCGCGCGTATAGTGAAAAGGTTTGTTCGCTAACAGCCACTCTAATTCAAAAATCTCACAACCATCTTCTATTAAAGAGAAAAATTTTGCTAAGCACCAAGAAGCTACAAGGAAAGATATGGAATGGGCATTTGGAGTGTTGCAAAGTAGGTGGCATATTGTCAAAGGTCCAGCATGTATGTGGACTACAAGAGATCTTGGAAAGATAATGAAGACATGCATCATCTTGCATAATATGATCATTAAGAGTGAACATCAACAAGGAATTAATCCTGAATGTTGGTAGCCTCATGGGGATGAAATGGTTGAAGATGTTCATCTAGATCATGACTATACTTTTCTTGTCTCTAGGATGATAAATCGAATGAAACAAGTTCAAGATAAAAGGGTGCACACAGATTTAAAGATTGATCTCATCAATCACTTGTGGGATATATATGGTGATCGACAAGCGGATTGATGTCTATGATATTAACTTTTAATTTATTTTCTTATTTTTTGTTTTTAGTAATTGTTGTTGACAATGTACATGGCATATATATATATATATATTGCTTGGTGAAGTAACTGGTTCACCTTAATTTAAAAGGTACGTGTTTGACTTTTTTTTTTTTTTTTTTTCCTGTTTAATTGCAAAGGGAGAAAAGATTTATATATATATATATAAATATATATTCTACTGCGACTATTTTGCTGAATTAACACAAACATATAAGTAAAAAAAAACTACATTAGCCTGAAAATATAGCAGCAAAAACACACAAGCTACATCAGCTTGAAAATATAGCAGAAAAAGCACATATGAGAATTATTGACAACTTTACTTGGAATAAAAAGAATGAAACCTGCTACATCATTTTTCTGGTCACATGTTTCATTATCAAATAAGGTTCTTTCGGAAAGGAACAAACAAAGCAAAGAATTGTAAATTCAAAAGAAATCAACACAAAAAATCCAAACTACTATTAATTAAGAAAATCAAATACTTGTATAAAATCATGCCTAAGAAAACGATTTACTTGTCATCATCACTACTTGTAAAAGCCTTTCCAAAAAGGCCATCATTTTTCCCATTCCTTCAATATTTGAGCTTGA
This sequence comes from Acer campestre, assembly GCA_954870605.1. Taxonomy (NCBI): domain Eukaryota; kingdom Viridiplantae; phylum Streptophyta; class Magnoliopsida; order Sapindales; family Sapindaceae; genus Acer; species Acer campestre. The sequence goes on along the minus strand of OX940801.1, from coordinate 19,396,549 downwards.
TATATTTCAAAGGTCAAACATAACGCTAGTGGAAGTTTGTTGACATCTTGGTTTAAAATGCGATCTTGTTCTTGTCTTTTTTGAGCTTTCTCCTTCATATTTTGTTCTTTCTCCTTCAGTCGTTGATTCTTCTCTTTCAATTGTTGATCTTTCTCCTTCATTTTTTGAGCTTTCTCTTTTAATTCGATCTCTTTTTTCATTATTTGTTCTCGCAACTCAAACTCTTTCTTATCTTTTTCTCTTTTCAACTCCACACTACTACAAAAATGTAAAAAGACATCGGTTGTTTAAATCGGTTTTTTGATAACCGATTTAAAAAAACTTTTAGAAATCGGTTTTTATAAAAACCGATTTCTTAAATATTGTAGTTTAAAAAGACAACGGTTTTAGGGAAAACCGATATGGATTTATTTTCCAATAAGAAATCGGTTTTCCTTAAAACCGATGTCTTAAATATTACCATTTGAAAAGACAACGGTTTTTGGAAAAATCGATATGTTTTTTATTTTCCAATAAGAAATCGGTTTCCATAAAAACTGATGTCTTAAATATTACGGTTTGAAAAGACAACGGTTTTTGGGAAAACCGATATGGATTCAAAAGCAAAATTCTGCTGAAATTCAAATCTGACCTATGTCCACATTCAAGTGCACATCTCTAAAAATACTCAACGTTGTTTTCTCAAATTTTGATAAAGAAAGTAGACATGCAAACAAACATTTTTCGTTCAGAAAATATTCCAAAAATCGATTTGGAAAAGTGTGAAAATGAGCGATGAAAACATCTCACTCGCGGATTTGCGTCGCTTCTGACCTTTGACTGAATAATCGATCATAACTTTCAAATACTGGCCAAAATTTTACGTTCTTTATACCGTTGGATTCGTATTGAAAAATTGAAGAACATTACATGGACGAAAAATTTTATTTATTTACCAAAAGATACAGTTTTAAGGTAAAAGTTTGCACAAAAATTGATCATCTCCAATCGCTTCTAACCTTTGACTGAATAATCGATCATAACTTTCAAAATACTGGCCAAAATTTTACATTCTTTATACTGTTGGATTCGTATCGAAAAATTAAAGAACCCAACATAGACGAAAAAATTTATTTCCTTGCCAAAAGATACAGTTTTAAGGAAATAGTTTGCACAAAAATATCTCCAATCACTTCTGACCTTTGACTGAATAATTGTTCATAACTTTCAAAATATCGCCCAAAATTTTATGTTCTTTATACCGTTGGATTCGTATCGAAAAATTGAAGAACACAGCATGGACGAAAAAATTTATTTCATTACCAAAAGATACAGTTTTAAGAAAAAAGTTTGCATAAAAATATCTCCAGCAAAACACATGCAAAACCACACAAAAAATGAAATGAAAAATAAACCCACCAATAAATTTTTTTAATAGATGTTTGTAGTAGAAATTAGAATTTTGATTAGTTGAGTAAATTTAAATTTATCAAACAAGTTTTTATTTTCTATTTCTATTTCTAACAACTCATATAGGTTATATATAAATATTGTGCAATAGTTAACACATTCAATCTTGTAGTCAAGCGGTAAAGGCTTTACCACTTTGACTTTGAGGTTGCAAGTTCGATTCCTCATATTGACGATTAATTGTGATTATTATTAGAGGTGGGGTTGGCCGACAGTGGTGGTCGGAAGGTGGCGACCGGACGACGGTCGCCGGACGATGGAGCGGTCGGACGGCGAGATTAATTTTTATAATTCATTAATTTTACATCAGGGTTTTTAAATCGGTTTTATATATAACCGATGTGTTTTCTCATGCTTTTACATCGGTAAAAAACCGATGTCTTTAGCTCGTTTTTTTTTAAATCACTCAAATAGACATCGGTTTTAAAAATTTTAAAAACCGATTTCTTCCATGTAAAATAACCGATTTCTTTTGCGTTTTTTGTAGTAGTGCCAACTATTCTTCATTAACTTTAATTTGCTTTTCTAGAGTGCTCTGTAAATTGTATAATGCATCAACCACACACTTTTCATCATTTAACCGCCTCTTTTTCTGTTTGGTAGCTTTTCTTCCTTGCGGGCGCACAACCCCATCAGAATTAATACTTTCAGTTATGGGATTATCCAGATTCATATAATCATCTCCTAGATTGGAAAGAGACACCGGACTATCACTATCATTGACAGACTTTTGTATGTTGGAGTCATTTGTCTTGGTAAGTTCTTTTGAACACCATTTTGGATTTGTTATTAAGATCTCCCAACAATACTCGTATTTGAATGATTTTCCATTAGTAAGATCCTCATACATTCGTACTGCTTCTCTTTTCTTCAAATAAAACAAGAGAGAAAGAAAAATACAAAAGAATAAGTAAGTCATCATTAATTCAAAATATATCTCTTATAACAGATTATAATTTCTAATGTAAGTATTTGTAAACAACATTAAAGAGAACTATAAAAACTCAGATATTAATAGCTAAGATATTACCATATCTTTCGGAGTTGTTCCATTTTGTGGAGTTCTTTCCAATCGCTCATGTAATGCATGGAATTTGTTTACTGCAGCTAGTATTTTTCCCCAACGACATCCTAAGCTATTGGTGGTTCGGGCCTCATCATATGAACCTATATTGTCCCTCCAAGTTTGTAAAATACGATTCCACATTACTGAATTTTTCTGATTATTTCCAATGTCATAATCAACAGAGATATATAGCTATGCCTTTGTTAATGCATGCAACGTCTTCAGCTTTAGTCCACTTTTTGTTGAGCGATGAAGTTTGAGAGATATTGAACTTTTTGGTTGTCTTGCATTTTTTGGTGGATCTTTTGAATGTATTTGAGGTTTGAGTGTCAAATGGAAGTTTGAGAGCATTTAATAGACTTTGGAATGAGAATCCAGATCCAAACTGTTGGTGAACATGAGAAGGATATGAAGCATTCATTGAATTAAAGGTAAAATTGGGCTGAAACGGTATGTTTAATGGACCAAATTGGTTAGCTTGTGGCATAGAGGTTTGTGGGTGGATTTGAGAGGAGTTAAAGATATATTGAGTATTGAGCGGGTCACTAGCATTTATATGTCCAGTGTCATTGGGAAGGTGTTGAAATTGTGAGAAATGTTGAGACTCTTGTGACTCCATTCAAAAATAATGCATACACAAAAACAACACCACATGATTAGTTCAAAGTTAGGAGAATTGGAAATGACTATTCAATCACATGTGCAAATTAAAGTTCAAAGTTCAAAGTTCAAAGTTCAAAAAAAAAAAAAAAAAAAAAAAAAAAAAAAAAAACTAACTAACTAACTAACTAACTAACCGTAAAATTAAATGTGTAATTGAGCAAAGTCAACGCACAAACAAAGAAAACAGAGCCAAAAACAGGGAAAGCTGGAAACAAGCACCTTGTATTGATACACTAAGTGTAGATAATAAAGGTGTTGTTAAGAGATACAAATGTGAACATTAACGCTGTAAATGCATATGGATATAACGCATCAGACATTTCAGAGATTGAAAAATATCAATGCTTCATCATCAGAAGTTGATATCAGAGAAATGAATAGCCTAGCCCAAAGTTTGCAGAGAGGTTGCTCTAGTGATCAACAAGCAGCTGGTGTACCAATTCTTATCACTGCAGTAACATTACTTTTAAAAGATGGGTTAGTTTTGGCAACAAGTGACAGTTTAGCTAATGTTGCTTTTGTGCGAGGATCCAGGATGTTTTTCAAATTCATGGCAATCAAGGAACTATAATACACTAAGTAAGTAAGTTGAAACAAAATAAAGTAGGAGAGAAAAATTGTAAATTGATTTAATAAAAACAAAAAAGCTAGAAACAAGCACCTTGTATTGATATGCCTCGGTTGTTCACAAACTCACAATCTTGTATTGATATGCCTCGGTTGTTCACAAACTCACAATGTAAGAACTCTCAACTTGCACATTATATGTCTCAGTTGTTTTTTTGAAACAGTAAAGTTTTATTAAATAACCACAAAAGGCACCAAGCAACACAAACAATCCAAAATACAACACAGCCATGGCAACCAAAGCAGGGAAGCAAGGTCACATAAACATCACAAGGCACCCAAACGGCCAAAGCATCTGCTATTAGAAAAACACAAAGCAACTAAAAACCAGCAAAAGCATCCCCAAAAACATCTGACAAAACCAACCTAAACCATCGTATACACCCCAAACCTCACCCTATACAAACAAAAGAAAAGAAAAATGACTCAAGAGACCAAGACTTTCCCAGTTGAGGCATTTGCTGTCGGCAAGTGATATACACTGACCATATCATGGTTAGCAGTAGTCAATTGCCAGGAGCAGTTTCATATGCTTTAATTTATGACTAAGATAGCCTAGCAGCTATCCTTTTCAAGTTTTCCCACTTATATTTCCTCACTATTTTACAATTGAATTTCTTATGCAGGTAATAAATGAAATAAAATTTAGTAGTGATATTATTTATAATGCAATAAATTCAGCAACTACGAAAACTATTAAGGTTAAATACTACATCCATACTTTCTCTAGTGAACAAGAATTTATATACTCATTTAGAACATGATTTAAACAATGCATCCCCAATTATTGCTTTTATACCACAGGTCTGAAATGACAGAGCAAAAGATAATTTAAAAGAATAAATGTGATGAAATGAGAGTTTCATCATGTTCAATCAGAAGCAGAACAGAAGCAGCGCCCCACAAAAGCAGCCTCAATTGTTAACTATCACATAAAATTGCAGCAACACAAACTATAGCCATAAAATCATAAATCAATTTTATTAATTGATAAATTCAATAGATAAATATTAAATCTTAATTCCTCCATTGCACATATAAATTTTCCTACGAATCTATATTAAAGGCAAACATGGGGACCCAAAAACAACAGAGGAAAACAACACCAGCAAAGATGATTTTGGACAAAGCTGTGCCGGCCTTGATATAATGATTTTGGACATAGCTGTGCCAATTACCAAGCTAAGTTGATTTTGCTTCTATAGACTCTCATATACGTGTAAAAGATGTAAAAGAAATTAGTTTTTGTCGCTGTACTTACGATCAAAGATTCAATCACGTCAAGTTTAGAGATTTTGATTTATACATTTATGCATTTTGAAAATCAAATCCCAACATGATAACAAGAACAATAGCAGTTCGAGCAATTCGAATGTCCTTAGATAGTCATTGAATCAAATCCCACACTATATTTTTTAAAGAAAACCATGACAGCAACCACCAATGAACCGAAACATACTTGGCTTCTAATACATTAAACATAATTAATTTACAAAACTATCCTACACTTTAATCGACCCAAAAACTGATTAGCAAACATAACTCTCAAATGAGTATAATTGCTATAACCGAAATGAACATACCCTGTGGCACCATAATTTGGTTGCTAAAGACTATACATGAACTGCTAAAGTATATGACACCATGATTTTCTTTTATCAATTTTCATCTTTAATTTTATCTGTAACTGATTAAATCACAACCAAAACAAAGTCCAAAATGACATTCAAATTCTACTTCTATATTACTGTTAGTTTTCTTAGCTACCAAACACAACTTCCAATCAGATAATTCAATCATCCAAGTAAATTAATACAGCAAATTGAATAACATTATAAGGGAAAAAAAACCCAATACAGAAACAACAAAATAAATTAAAAAGTAAGAGCAATTAAAGGTATAGTTAGATGATTTAGTTGATAGTATCATTCAAAAAAAAATAAAAAATAAAAATGGAAACTTACCTCTATTGATCTGAATAAACCTAAACCTCAAAAACTATCTTTTTTATCTAACAATGGCAATAACAGATGATGAAGGAAAAATGGGGAAGAAAATTAGCAAAAATTTCGAAAAAAAGAAGAAAGAATCAAATAAAGTGGTAAAATTTAATGGGGAAGAAAAATGAAAAAAAAAATCAAACAAACAACAGGGACACAAAGAAGGCAAACAAGCAAATTCAAATTGAATCACATACCCAAGAAGCGGCAGAGTTGGGGTTGGAAGTGGAGATTCGGTGGAGTTGGGGTTGGAAGTGGAGATTCGGTGGAGTTGGGGTTGGATGCGGAGAGAGCAAGAGGGATGTCCTTGGACTTCTCCTCGTCGCCATCGGGGTCGAAGGTGGTGAGGTTGACGCAGGCGCAGCGCTCCAGGTAGGGGAAAAAGGTGGAGATGACGGTGATGGCACCGACGGCGTGGCGGGAGATTCGACGAAGGATGGCACACTAAGTTATAAAAACTAAATTGCTGAAAAACTTGGAGAGGATGAAGAACTTATACCGTATCTTTCAAAATGGAAGAAGAAATTGGCCTAAAAGATTTGAGGAGAATACATTAGAGATTGAGTGATTATTTTGTGTGGGTCTTTCAGCTCTCAAAAAGAAAGAGCGGGGAGATGAAAAGTTAATGAAAAGAAAAAAAAGGGGTTGCTTACTAAGCCTACAAAATAGCTGTTCAATAGAGCCTTTGAAAGTAGACAGACATGTTGACAGTGTCTATTATTTTTTTTGCCACGTCAACTTAATATTGTATTTGTACAGCTGCATTGGAGATATAAATTTTAATATACGTACCGTCTATTAATCCTATATGGTATCTTTTTTAAATGCAAGCCACGGTTGCATTGACGATCTATATGTATCTGTTTTAGTGCTATAATTTTATTGATAGAATAAGAGGACTATTAGAGCATCTCCAATGCAAAAGCGATTTGCATACCAATAATTATTAACATGGCAACAATGTCAAGAGGCTTGCTTCTTATGTGGCATAAAAATAGACTTGATAGACAATCAATTCAAAATTTTGTCTCCAATGCTTCCGTCTAAAACACAACTTTTTTAATGACGTGTACATCTTTTTTTTCCTTTTTTATTTTATATTTTATTTCCTTACCAAAAATATATGAAAAATTAAGGTCAGTTTTAAATGTTTGCTGAGTCAACCTAAAAAATAGGTGTGCAACAGACCGTCTGAAAGTGGACGGTCATGTTGACAATGTCTAATATTTTTTTTGCCACTTCAGCTTGAGGATGAATATGCACGGTTGCATTGGAGACACAATTATTAACATAATGTCTATTTATCCTATGTGGCATCTTTTTTTTTCACAAGTCACGCTTGTATTGGAGATGCTCTTAGGTATCGAGCACGGTATCTCAATCAAATATGCTCTAATATATATATATATACACACATTGTATATATATATAAATAACAAGATAACAAGATAACAAATAAAGATATCGTAGTCTTCCTTCACCTTTTTTTTGTTGTTGTTGACAATATCTATTAATCCGGGACCAGGTGTTTTTTTGAAAGTTTTCGCTATTGGTAGGATTCGAGCCGCTGACTTGAAGATCATTTGCCTATGCCCCAAACTCGTCCATCTATCAGTTGAGCTATGCCTCTGTTGACCTTCCTCCTCTTTCTTTTAAGTAGAGAAGACACCTTGCATAATTAAATATCACCATATTTGAATGAATTATAGATAGTAATGGTGATATGTATAGGCACCATGGACAACCAGACTAGTGAAATACTCACCAAAAATCAATATATATCAACTAATCCACTAAATATCTAAACAACTATTTTAATTTTTTTTTTTAAAAAAAAATCAAAGGAAAGTACTGTTCCAATTAATTGTTGAATAATGCTAAATATCCCACCTAAAATCCCGTATTTTTTATCCTAACACATGTGACATGTGAGGTGTCAATTTATGAGTGAATACATATTAATGATATTTTACCTCACCTACCATTCTACCAAATGTATCCACTTACCATTTGACATTTCAAATAGCACATGTGTTGGGATGAAAAAAATGAGATTTTAGTTAGGATATGTAGTATTACTGTTAATTATTATGCCATTACATAGTAATTAACTAATGTCTATGCTGTATGCTCAGACAAACATTCAAGGGAAAAAGCTTAAGAAAGAGGGAGATCTCGAGGTTAGTTTTCAACTAAATAATCCCTTCCTAATTTTTTATGTTACGTGTCCTAGCTACACGGATAAGATGAGGTTAGTCCAGTGATAAAACCCTTACACCCACACCACGAGGGTGTGGGTTCGAGTCAAATGGGCTACACATAATTTTGCATTTGAATTTGTAAATGATGTCTTGCATGATCATGATCTAATAGTTGTCAGGAGGTGTCAAATGGGCTCAGCTTGTTCCGACTCAATACATTGACCCATCATAATGTTATTCGGGCATCTTAAGTATAGCTTTTTAGGAGTGTAAATATAGTTGCTTACTATTTGTATTTAGAGCTGATATCAAGTATTTTGAAAATAAAATAAAATAAAAAAACAATTTGAATGCAGGTATGGAATAGAAGTTCAAGTAAAGCATGAGTGACTGCAAATTGGGGTGACATGGGCCTCAATTCATCAACTCTCGTCAACACCAGAGATTTGTAAGATGATTCAGATCATATTCTATGAGTGTCGATATTTGCACCCCTTAAAAATTGTATGTACTCCCCAAATTAATATTTTTTTGAAAATCCAAAATTACCCTTAAATAAAATTACTTAAAAAACTAAATAGTTTGTAAGTACAGCCACAAATAATCTATTTTCTCATACTTCAAAATAATAATAATATATTTTCTCAAACCCTAAATGATGGTCTCTGATGGATTATCACATTACAAAATCTCTAACGTAGTTGTCATCTATTGCATTATCAATGCTAAAACTTATCTAGTAATCACTGGATTTTGTGACTTGAACGTAAAGTAAACAAACATGCATAATATATATGCAACTTCAGATGTCCCTTTATTAAGCATCGATCCAACCTATTTTCTGTCATTTTTTTAAAACAAGTTAAACAAACCCAAAAACCTATTTTCTGTTTTTAATCTCCTAAATATCCATCAAACACCTTCAATTAATCCAATGAGAACCATCTCTCAAGTGCTACAAACTAGGCTCAATTCAGTCAAAGAAAAAAAACTCAATACCACCACAGTAATCCCCTAAATTGCATACAACTAACTTCATCTAGTAATTCACAAACTCGCAACATAAAACTGACACTATTGAAGGGTAATAGAGCAAACTAATTCGGCTTTGTTTCCACTGAATCCCCCATTTTTAAGTTCACAGGCCAAATCAGATTTCATCAATATACACTGAAATTAGAGCCTTTTCAATTCGGTGAAATATTTGGAGAAGCTTGAGAGAATTTTGAGCTTAAAAATTATTAATGCAATGAAAATAAATGATTTCAGATAATTTTTAAGTGATCCCAAAAACATTTGCAGGAGTTAGATTATTTATTTGAATAAAAAAAAAATATCAAATAATAATAAAGTTGATTAATTAGATAACAATTTAGTGGGGTGCAATTAGAAAAAACAATACAATTGTTAACTGCCAAAAATAGTAGGGGTTCAACGAAGAATTTTCCATCTACATAAAGGAAGAATCCGGGTAGGAGAAAGGGGGTCCCGGTACCGCGCCACTGAAATACGTCCTCCACCGATCCAGATAGGGGTCGAAACCTCCTAAAAACTCCGGGATACTAGAGAATGCAGAAGCCAAGTTACCAGACCCTGGTACCACGCCATCACACCAACCCGGTATCCCGATACCCCAATATCCACGTACCCCGATATATGTATACGGAGTACAAACGAGCAAGAAGCGGGGTACCCATGTATCCCGATCCCACCTAGATTAGCTAAATCAACAGTAAGTACCAGGACAAGATCAAGCCATATAGGAGGACAGTAAAATGCCATCGTTTTGATAAACAAGGAAGTTAATTCCTTCCCGCCACTAGAAAGTTATATTTAAAAGATGAGTCAACTCTGTTAGATTCTGCCAAGTAAGGGATCACTTGATTTCTAAAAGGAAGGTGACTACCTCTACGCCAATCACCATGGAAATTCCTAAAAATCTCTAGGTCACTAGACCTAAATTAGAGGAGTGCTCAGCAAGCACTGGGACTATATATACAACATGATATTATACAAAAAAGGGGACCATAACTGGCAAGGCAGAAACCCTACTGTGTATTTTCTACTTATTGACATGCATGAGAGCTCCACCACCATCGCCATCTGAGTTGAATTTTCATCATCATTGCTTTGGATTACCCCCATTGTATTTCTTTATTCATTTACGATCAATAAAAAAAGCATTAAACAAGCTGTTTCCATTCACCATATTTATGATACTTAGCATCTTTTATTGTGAACCTAAAGGTATATATCGAACTACTTGATACCTCTCTGGCTGAGATCTACCCCGGTCCCAGTCACTTGAATTGTCAATTGAAAATCCACTCCAGTGACAATTTTCGGTTAACAATAATAAAATTTATAAATGGGTATTCTGGGCATTAAGTGTGATTTATTTACAAAACATAGATTTTTAAAATATTTTGGGGGTGTACTTACGAAAGGGGTGTATATACGGTTTTTAAGGGGTGCCAATATCACCACTCTATTCTATTACTATACAGTCTTTTTTCTTTTAATTACATTTGATCCAGTTGCTTACTAATTGAATGGACTTGTGTGCAGCATTCAACTAAATCATCAATCAAGGGACACATTACACATACCAGTTTATTTGGAATCTCATGCTTGTAAGATGTATGTCCTAATTCCCCAATAATTCGATAATACCAAAGGTAGCAGGAGAAGCAAGTTAATAGATTCAAGTGACCAAAAACATATAAACAAAAATTGTAAGAGTTGATTATGATAGAAGAAATTGTGCAATCATATCGCTTTTACTATTTATATAATAAATTTTTAGTAATCATAAAAACAATGTCATGTCTCCATTACTTTATGAAAAAGCATTGTGTTTTAGTTTCAAAAGTTACTTGAAAATATACTCAACTTTCATAATAATAATAATAATATATAAATACTTATCAATTATAAAGTTAGGACGGTCATGATTAGAGAAGTATTTATATACTTCTCTAATCATGACCGTCCTGACTTTATAATTTCAGAACGTCCAACCACAACCACACATTTACATTGGGTCCACAGCCTCACATTAACAAATACCCACACCCAATATGAATGTGTGGCTGTAGTTGGACGTCCTTAACTTATAATTTCAAGATGTTCTTACTAGAGAACCACCATATATATATATATATAAATGTTCAAGTCAGTGCGCACTAATATAACTTTATCAGTGCGTTGGATGTGGACTATTAGATTTACATATTTTGACTCAAAGTGTATACATTTATACATTTGTCAAAGCTTCTCCATAGTCAGTGGTCCACATGCATTGGTACTAATGTAGTTACATCAGTGCACACTAACCATAACAGGACGATGTATATATATATATACATATAAATATACACTGAGAGAGAGAGAGCCAACGGCAACTCGAAGCTTATTGTATAGTTGTTTAAAGGTAAATTTGACAAACGGTAGTCAAATATATTGTCACATAAGCAATTTGATGAGTTAGTAAACCAAAAATACTGACTAACTAAGAAGAAGAAATGGAGCAAAGGAAAGCAATAGGAGAAGGTGAACAACATGGTTTTGTTCGATCGGGGGACTTATGACAAGCTTCTTAATGAAGCTCCCAAGTTCAAGCTTATCACTCCTTCAATCTTGTCTGACAGATTGAGAATTAATGGCTCACTTGCACGTAAAGTAATCATAGATCTAGTGGCAAGAGGATCCATTAGAATGATATCGGTACACGCCAGCCAGCAGATCTACACTATGGCAACCAACACATAGGTGACTCCCACCCGCGGTGAAGGAAATCTAGTTTGAATTTGATTTGTTTTATCAGAAGATTTTGTTTAGGAAGAAATTTTGCTTTAATTATTTTTGGATACTGGATAGATCTAGTTCATCCTCTTGGATTGCCTAATTCCATTTGTTTCTTTCACAAAAAAAAAAAAAAAAAATATGTTTTTGTGTTTGGTTTCAGTTGAAATATGGTGTATCGAACCACTTGTGTGGTCCAAGGTGGTTTCGGGCTGAATCTTGTGCCTGAAACAAAGAAGAAAAAGAACGGTAGGTGTGTCGACTGGTGGTCGGCGTTTATACTCCGACGTCCAAGTCAGTAAAGTCTTAGAGAGATAAAATCTAGATAGATGGTAAGACAATATATGTAATAAATGTGTACATTATAAATGAAGCTGGTTCACCTATTTATAAGGGAGGAAGGGTGCTTGAGTATCTATACTCGAGTGTTTGACTGGTACTTGAGAGGCTAGGTGACGCTTGCTTTTTGGCTCGTCACATATATTGTTAACATGTGTCAATCTTAGTATTGTTACACCGTTGGTTGATTGACACGTGAGCCCACTTGGAGTGGTTGAGTGTTTTTTTTTATAAAAAAAAAAACATGTAGTGGTAGAGTGTTGTCAGACAAAATATCGATTTTTGATGACCAAATTTCAATCTCGGTTCATTGTATGACTTAGCCAAGAGGTTTTCTTGTTGTGACGTGTGTCAAGTTGGGTTTGCAAGCTCTCTTTTGGGCCCTAATTCATTTCAGGCTTTCATACCCTCTTTACCACAATGGGCCGAAACCTTTGATGTTTCCATAGGGACGAGTTTCTTGGGCTTCATCTATGGACTATGGGCCTTATATTCTTCAATACTTGCCACATGGCACCAGGCCAGATATTCGGGTATAACAAAAGTCATTCAAATTATATATATGTATATAGAGAGTAAAATTTCAAGGAGGATTTTTTTACAATACACACTTTAAACACCTTAAAAGAAATTGTATGGAATATGTTGAATCTTGATTTGATTTTTTTATATAGATAGTGAAAACATATATTGAAATACACTTATGGAAAAAAAAAATTAAAAGAATTTCAGGTGCAAGAACTATTTTTTTTTTCCGTTTTTTTGAAAAGAAAGCATTTAAAAATAGGGAGATATAAGAAAAAATAGTTCTCAAATCCAAAAAATTTCTAAAATTTTACCAAAAGTATATTTTAATTTTCTTAAGATGCATACAAAAAATCTCATCGAAAAACATTTGATTACATGTAATTTCATTAAAGGTACATAAAGTGTGCATTGTAAAAGTCCTCATTGGAAAATTACTATATATATACATACATATATATATATATATATATTATTTTTGTTTTCCAAAATTGAAAATCCTTTAAGGGTATTTATATTAAAAAAGTGAAAAAAAAATTAATTCATAAATTTAAAATTTCATATATTGATTAGCTTCTTAGTCTCGGATATCAATAGCCAATTTCCATTTGCTGTTGAAGGGCTTTGGTGAATCGTGACTGAGATTGTTAACCTTTTTACCGTTATATATGGGGGTATTTCTTGTTGTTTTGTTCCGTATGGAATAAGGTGGTTCATGCTTTAGCTAAGGTTGCTATTTCTTTTATCTCTGGACATGGTTTATTGTTATCAATAGTTTTCTGAATGTTTTACACCCTTTCATAAATAAATAAAAAAGTGACAGAGATCGAAAGAAAGGAGACAAGTAATCAACTAACAAACCACTTATCCAAAATCATATAACATAGAGAGATCAATAGATCGATAGAGGTTCACAAAACAACCCTCCATTTATTACATAACAATTTAATCAGAAGTAGAACATGTCAATCAGTATTATTCAAACAAGCTGCAAATTACTTCACTGCAACATTTCTCATAATATATATAAGTATTTCTCTAATTGTTGTCCCACCAGAACTTAGCCTGAAGAGATTTCACCACTTTCTGGTCTAACTGGAATGCTCTAGCCAGAAAATCAGGATTGATGGGAGGATCAGATCCGAAAACAGCGTTGGCAATGGTAATGACACCAGGGTTCTGACTGCTCAGACCAGCAAAGGCAACTGCATTGGTTTTTCCAATATTGAATTGGAAGTGAATGAGGCCAACTGGGAACACAAACACATCTCCCTTGTTTAGAACTTTGGTGAAGAGTTTGTTGTCAGGGTTTGATGTCACAAATCCAACATAGAGGGTGCCTTCCTGGACAAATAGGATCTCGCTGGCTCGAGGGTGAGTATGGGGCGGGTTTTGGCCGTATGGTGCATAGTCAATGCGGGCTAAGGATACACCAAGAGTGTTGAGTCCTGGAATTTGGGCTACATTTACTTGTGTCACATTGGAGCCAATGGGATTCGATGTGTCTTTGGGAATGTTGAGCCCCGAAAAAAAGAAGTCGTCTGCTGAGGCAAGCTTTGGGTCCTTGCAGAACTTCCCATTCACAAACACTGCATGGAAGAAGTGAATATTTGTTATATAGGAGTTAAATATTAGTTCTTTTATAGTGTAGGTAGGCAAACTTAAAAATAAAATAAAATTGAGAACCTTTGTTTTGTTACATAGCTAGTTACAAAACTAAACATTTATTACATATCTCTGTAATGTTACTAAACAAATCAGGACCACTAGAGAATTATTAATATGTAGAAAGAGTAGAACACATACCACCACTCTTGTAGTCATCAATGGCTACACAGAAGTCCTGAAGAGGACTAGGGTCAGAGGCAGAGGCAAATGAGGAAGCCAAAGCCAAGACAACAAAAGCCACAAGAAACTGAACACCTTTCATTGTGATTAAGCTGTGTATTATGCAAGTATTGTTGCCTTGGTGAGGGGTGAGAAATGTTGCAAGGCAAAGCAAGTCTATTTATAGATGGGAAATTCATTGAACTAGTCTTTGTTTTTCCCTACTCGAAGATGATATTGTAACAAGCCAAGTCTTGATTGAATGCTTATCTGTTATTAATGTGCAGAATTAGTCTTTAACAACTATGGACATTTGTCAATTAAGTTAATTTTTTTCTTCATATGTTTACATTTTTGAAACATGGAATTGGTCGGATTAATCAAGCCCGTGGAAATGAAAAAATCAACACATTTTCTTCAATGTTTACATCAACACATTTTTGAAACATGCACAATTACTCTTGATAGTATTTTAATCAAGCCCCGTGGAAATGAAAAAATCAAATTGGTTTTCCTCTGCAAAAAAGAGAATTATCAATCCCACTTTCAGATGATAGAATGAGAACAAATTAAATCTCATATCTAAAAGATAAAGATAAGAAGAGAGATTTATATTCTAATTTTTCAACACACAATCTAATAAACATTAGTTTTTATTTTATTTTATTTATTTATTTATTTTAATGATCCAAAATAGAATGGGATTGGGGTCTTAAATGAAAAGGACTCGAACATTAACATAAATTAACCTATATGATGAAATAAACAATTTTTATTTCACATATGGAGATAGCAATCCATATAAACTCTGGTTTTATTTATATAATTTGGTTCGAATTTGATTAAGTGATTGTTTTTTCTAGTTGTGATTTCATGTTTCATCAATAAAATTTATATTAAATCAAGTTTTTCCCTATAAAAATTATTTTATAAATAAAGGCTATTGATATATATCCTATAGGAATTTTATTTTATTTATTTATTTTTTTTAACTATTACAATATTTCGGTGGTGGACATAACTCGAACCCACAATTTTTTGATGCAGTGTGAGGGATTACCATTAAGTAAACCTCTTCTTGTCTAAATTAGAAAGTTTATACCCTAATTAAAACTCTTATATTACAACTAAAAACATTGCCAACAAAGTAAGCCTACTAGTATTCAACGTATGAATGTACAATCTCAATAATAAGAGTGTGAGTGTGGGAGGTTTAATATTAGACCACCTAAAAATTAACAGAGCAAAAGAATGAAGAAAACATTGTTGCAACCAAAACAAAAGGCAATTATTTTTTTATTTTATTTTATTTTATTTTTTTCCTTTAACTATTACAATAAATTCAGTGTTTAAGAGACGGGATACGACTCACAATCTGCTAGTGTAGATATAAGAGACATACCACCGAGTCAATCCCACCGAGTCAATTTCAGCTCTTCAAAAGGAAAAACAGGTTGTTAAAGATAGATACAAAGTGAAAACATCAAATCTTGATCATTTTTTTTTTTGAAGCGGCAATATTATTGAAAAAAGACCAAAAGAGATCAACCAGAGTGTACAAGCAAAGCAAGAAAAGCCGCCCAAAAAACCCCACAAGACTAAGAGTCAATTGGGACGTCTAACATTACTCCTCTTAGATTTCCTTTTTATTATTAAGTTTATATTGGTCCCTAAGTAATCAAAAACCCATAAGCATTAGGAAATCTTGAAACAAATCCTTCTCCAACAAGAAAACCAACTTTCACACGTTTGCACGTCTTCCGGAAGATCACGCGCCCTGAAGGACCCTAGCTTCCACACGCTCCAACACTTTTGGCACATGTGCCACACACACCCCGCAGCACATGCAGTCTACTTCCGCCGGAGTGTGACGAAACGTCTGGGATCCGATACTGGCACCGTTCGCTTCGTCTCGGTCTCATATTTCCAATGCCACCTTAATCGCGTCCTTCTGTATCCATTTTGACCACTTACGCATCAGTTGAATATGTTTGGTTCACTTGGAAATACAAACCAAATCCTAACATTTTCGTAACAATTTTTGAACTAGATTGGATTGATATTAATTTATATATTAAATTGTTATTAATTTGGCATCGTGGTATTGGACGAGTGAGCAAGTGTTGTTCACTATAACAAAACATCTTTTTATACGGTTGGGACTTGGGAGTTCCTCGCTATAACAAGTCCAGTAGTCAACAACCTTTCTTTCACCGGCAAAACGTGAAAAAAAAAAACTCGACATTCACAATCAAATTTATTGATAACAGTTGCCTATCAACGATATGTAAATTGGGCCCATTAAGTTTTCTTACAACCCAATTTGGATTTGAATTTAAGAGCCATGAGCCCATGACTCATAACAACTCGTTGTCGAATTGGGCCCTTACGGGGCCGATAACAATTTATTATAAAATGTAAAATTGAAATAGTCACTTTTACAATCAAAGAAGTTTGAATTCCATAATGGAAGACTTTACATTTGACTACAAATTATTAATTATTTTAAATTTAAATAGTGGTAAAAAATATTTTTCACATTTACATATAAAATGTATTTTTAAAATATATATAAAAAATTAAATCATGTCGTGTCTGTTTATCCAACACACACAGGCTCATTCTTATCCATACATCTAATTTTTGGAATATAGCCTAAATTTTGTAAAAAATTGACAAATTAACAGAGGAAAAGAATGAAGAAAACATTGTTGCAAACCACCTAAAAATTAACAGAGGAAAAGAATGAAGAAAACATTGTTGCAAACCAAAACAAAAGGCAATTGTTTTTTTTTTTCCCTTTAACTATTACAATAAATTCAATGTTTAAGGGAAGGGATACGAATCACAACCTGCTAGTGTAAATATAAGAGACATACCATTGAGTCAATCCCACTGAGTCAATTTCAGCTCTTCAAAAGGAAAAACAGGTTGTTAAAGATAGATACAAAGTGAAAACATCAAATCTTGATCATTTTTTTTTTAAGCAGCAATATTATTGAAAAAAGACCAAAAGAGGCCAACCAGAGTGTACAAGCAAAGCAAGAAAAGCCGCCCAAAAAACCCCACAAGACAGAGCTGATAAACCGACACTCAGCAGCATATAGCTAAACAAACAAAACCAGCAAATCTTGATCATAAAACAAATTATTTTTAAATATCTGTACGAGAGAACATATTAAGCATTAAAGAAGAATGATTCTTTTAATCCCTTTTCCCCCACATTATTGATCGAGCTATTTTAGTATCAGAATTTAGCCCTCATTTTCCACTTCCTTATATCTAATTGAAAATTTACTGCATCAGTTATATGCTAAGGGTATAAGTTAATATAATCCTATTATTGATAAAAATATATATATATTATATATATAATTTTATGAGAGAACAACTCATAAATATATATTTGAGATCTTTTACCGTGACCATTATAATTAATTTATTCTAATTAAAATAAGAATTTAAATAATAAGAGGATCTTTGTCTCTATTTAATAATGTTGATATACACCATAAATGTTTCAGAACCCAGCACAGCTCAGATGAGCATAAGACCAAATCTAAGTTCGTATGTGTATGTAGCAGATATAGATTGGTACACACTAAAATTTGACAATTATATTGGATATCCATTATTTGTACCAAATCACACGCACTCCGTTCTCTACTGGCCAGCGCCATAAAAAGTAAATTAGAACTTTGGAGACTAGCTTTGACTCTCCATTTGAGTCTAATTGTCTTTCTGTTTAACTCTTAAGGAAATTAATTAATCTGGTGTGAATCGATTGGTTACGTTTAGAAAATGTCAAAACTGGAGAAAGCTGTTTATTTATTTATTATTCATGAAATTGTGAGAAGGATGATTTAAACTTGCAAACTCAACTTAGTTGAGAGGTGTATGCTTAATTACCAGGCCACTAGACTATGCCTCCAACCAATTCGTTTGCCAGGACTTAAATCTAAAATATTTTAGCAACAATATTATCCTAAGGCACTTCCAACCCAATATTAGATTTTTTAATAAAGTTGCTTAACATAGAGCCAGAAAAACACAAATAATAAGACTACTTTGTATGGCAAACGAGTTGGTTGGAGGCATAGTCTGGTGGTAATTAACCACACCATGATATTATTAATCTGGTTCCTATCATCAAGCCTATTAGGTTAGGTTTGAGACTTCATTCAATAGATACTAATTAAGTGGTATTGGTGGAAATAAAAAAGAACACAACATTTATGAACCAATTATCCTTTCAAGATTTCACCTTTATATATAACTTGTAGATATCGAATGAAGAACACAAAAAGTTAGTTAACTTTCAGTTGAGAGATCTCTTACTTTAATTTAGGTAAGGACTTTGATAAATTCATATCGATTTTTATGAATTTTGATCTGAATTATTTTGTAGATGATAAGTTTAATGAAAAAAAAAAAAATATATTTTTTACTCTTGCAATGGAAACAGAAGGTCTAAGGACTGATCCCGATCAACCAACCTTTTTAGAATGAGATTTATTTAAATTTGTGTTGGTGCATAATGTTGGATGGAGTGTCAAGTATGTGCTAAATTATTAAAAACAGTGGTAGTAAGGTAAAACATGAGAGAGTTTCGTAGAGAGAGAAGGTCCCGCTCTATTGGCTTCAGGGCTGGTATGCGTGATTCTGTCAGGGGACATGGTTTTAGGGAAGGCTTCCTTGGTTCAGACAGGGGAGATGGTGCTAGGAGAAGATCTGGGGGTGGCAGGAGTGATTTTAGAGAAAACCTTGTTTCGGTATTCATAGATAACATTAATTCGATGACAGAAGTGGATGTTCTATGGGGAGTTTTCAAGGTCTTTGGGAGAGTGCGAGACATTTTCCTCTCGGCTAAGATTAGCTCGAGGAGAAGCAGGTATGCCTTTGTCCGTTTTGAAACTAAGGAGGAAGCTTTGAGGATGGCTAAATTAGTACACGAGATGCATGTGTATGGGTGGCCTATCAATGCTAGACCGACGGAGTATGACTGGAATAATAGGAGAAATCCCGGTAGGCTTGGTGAAAGAAAGCAGCCAGTTGATAGCAGTGTAAGAACCAGTCGATCTTCATCAGAGGTTTCAAGGAATCGCTCTTTTGTTGATGTGGTGAAAGGACGGAAGGTGGAGGATAGTATGAGGAAGAGTTCGAAGTTAGTTATGTCCTGGAGGAATCACAAACAGCAGTGGAACTAGTTATCAAGATGTGCGATTGGGACATTGAAGGAGTTTGCCTCAGTGTTATCAGTCAATAAGAGACTGATTGATAGAGATTTCTCCTTCTCGTCTTCCTTTGCGGGAGGGAAGAGCATTCTGTGGTGTTTTGAGTCGGCAATTGAGAAAGAAGGCTTCATTCGGAATCGATTCTTTTGGGATGATTGCTTTACATCAATGTCTAGTTGGTCGGACAAGGAGTTTATCAAAGGGAAATTAGTTTGGCTCAATGTTTTTGGTGTTCTACTTAGTTGTTGGGACGAGTCTTTCTTCATGAAACTTGGGAGTAAAGTGGGATATCCATTATGTGTTGACAGGTAGACTTCATCAAAAATGAGATTGGACAGAGGTAAAATCCTGGCGGTGATTCCAGTAGCAGGGGACGTCCATTGGGATATTGATATATCTTCAATGGAGGCTAAGTCCAGGATAGAAGTGGTTGTTGATTCGATTCCGGTGGAGATGGAATGGATAAATCGGTATCTGGATTTGGGAAGTTTCTCACCGGAAGGTGGAGAGGAAGACCTACCGGAAAATGGTCCAGGACCAGCTGACTGTGATTTTCAAATTAACAGGGGAGTAGTTGATAGTGATGTCAGAAGACAGCCTTCCCATGCTATCAAAAAGGTCTCTTGTAATCCTATGATTGACAACAGCAGGTGGAAAAAGGATTTTTCAAATCCAGTCAGTGTTTCAAAATGTAGGGTAGGTAGGAGTGCGGCTGATGGAGACAAAGGGAAAAAACAATGGGTTCGAATTTCGAGAGCAAAAGGCATGCCTTGTCTTAACCAAAATGCAAAGTTGGTGATAGGGAAAGATATGGTTCAAGGCTCCTGTAGAGGTCTGACTAGCACGTCATCTTTTGATTCTGAAGGGAGTTGGGGAGACTTTGCTGATTTAAACAGAGGAAAAAGAGAATGCTCCCATAGAAATAGTGGAGGTGGGCTGAAGCAGATTGGGCATGTGGTGGCTGGGCCTTTAAATGTCAATTTTAACCATGAAGAGCTGGGCCAGGGTGTTGTGATTCATAAAAATATTACAGGGATTTCTATTGTTTTAGGGGATGATCAATTGCCAGTGGATCAGAGATGTCAATCCAGCAGGGAGCCCAATGTAGATAGTGACAGAAGGAATGAGCCCAATTTAAATGAGAGTAACTATTCTCATTCTGAAGAGAGTAACAAGTCAGAAGATTTGGAACAGGGAATTCAGACATCTGGAGGCATGGGTGAATCTTCGGAAACTCCTTCTCTTGAGCAGGTCGGGACCATTGAGATGTTTCCGCCTAAAACGCCTAAGAGGAAAGGTAGAAAGAAAGGCCCTGTTATTAAGAGCCATGCAATGGAGACCAGGAATGCTAGGAGGGTTAGGGAGGATGCGGAAGAAAGAGGGGGCAGTGATACATCTTGGAATCTGGAGGTGGAAATTACAAAAGTGATTGAAAAAGGAGCGGCCTTAGGAGTCAATTTTAAAAATTCGAAGGAAGATAATGAAGTGGGCTGGTCAATTCCGGTCCAAGAAGAGGAGATTGAGAGATTGAGAAATTGAGAGCTTCATGGAGTTTGGAAGAAGAGATAACGAAGGTGATTGAAACTGGGATGGCATTGGGTTATAATTTCAATGGTAAAGAAGAGGTGGTAGGAGCAGAGGTTGCTAGGAGGGAGAAGGAAGATGCGGAGAGATTGTGTAAAAATAACAAGTGCATTATTCTGGTGGGTGAGCTGCGGATTTTCAAAAAAGATATGGTGTTATGCAATGTTTATGCGGCTTCGAAAGACAAGGAGAAGGAAGATCTGTGGAACTTTATAACTAAGGCAAGAAGTGATCTCCCCATGCCTTGGTGCTTAGGGGGAGATTTCAACTCGGTTCTGGTTGCGTCCGAAAGAAGTGGAGATAGTATTCAGGGGATTGACATGAGAAGATTCAATGCTTTTGTGAGAGAAATGGAGGTTGTGGATATTCCATTGGAAGGATTGACTTTCACGTGGACTAACTTTAGGGAGAGAGCTTTGTGGGCTCGTTTGGATAGATTTCTCATCTCTCTAGATTTTTTGTGTTGGTTTCCAGAGCTGGTTCAAAAAGGTTTCCATATAAGTGTCTCTGATCACAATCCGATTGGTATAGGAGTGGAGAAAGTTGACTGGGGACCGAGCCCCTTCCGATTTTTCAATTGGTGGCTGGACAACAAAGATTTAATGGCTGAAGCTATGCAGGGCTGGAAGAGATGCCAAATAGGAGAGTCTAAGAGTATGGTTCTTAAGGTTAAGATAAAAGGGGCGAAGATGGGCATAAAGAGTTGGCTGGAAAAGAACAAGTATCGGTCTTTTAATCAGGTACAGATAGAGGAAATGATAACATAAATAGAGAAGAAAGCTGAGAAGGTTGGCTGGACCGAGAATCTTAGGAATTCTAGAGTGTCTTTACTGGCCAAAATGTGGGAGTGGCGCAAGGAAGAGCAATCTTGGTGGCAGAAGTTGAGGGTAAGATGGTTGAAGGAGGGAGATAAGAACACGAGGTTCTTCCATTTTGTGGCCTCTGATAGAAGAAGAAGAAGAAACCGTATTGAGTAGATTAAAGTGAATGGGGTGGTTTTGTCTAATCCAAAGCTGATCAGAAAGGGAGTGCTTGAATTTTTCAAAAATCATTACGAGAATGTCAGGTGGGAGAGGCCGAATTTGGAAGGAAAGGGGTACAAGAGGTTGGCAGTGGAAAAGGGGCAGTTTTTAGAGGAGAGTTTTTCGGAAGAGGAAGTGTGGGAGGCGGTTAGAAGCTGTGATGAAGATAAAGCTCCAAGGCCTGACGGATTTAATCTCAACTTTGTGAAGGTTAATTGGGAGGCTATAAAAGTGGATTTTATGAATTTTATGAAGGCTTTCCATAATGACGGTGCCATTATTAAAGACCTTAATAACTCGTTTATAGCACTCATTCCAAAAGTCTTGAAACCGGAAACTCTTAAAGATTACAGGCCTATTAGTCTTGTTGGGGTGTGTTACAAGGTGGTGGCTAAGGTTTTAGCAAATCGTCTTAGGAAAGTGATCGGTAAGGTGATTAGTTCAACTCAAATGGCTTTTATAAAGGATAGACAATTAATAGATGGCTATGTGATTGCTGAGGAAGTGATTGATAAGTGGAAAAAAGAGAAGGAGGGTGGTTTCATAGTCAAATTGGACTATGAAAAAGCATATGATAGTGTGGATTTTACTTTCTTGGACAGGAGTATGGAGATGATGGGGTTTGGAGCTATATGGCGTAATTGGATTAGGGAGTGTATCTCCTCTCCGACCATTGCCGTTTTGGTTAATGGTTGTCCGACCGATCAGTTCGGTATTTTGAGAGGATTAAGGCAAGGAGATCCCCTTGCCCCTTTTTTTTTAATATAGTGGCAGAAGGTTTGAGTGTATTACTGAAAAAAGCTGTCGGTTTGGGGATGATTAAGGGTGAAGTTTTTGGTCAAAATGAGGTCAAGGTTTCCCACCTGCAGTTTGCTGACGATACTGTGATATTCTTGAAGCCAAAGATCGAATATTTGGTTAACTTGAAACGTATTCTGCGATGTTTTGAGCTGTCCTCTGGGCTAAAAATTAACTTCCATAAATCTTGCCTCGCAAGTGTAGGGAAGAACATCCGTAGTGTGGAGCAATGGGCTGGCTTATTGAATTGTAGAGCGGTGGCACTTCCTTTGATTTATCTAGGCCTCCCTCTTGGTGCGAAGTCTAGAACTAGGAATTTCTGGGAGCCGATTATTGCAAAAATTGAGAACCGTTTAGCCCCCAGGAAAAGGAAGTTTATTTCTAAAAGTGGGAGGTTGATTCTTATAAAATCTGTCTTGAATAGTATTCCCACCTTCTTTATGTCCGTGTTTAGAATGCCGGTGGGTGTGGCGAAGAGGTTAGAAAAGTTTCAAAGGGGATTTCTGTGGGGGGATGAGGTAGTTAGGAAAAAATTTCATGCGGTGGATTGGGATTCGGTTTATAAAAGTAAAAAGAAGGGTGGGTTAGGCATAGGGAAAATGGTAGATAAAAATGAAGGTATGCTTGCCAAGTGGTTATGGAGGTTTGGGAATGAAAGTTCTTCCTTATGGAAGAAAGTGATATGTGCTAAGTATGGGGTTAATATTGATAGGCTGATTTGGGATTGGAATAGCGCGAGAGAGCCGTCTCAGTTTGTGCGGGCTGTCTCTAGTATTTCCAAGCCAGGTTCGCGTTCGGATTTAGTTTGCAAGAAAGGTTTTCAAGTGGTGTTGGGGTGTGGCAAAGGGGTTAGATTTTGGCAGGATTTAAGGGTGGAGTCGACACCTCTGTTGGAGGCTTTTCCTAGAATCTATGCTCTTGCTACTGTTAAAGATGGTAGGGTTGGGGACTTCGGCTTTTGGAGAGGGGAGGAGTGGGTTTGGAAAGTGGAGCTTAGAAGGGAGCTGTTTGATTGGGAAAAGAATCAGTGGTGTTGTTTTATGAAGATTATTAGATGTTTTAGTGTTAGGAAGAGGGTGGAAGACTCAATGGGGTGGATTTTCAACACTGATGGCAGATTCTCTGTTTTTTCTTTTCGGGAGGCGTTGGAGGATCAGGATGGTGACCTTCAGGTGAGAGACATGCTCCCTTGGAAAGGTCTAACTCCTCCAAAGGTTGAGCTGTTTTTGTGGCAACTGCTAAAGGGCAGGGTGATGGTCGGGAATGTCATGAAAAGATTTGGGGTGAGCATGGCTGTGAGATGCCCCTTCTGCAATGCAAATGAGAAGTCTTTGTCCCATATTTTTTTGCATTGTCCCTGGTCTTGGCAGATTTGGAAGAAAGGTATGAGTTGATAGGGGATTTCCAGCTGTATGAGTGCCAATGTGAATGAATGGTGGAACAGTTGGGTGGGGTTCTTTCCGAATGGGAGATACTCTAGAGCTTGGTCCATTTTGTTCTATGCAGTGGTGTGGTCGATTTGGGAGATGAGAAATCAGGTTATTTTTAAGGAGAATAGAGCGGATGCTGAGCAAGTTATAGAAATGGTGAAATTCAGAGTGGGTTGGTGGTTCAAATATTTTGGTTCTGGTTCGAAGGAGCCGATTACTATTATTTTGTTAAATATTAAAGAATTGTGTGTTGACAGTAAGAGAAGGAAAGTGCGGAGGATGGCTTGGATTCCGCCTACTGGTGGTGGGATGAAATTTAATGTGGATGGTTCGGTGTTGGGGAACTCAGGTTTGGCTGGTATTGGGGGCGTGTTGAGGGATGCTGAAGGTAGAGTGATATGTGTGTTTTCGGAGAATATTTGTGTGCAGGATTCTTCGGTGGCAGAGTTGTATGCAATCCTAAAAGCAATCAAGCTTTGTGAGACGACCTCGTGCCTCTATGGACGCCAAATGGAGATTGTGAGTGACGCCAAGGTTGTGATTGGTTGGATCAATAGTGGGGGTTTGGGCAGTATTAATTTTGTTAATGTAATTTATGATATTCGTGAGATTTTGCAGAGACTGGGGAACATTGTGGTTGTGTTTGCTGGTAGGGCTTCTAATTATTTTGCTGATAGGTTAGCTAAGATGGGGGCAAATAGGGTGGGTGATTTTGAGGAATGGAACACCATGGGGTAATTTGCTGTTTTTCTGTTGTGTTTTCTTGGGCGGGGTTGTTCTTTCGGTCTGTGCCGCTGCTGTTATGCGGCTGTTGTTTGCCTTTGTTTTTGGTTGGCTTTCTTAATAAGAATTAATGTTCAAAAAAAAAAAAAGTTTAATGAAATCTACCTATAAATAAAATTTGAGGATTTTTCAAGCACTAGAACCATTTATCTCGATTATGTTAAAAACAAAGACATCGAAAAAATGGAAGAAATATAGGAAAATTCAAAAAAAAAAAAAAGGTTTTAGTACTTGAAAAATTCTCAAATTTTATTCATATTTAGATTTCAATGAATTTATCATCTATAAGAAAATTCAGATCAAAATTCATAAAAATCAATGTGATTCCATCAAAATCCTTACCGAAATTAAAGTAAGGGATCTCTAACTTGAAAGTTAACTAACTTTTTGTGTTCTTCATTTGATATCTACAAGTTATATATAAAGGTGAAATCTTGAAAGGATAATTGGTTCATAAATGTTGTGTTCCTTTTATTTCCACCAATGCCACTTAATTAGTATCTACTGAATGAATTCTCAAACCTAACCTAATAAGCTTGATGATCGGAACCAGATTAATAATATCATGGTGTGGTTAATTACCACCAGACTATGCCTCGCCAACCAACTCGTTTGCCATACAAATTAGTCTTATTATTTGTGTTTCTCTGGCTCTATGTTAAGAAACTTTATTAAACAATCTAATTTTGGGTAGGAAGTGCTTTTGGATAATATTGTTGTTAAGAAGAAAGGGGATCGCACACACAAATCTTAAACACATGGATAATATGAAAGCAATAAGAAAGAAAAGACGACATCAAAGATTTTACATGGTTCAGCAATTTGTCTACATCCATAAAGCGCACTACACTCAATCCACTACTTTCAGAGTTGATTATAATCTCTATATTTCTCTCTCAAGTCTTTCTACAATTCGCTCTCTATCACTCTTGCACCATTTTTCTCACACAATTTAGGGTTTACGTAATTGTAGTATTTATATGAGAACACTAGGGTAAGCCAAGGCTCCAAAGGATTACTTTCCTTTCTGCACAAGTTTTTTCCTTATTTGTGCAATTCCCGTCATTACCACGGTATGGACCGTGGTGTGTGCCTTGTGTCTACACCACAGTATGTAAGGCGTTTCACCACAAGAATTCACCGATATGGGTGCCGCGTTTGATGCTCTATGTCTGCACGACAGTCTAATCGGCATGTCTCCTTTGGAATCCACTGCTTTGCATGTCATGGCTAGTGCTCTTTGTCCACACGGCGGTATGTGTCGCTTCTACTGTCGAGATTGGATTCTCAGGCTGGTTTCAGGCTTCACAAACCCAACAATCTCTCACTTGAAGAATAGGAACTTGAATATGCATTCTACCTTCTTCCTCGATGACTTAGTAGATAGTTACGGTGCGCTCATTCCCCACATCTTCACTCTTGAAGACTCATTGAAGCTACGCACAACTCTAGTTTTTGTATAGTGACTGGCTTAGTTAATATGTCAGCCGGATTCTTGCTACCTACTATCTTTACAAACTTTAACACACCTTCTTCGATTAACGACCGAATGAAGTGATAGCAAAAAGCTATATGCTTGGTCCTAGAATGGAACTCTGAATTCTTGGCCAAGTGTATTGCACTCTAATTGTCACTGTGTAAGACATTCATCACTTGATAAATTCCAACTCAGCTAATAAACTTTGTAATCATATCAGCTCCTTGCTCAATTCTGTTATAGCCATGTACTATGCTTCAGTTGTAGAGATTGTCACTATCTTCTACAACTGGGACATCTAACTAATCGCGGTACTAGCCATTGTGAGCACATATCCGGTGGTACTTCTTTTATGATCCACCTCCCCAGTAAAATCTGAATCCACACAACCTTCTAGCTTGAGTTCATCTCTCTGTCATACCCTGAAGGTATCTTAGGATCCACTTCACGGCCTCCCAGTGAGGTTTGCTGGGATTTGACATGTATCAACTCACAACTCCCACTGCATGGGAAATATCTAGTCTTGTGCAAGTCATGGCATACATTAGACTTTTAACGGCTGAAGCATAAGGAACTCTAGCCATGAAGTCCTTCTCCTCTTCTGTCTTCGGACTCTGATCCTTGAACAACCAGAAATGATTAACCAAAAGTGTTCTCACCGATTTTGCATCACCCATGCTGAATTCTGCAACACCTTCTGAATGTACTCTGCTTGTGAAAGCTTCAATGTACCTTCCTATTCGTCTCTACTAATTCTCATTCCAAGAATCTATTTTGCTGCACCGAAATCTTTCATCTCGAACTCACTCAAGAGTTGCTTCTTCAAATTGTTAATCTCTTATAAATTTGCAGCAGCTACTAACATGTCATCAACATAAAGTAGTAGAAAAATTAAACTTGACTTAACCTTTTTTAAAGTAGCAGCAGTGGTCAGCATTGCATCTCAAGTAGCCATTGCCTTGCATAAACCCATCAAACTTCTTATACCACTATCGCGGGGAGCTTGTTTTAAACCATGCAAGCTCTTTGTAAAAACCTTTTTTGATGTAGCAACAGTGGTCAACATTGCATCTCAAGTAGCCATTGCCTTGCATAAACCCATCAAACTTTTTATACCACTATCACGGGGAGCTTGTTTTAAACCATACAAGCTCTTTGTCAACCTACACACCAACTTTTCTTTGCCTTTTTCCATAAATCCCTCCGGTTGTTTCATGTATAACTCTTCCACCAAATCTCTATGAAGGAAGGCAGTCTTCACATCTAATTGCTCAAGATATAACCCCTTTGTTGCGACAATCCTTAACATTAACCAGATCGTAGTTAGTTTAACAACAAAAGAAAAAATTTCAGAGTAGTCAATAACTTCTATTTGTTAAAAGCCTTTAACCACTGGTCGTGCCTTGCATCTCTCGGAGCCATCATGTTCCTCTTTGATCTGAAACACCCACTTATTCTGTAGGGCTTTCTTTCATTCAGGTAACTTGGCTAACTCCCAAGTTTGATTTGAAATCAATGACATTATCTCGTCCTTCATTGCAAGCTCCCACTTGCTCTCATTTTTTCCCTGATATGCCTCATCATAGCACTCAGGATCCCCTACATTTGTCAACAACATGCATTGCAAGTACTTCTTATTTGGTATAGGAGTTCAAGTTGATCGTCTCACTGCACTCTGAGCCTGTGTCACTGGAACATCTCTATGTGGAATAGGTTCTTGAACCTGGGGCTACACATCTTGTTCTTCATCATTCTGATTCATATGTTCCATGATCCTGCTATCCGATACATCATTTGGCCCAAAGTACTCTGGCTCTTCCGACTTTGACATTTGTGTGTTTCTGTCTTTGTACATAACCTTTTCATTGAAGACAACATCTCTACTTCTTTCATCTTGCGGTTTTGGTCATCCCATAACTTGTAACAAAATTCATCTTCTCGATAGCCTACCAAAGAACACTTCACTGACTTGGCATCTAGCTTACTCCTCGCATGATCACCTATATGTACATAATAAACACACCCAAACACTTTAAAATTAGAAAGTTTTACCTATTTTTGAATCCAGATCTCCTCTGGTATTTAAGATTAGAAAGTTTTACCTCTTTTCTAATTCAGATCTTTTCTGGTATAGCGAGGTCCAAAGGTTTTGATGGCCCTTTGTTGACCAAATATGCTGATGTATTGACTGCTTCTGCCCATAATTGTTTTGGCAACCCAGAATTGTTTTGGCAACCCAGAATATAACCTCATGCTTCTGGCTCTCTCAGTCAATGACATGTTCATTCGTTCTATTGTCCCATTCTATTTTGGGGTTCCAGGAACCATTTTACTGAGCTTTATCCTGCTCTAGTAGCAAAACCTTTTGAACTCATTGTCTTCATATTCTACACCATTGTCTGAATGCAGCTTTTTGATCTTTGACCCTGTCTCGTTCTCAACCCTAACTTTTTATCTCTTGAAAGCATTAAACACCTCAGACTTGTGCTTTAGAAAATAAACCCTCACTTTTCTAGAGTTGTCGTTAATGAATGTGATGAAATACTATTTACCTCTGATTGATGAGACTAAAACTGAACCCCAAACATCGGTGTGCACTAGTTCCAGCTTTTCTTTTGCAGGTACCTTTCTGGTCTTATTGAAGTTTACTCTCTTCTATTTTCCTAACACATAGCTCTCATAGAAATCAACCTTAACATTCTTCAAATCTAGCAACTTACCTTTCGAATGTAGACACTTTAGCCCATGACTACTCATGTGCCCAAACCTCTAGCGCCACAAGTTCAGATCATCTTTACCTTTCGCCACATGGATTGAACCGCAACCATCCGTGGTTGTGTAAAGCAACCCATTCTTATTTTCGGGCGATTGTCATAAAACCCTTCGAAATCTTCCACTTATCACCTGTGAAAGTTGTCATGTAACCATCTAAAGCCAATTGCCCAATGCAGATCAAATTCTTCCCCAAATCCAATATGTGCCTCACATTGTTAAGCTTCCAAACTGACCTTTCAGCTAAATCTTCACATCTCCCTTCCCGGTAATATTGCATGCTTGATTGTCACCATTTTACACCTTAACCAAATTTCTGGAGATGTCGTTCTCTAATAACTCCTTGTGAGGTGTGGCATGGAATGACGCTCTTGAATCCAGAAGCCAAGACTCCGTCTTACTTTCCAATGAGCAGATAAGGTAGTCATCTGACTCCTCCGACACACAGTTCGCACTGCCCTTGCCCTTGCCCTTATTTTTCTTCTTAAATCTACACTCATACGAGAAGTGAACTTTCTTACTATAATTCCAGCACTCTACATCTTTCTTGTTTCGTTGCTAATTTCTGGAATAATTGACCTGATACCTGGATTTAGATTTTCCTCTTGACTTTGATCTTCCTCGTTGATTCGTGTTCCAATTTCTGTTTCTGCTTTCTCTAACTTCCATATTCAGTGCGAAAGATGTAGATGCCCCTAATCCCTCTTCACTAGACCTGATCTCTTCAGTCATGATCATGTTCACAACCTGTGAGAAGTTCAATTTTTCTTTTCTGAATGAGTTGGCAATTGACTAACATGTCCTTTTCCAACTTTCTAGAAATTTGGTAAGCATAAACAATGCCAAGTATTCCTCATCGAAACCAATAGATACAGAAGTTAACCCATCATTCACTTCTTTAAACTGGTTTAGATACTCTCTAAAACCCTGACCTTCCGTCATCTTTAGATTTGATCGCTTTTTGACAAGATGGACCTTCCTTATCGCAGAAGGTTGTTCATATAGGTTTGATAAAGTCTTCATAAGATCTCTGGCAGTCTACTGATCCTTTACGTTGAAAGCAACCTTCTTCGTCAAACTGAGACAAATTACTCCCAATACTTTTCGGTCCAGAAGTTCAAAATCCTCATCATCCATGTTCTTTGGCTTCCGCTTCTTTGACCAATCTACATCAGTCATTGTAAGGTTTTTAGTTTATCTTGGCATATATTCCATATCAAAACGATGTTTTTCTTCTATTTGATTAATGGTCATAGGTTGATGATTTGAAACTTCAAAGAAGGATGTGGCCAAAAGATCAAGCAAGAAGGAGCCTTTGAAAGAGAATGGACTATATTGCACAATTAAGGTAATATATACCTCATTCTTCTTCAAGGCAATAGGCACACACACATACAAATCATTTATATGTGTCCCTGCATCATTGTGCAACATTTATATAGCACATTCACATGTTTTTACATGCTCATGCATTGAACTCAAATTCTCATACATTATGGAATTGCATCTTTTAAGACTATATCTAGGAAACGGCATACATGTGTGACATTGTGCTTATATGTTTACATTTTATTGTTTTTGGACTTGAACATGATCTCTTTTGATTCATTATTGAGTCCCGGTCATTTCGGTTACCCATACATTTGATTTCAAGTCCAAACGATGTAGCTATGCTACTTTTCATTCTCATTCGTTGAGTTGTGTTCGTTTTCATTTTCCTAGATGGATTCTCAAACTTTTGTCAAAGTTTCATAGTCTTCATTGTGTGTGAGGGAGTCACCATTCGTAATCCAAAAATGGATTCAAAATCAGAGTTCGGAGGCCCGAATACGGCTGAAGAACGCGAGCGGAGCGCAAGAGGAGCAAGCAAGGCCAAATGGCCAAGCTTGTTATCCACGTGTAAGCCACGTGTGACACACGTGCTGGACAACTCTCTGTCCACGTGTACCACACGTGGATGGTGATGTGGCCTCACTTGATTGGTCACTTCTTCCCTCTCTCTCTCTTCCATTTTAAATATTTCCATTCCCTCCCACTCATTCAAGTAAGAAGAAAAGAAAGAAATCAGCCTAGAAAATTTCTCCCAATTTTTCTCACTTTCCAAACGCCACAACTTTCTCATACGAAGTCGGATTTGAGTGATTTAAATTGGAGATTGTTTGTGATTGAGTCCTTTACCTTTTTCAAGTGATCTTGCAGTCATTTGATAGAGTTTTCAAGGTGTTCTACCCAGAAAAACGTGACAGCTCGTGAATTGGAAGTATTGGTCTTATCTTTATGATTTCTTCTTTTATAACCTTCAATTTGCTTGGGGTTTCTTCTTCTATATGTATGTATATGTTTGGTGAATACTAATGAGAAAGATAGCTTTATAATCAGTCTTAATCAAATGTCTAAGTAGAGACATATGTGAACTAGAATTTTTGATTCTATGATTTTCACATGTTTGAGAGTTGTATTGTGATTAGATTGACATCTAGGATTATTTGAGATTTGATTGAATCATTTTATGATTGATAATCTTTGAAATGTATTTTGATCTTTGATTGATGAAATCTTGGATTAAAGCTCTTGTATGTGTTTTTAGAGACACCTAGGATTTAATTGATTTATCAGTATATCCATGCTTTATATCTTTGGCTAGAATACTTATTGAATATATTCTATGTTTCTAGCATTTATTTGTATGTTTATAACATCTTGAATTTGTGCTTTATGATTATGATATATTCAAGTGTTATTTGTGTGAATGGAACTATGAGCTTTTGTGTTAGGTGTTTTCACATGCTCTAGGTTTAATTCATGTTTTTGCATCTAGACTTTTATTCTTGTGATCTCACATGTTTAGGTCTAGTTGTTCCATAGAATAAATTGATCACATGTTCTATGTTGTGTTGATTGTGATTTGCATCATTTGCATCACTTAGATCATTTGTCTTGAGGAAAGGTTGAAGTCTCTTTCAAAGTGAGTGAAGCTTTGTATTGAGCAAGAATACTTGGCTAGGAATGAGTTATGGATATTTAAAATATTTAAAAAATATTTTATTGTTCTTGTGGATTTTTTTTTTAAAAAATTTAAACATTCTACTTAAATATTGATTTAATATACATAATTAATGAAAAAAAAATGAAATAGGGTCTTAAAATCATGTATATTTTTGTCATTGTAACTAATCTCAGCACTTTTACAATAAAATGACCAAACATATGTATACTGCTTTTGAGTTATACGATAGTTTTAAAAATACAATTAACAAAACATCTTCTGATTAACTTCACATCTGATTATTCCTTCAACACAATTAACAATGATTATTATAAAAGTTACAGCAATACCAAACAATGATTAGGGATAGTTTGATATTTCTTTTGAAAAGTTAAAATTAAATTATTTTATAATTTCGATTTAAAATGATGTTTAGTAAAATTTTCAAAAGTGATAAATTGATAATCCTACAAGTTTTGACAATGATTTTGAGAAGTAGGTGAGAGGTTATTTTTTGAAAGTGATTATATAATAATTTATTTCATCATTTAATGCATCTTTTAAAATATCATTATCATCCTTATGAAATCAAGTTAAAACCATTTATATACCTTATTTCATCTCAAAATTAAATATTCTATTTAAATATTGATTTGATTTATAAAATCTTTTAAAAATATTTTTATTGTTCTTATGGAATTTTTTTTATCCAATTTAAATATTCTACTTAAATATTGATTTAATATATATAATTAATGAAAAAAAAAAATGAAATAGGGTCCTAAACTCATGTATATTTTAGTTATTGTAACTAAACTCAACACTTTTGCAATAAAATTACAAAATATATGTATATTGGTTTTGTGCTATACAATAGTTTTAAAAATACAATTATCCAAACATCTGCTTATTAACTTGACAGTTGATTATTACAAAAATACCCAATAAGTTTCGGAAATATCAAAATAAGTCTTGAAAATACCTAAATAAGTCTCGGATTGGGTATTTCCTATTTGTAGTTTTCGAAACTTTTTAAGTATTTTTTGTAATTTCCGAGACTTAATAGACTAAAATGAAATTTTCCAAATTTTTAATTTTTATTTTAATTTTTTCATCTTCTTCTTTATTTACCTCCATTAAAGGTTGATTTCGGCCTCCATGTAGGTCGAAGTCGTTCAACTTCCATTGGAGGTCAAACGAAGAAGCTGAAGAAGAACAAAAAAATAAAAAATAAATAAATAAATAAAAATTGGAAAACTGAAAAGTAAAAAAAAAAAAAAAAAAATTGCGGGAAAATTTTTGTCTGTTCACCCCCTATTTCCACGATGTGTGTATATATGTATCTTTTTTTTTTTTTTTTTTTTTTCAAATTTTGTAATAGTTTTACACATCAAAAGGGTAAGGTTGATTATGTCACTCCTAAGTCCTAATTAAGTGTAAAAAAAATTTCAATTCACATTAATAAATTTCCTTATCATCGAGAGGTTCAGTACAAAAAGAACAAATTTTGAATTATATAAGGACTTGAAAATTATCATATTATGAAGTATAACTAGCTAGCGACGATGATCATTTTCATTTCACCCAGATATTCGTGTTAAACATATAATGTCATCATTTCACTATTGTTGAGAATTTGAACCGATGAACGCGGAAGCGACATGCCTAATATTCTCATACATAACAAATAAACGTCTACTAGCAAAAAAAATAATAATAAATAAGATGAGAGAAAATATAAACCAATCACACAACACAATATATACGTGGGAACCCTAAATCAGGAAAAAAAAAATCACGGATTGCCTGGACGACAGAGAAAATTCACCATATGATAAATTTTTACAACTATATACTCTAGGATTATCTCTCTCACAACCCAAACCCCAATCCACCGAGCCTTACCAAGCCCCCAAGCTCATAACAAAGCTTTACATCATGGCTCTCAACTCACAATGCTCACCGTGTCCACCTTTGAGTACACCCCCTCTCGAATATCCCCCTAGATATTCTCTGAATATTGCCTAGGGAGATCCCTCTTGATCCCCAGATATTCCTAGGATCCCAACCTAGATATTCACATAGGTCTCCTCACGGGTCTCTCCTAAGACATCCCTTGGGTATCTTACCCTTAGATATCCCTTGGGGTTCCCTCCCAGATCTCCTTGGGGTCTCACTCCACAAATCCATCCACTCTTTGATGTTACAAGTGTTTCTTTGACTCCACACAAATAACCTAGTTAAAAGGTTCTATTTATACTAGTTACAGGGAGTTCAAGTCCTAAAAGGAAACTACTTTCTTTTACATATAATATTTCTTGTTACGCACAAAGTCCTTCTCCTCTACGCACAAGAACTGCCTATTTCATGCAAAGTCTCTTTCCCTTATCCATAAGGACTTCCAGAAGAAAACCTTTCATTTTTCCAAAAAAGATTGTTGGTTTCACACAAAATTCCACCAAATCGCTATGGATACCGCTGTTTGCAGCACAGTGTTTCCCATAGCATGAATCTTTGACATTGGATTGCTATCCTCACTGCTGTGCAATGCACAATGCAAGGCACATCAGTTTCTTCATTGATGGAAACCGCTCCCTAGACCAATGTGCAAGGCACAACTTAACGCTCTTCTATCTTCACAGTGCATCGACAATGCTCTTCTTCTTCAATCCTCCCTCAAACACAAAATCCAACTTCCAAATGTTTTTCACGTCTCCAGGAAGTTTCACATCAATTGAGTATCGTTTGGTTTAAATTGGGTTTACTTGAGAATACGAGCCAAAACCTAACAAATATTGCTTCTGTGAGCAGGACACTATTACTTTTGTTAGCTATTGATGAGCTAATCATAGTAGATGGTTATGCTCCAAAACAAGCAGATATAATAGATTTATATATTTGATCATTTTGTTTTAGATTTCACATCATCTTCAATTTCATTTCTTGTGTCAATTTTCAAAGTACTTTTTGATACCGAAGCAATTTCAAACAATTGAAAAGTGTACTTTGAAAAATAACATAATAATTGGTACTAATTTGCTTGAAAACTTGAGTCGGTAAAATAAATGCACAATATGGCCTGATTGGTACTAATTTGCTTGGAAACTAGAGTTGGTAAAATAAATGCACAATATGGTTTGATATCACAGTCCAAATGTTAACACATAAATGAAAATACATGGTCAAGATTTATTGGCTTCTTTCTCTCTCATGCAAGTGGATGTTTCATTTACACTTGAAAACAACAAGGAAAAACAAGGTCAATGAGAGGATCCTAACTCCCACATGAAACATGGGAAAACTTAAATATCTATTTGGAAATTGTATATCTTCACAAGAAGGTCCTATTAGAGACACGATCAAAATATCATACCTTTATCACTTCCATCACAACATCAAAGATGGTTAAGTGATTTATTGAAAGGGTAAATTGCACAAAGTTACTTTGAGTTTTGTCATTAAGACATAATATTCAGCAAATGGTTTTAATTGCACAGACACCCCTTACCGTTAATGGTCAACAATTAGACTTAACTGTTGACATCGAAAAGATCAAAATACCCCTAGTTAAAAAAAAATTAGTTCCATGGAGATTCGAACCTCTCAAACCATTCACAAAATTTATATGCCATTACAATACAGATCCATTTGTTATGTCTCTTCTTTTTTTATGATCTTATTGGATTGAGCTCGAGTTTTAGGTTTTGATATCAATAGAGAGATGCCAAGAAGAGCATAAATAATTTTTTTGAGAAATAATTTGTTAAGACGAGGTGGGTCATAGATTGATGTTTGAAATTTGAAGAATTTGATAATTGGGGCTCTTGGGTCGTCTTTTTCTCTTTTTTTTTTTCCTAATGTTGTGGTGGTTTTGGGTCTTGATTTTGTTGCTTTTGTTGTTGAAGGAAAATAAGGAAATTGGTGTTGTTGGTACTAAATTTAACCACCTTCGGAGTATGTAATCAGTGGACAATACATATTTGGATAGCATAACACACAACAATACACATGTCACTCAAAGAACATGCAAAGATAGAACATGTCAAGCAAACTAAATGCATCATAACATGTCATGTCAACTCATGCATAATAAACTCTATAAAACCCCTTTAAAATGAAGAGAATGGATGGGGGAGATTCCAGGAAATTTAGACAAATGCATTTATAAGTGCCTCATTTTTGGTCTCAACATTGGCCCAAGAAGGTGGGGGCTGAAATTCATACATTCGTGGAAAATGAGTCAAGCTCCAAAAATGGTATAATTAACAGCTTTCTATTCTTTTTATTTTGAATGGATTTGATTGAGTTTATTGTGTTCCACAGCAAAACCAAACTACCTCCGAAAGGAATCTCCGAATGGATAAATTCCCCAAAAGTTCCATGGAACCAAACTACCTCCAAAAGAAATCTCCGAAGAGACAAAATCCTCCAAAGTTCTACGGAACCAAACTACCTCAGAAAGGAATCTTCGAAGAGACAAAATCCTCAAAAGTTCTACGAAACCAAACTACCTCCGAAAGGAATCTATAAAGGAACAAAATCTCCAAAAGTTTTATGGAACCAAACTACCTTTGAATGGAATCTCCAAAGAGACACCTTTCAAATAAGCACGCCAAGGCCATAATAAGACTTTGATAATCGAAGCACCCTTATTAAACGCCGAGTCAAATTTACCCAATATAATATACAACTGGTCAAGTCCCAACCTCCATCAAAAGACTTCTAGAGTTGAGAACTTGAGGGACAATTGTTGGTACTAAATTTAACCACCTTCAGAGTATTTAATCGGTGGACAATACATATTTGGATGATATAACCCACAACAATACACATGTCACTCAAAGAACATGCAAAGATAACATATGTCATGCAAACTAAATGCATGATTACACATGTCATGCCAACTCATGCATTTGCATAATAAACTTGACCACTCCAAAGGTGGCACCCGCAATCGTACGATATCAGGAGTGTAGTACAATAACAAGTAAAGTTCGTTCCCACGAAGACTGAGTGATTGATTACAGAAATTGATTAATCAAATTGCTATTCAACAATCAATAAGAGATGATTTTCAGATTTAAAACCTACGATTATACTAAATTATATTACCAAAACAACTTGAAACTAAGATTGCAAAATAATGACAAATAATGAAATCGAATGTAAAAATATGAGATAATAAGCTAAGGCTAGAATCCACCTCACCCTCTCTTATTTAAGCACTAGACTCACCTAAATACCCAATTTGTGCAATTGTGAATTGTAGACTCGTGCACCCAACAATAATCTTTACTCTCGATTGAGTAATATAAATTACATCCAAACATACCCAAAGACTATCTCTCGATAACCCTAGACTATAGGCATGAATTCATTATAACTTTGGCACACTCAAAAGAGCCATATATGATAGCCTCGCGTATGTCTACCTTACTAGTCATAAATAGAGGACATTTCATCAAACATATTGTGTGCGTCTCCTCTCGGTTCATTGGACACAACCAAATATCATTCAAAAGGATATCAATCTATTGAAAGCATTATATACGCAAAAACATCTATACAAAACTCAAGCACATATGAATAAATTCGGTGGTCTTTATATATAAGTTCAAGGGTTTGGTTTCATCAAGCTTTAGCACTAGAAATTTAGGTCATGTTACAAGATAGAGCCAAAGACATACACACATACATGACATTCATTTGTGTCCCTGCATAGTCGTACACCATTTATATAACACATTCACACACTTGACAAAGTATTCACATGCATTAGATTTAATTTGATTAACATTGTGAAATTGCATGTTCTAGGACTATGTCTAAGAAATGGCATACTTGTGTGATCTTGTATTTATTTGTTTCCGTATTATTATTTTTGGATGTAAATATGTTCTCATATGATTCTTTATTGAGTCTCAGTCATTTGGTTACTCACTCATTAGGTTTCGAGTCCAAACTAGGAAACTACGAAACTACGCTACTTTGCGTTCTTATTCATTGAGTTGTCTTCGTTATCGTATATCGAGTCGAATTCTCAATATTTTGTTAAAGGCCTTGTGCATGAGAGAGTCTCGATTCATAATCCAAAGATGGATTCGAATTCAGAGTTCAGAGGCTCGAATACAGTCGAAGAACGTGAGAGGAGCACGAGGGAAGCAAGCAATAGCTAAAGGCCATGCTTGGGTGTGGCCGTGAGGCTCACGGGTTAGCAGCTCCTCTGCCTCATGAGGCTCATGTGACTCTCACGGGGATGTGAGGTGGCAGCCCGTGATTCGTCACTTCTTTCCCTCTCTTTCATCTCTTTTATGCTCCTCCTTTCCCTCTCATTTCATTTCAAGAAGAAAAATTAGAAATCCAAAGTGCAGAATTTTCTCTCAAACTTTCTCACCTTCCAAACACCATAACTTTCTCATACGAAGTCTGTATTGAGTGATTCAAGTTGGAGAATCTTCGTAATCGAGTTTTTTACCTTTTCCAAGTGGTTTGGTAGCTTTTTGATCTCGTTTTCTGGTGGCTTCATCTTCAAAACAGAACCAGCTCGTGAATCATAGATAGTTGTCTTATCTTTGTGTTTTCTTCTTTTATAATCTTCAATTACCTTGGGGTTTCTTCTTTTATATGTATGTGTATGTTTTAATCTTGTTGCTTAATATTCACTTGTGATGTATTTGGAAACAAGATTGTGTTAAGTGTGATATGTAAGCAAATCATTTAGATCATAGTTGTGTATATAATTCTTTTGTATATTGTATATTGATTCATTTGTGTATAATTGTATTTTGATTCATACTTGCAACACATTGAATATTATTTGATATACAAGTATTATTTATTGATGAGTTTTTAATGTTATTCTTCTTTTTTATTCTTGTTGATGTATGGACAATGCTTTAATGATCACA
Organism: Acer campestre; assembly: GCA_954870605.1. Taxonomy (NCBI): domain Eukaryota; kingdom Viridiplantae; phylum Streptophyta; class Magnoliopsida; order Sapindales; family Sapindaceae; genus Acer; species Acer campestre. The sequence goes on along the minus strand of OX940801.1, from coordinate 19,357,054 downwards.
TGCTTATCTTGTCTATACTTGTATGTACGGTTTATGTGTTGTAATGTAAGCTACCTTGAGAGATAGACTTGAGTTTATTTTAAAGGATTGAAAAAAGCTTAAAAACCTATTCACTCCCCTTCTAGGTATGCTGTAGGCAATTTAACTTTGTTTGTACATTTCAGATCCATCGTTGAGCTAGAACGTGACATTGAGACTGCAGCACATGTCAACTCTGTTTTTCAAAGGTTAATGGGTTGACATTGCAAATGCCCATGTAGAACACCAAACTTTCGGGGGCCATATCTCCCTCATCAGATCGATCCACGTTGTGATCAAAATATATTTAGAAAACCCCAGACCTCTAGTTTCTAGCATTTATGAATTGCGATTTCAGGTTTTCTAGAGGGAGTTATGCCTGTTTTCGTAACAGTGCACGAGGTTGGAAACACCACCGTGTCTGAGAGCTTTGTGCATAACACCCAACTTTTAGGGGCCATATCTCTCCTCAGATCGAACCACGTTAAGCTCCATATATATTCGGATAGCCCCGGACGTCTACTTTCCTACGGTTTTTACGGATCGCGATTCTGAGTATTCTAGAGGGAGTTATGCCCATTTTCGTAATGGTGTGCGAGGCTAGAATACGAATTGTGGCAAGACCACGACCACGACGACGACAGTGGCACTTAAACCGCGGAAATCTCTACTGCTGTTGTGCCACGTCGACCCAGATCGTCACACACCTTCAAACATGACTACATCATTCCGTTTATGAGGGGTAAATGTTCCTTTCGCACCCATTTCGTGCCCTAACTTTCCTATACTATAAATTCATCAATTTTATTCCTTTCCTCAACCCAACATAGACCCAAAACAACAACCCACACTCCATCATCATCTTCTTCATTTTCCTTCACCTAAATAAGAGAGAGAGAAAGAGAGAAAGAGAGAGAGAGAGAGAGAGGCTTTCAAAGGCTCCATGAAGGTTCTACTCCACGGATGCCTCACCACCACCATTTCTACACATCCTCCACCACATTTGAGAGTAGATTTGCAAGGAGAGAGGAGTGGTCTTGGACCAATTTCGAGCTAGGAATTCATGGAGCTTTTAGAGAAGGTCATCTTCAAGGGTTGTTTCCTTTTTACTCTTCTCTTTGTATTTCTTGTTTTCTTTAATATGTAACCCCAATTAGGAATATCTGTAAACCTTCACATGTGCTTGTTTATGTATGATTTGTTCTTATTTTGATTTGGGTTTTGATTCATTCTTGTTGTTAGTGATTAATCTCTTATCTTGATATGCATGGGTGTATAAATGCCTCGTTTAGATGGGTTTGAGTGTATCTGAGTTCGAGTTGTACCTCCATGGAGGACCAATCGGGGTATAGCCTTTACCACTTAGCTCTAAAAGATTGGATGAAACTTGTTTTATGCATAACCGTGCTAGAATAGGTTTTGGCTCTATGTTCATGTGCTTAATGGTTCAAACTAGAGGCACAATTGCTCTATTCATGACCATTGGGGAGTGAATAGTGTTTCTGAATCCCTTAATTAAGAGAACACGCCCTTAACTTGAATTGGATGAACTTAATGCCTAACAATCAACTTGGTGTGCACTTGTTTACGGTGAACTCATTTACCTTGTGTGAACATAACCCTACATCTCTCTATCCACTCTTTTATTTCCCTTTGAACACCATTCTCACCCCACCATATTCTTTTTTTTTAAAAATTTTTTTTATTTGCATTCCTTTTATTACTTTTCCTTTGCACACACATCCGCATTATGCATACACCTCAAACACACCATTCTCACCACATCCGCATTCTTATTTACATGCTTCCAATAAACACTAAAAATTGAGACAGTTGACGGATGACACTTCCCTGCGAAACAATACCCTTGCTTGTTGCTATACTAGTCTCTTGACTCGTTCACTAGCATGGTAGAATATAAAATATAAATCTTTTGACTCACCACAACAACGTGTTGTCATGCAACTACCACATGTAACCACAAGACTCTGACTCATTTAAGAGAATTATAGTCTAAGTGAATATATGACAATATCCAAAATGTAACAATGTGTAAGACCACACACAAAATGCTTAACTAGGAATTTAAAGATACAATCAATAAATCATAGTTATCAATGTCTAAATGTAGAAACATAAAAACCTAGCTAGATGACATGAATGACTTACAATCCTAGCTATAAAACTATGCCTACATGCCCATACATGTGGACTAAATTAGATGTGTAGAGAATTTCCAACAACCTAATTGTTAATTAAACACACAGAAAAATTCATGAAACTTGATTTGATAAATAAATGTAAATCTATCAACCTAGTCATCAATTAATCATACATGAAAATTTATGGCTTAGCTATTTCGATAAAAACCAACCTAATCCTACAAGCTATCACAAACAATCCCAATCATGTTATAACTTCACTAAATATGCAATAAGAGTGAAGATTTGCTTATCTGAGCAATAAAAGACACGTCTTGATGAAATAGAACAATAAATGAATATAAGATGTTTGTTCTACTTACCAAGTGACTTATTGATGAAGACCCATGAGTGAGAAAGACATTAAATGCACATAGAGAGTGAATCAATGGAAGCTTGGAGCTTTCTCTCTCTAGAAACCTTGCCTCTCTCTCTCTTTCTCTTGGAAGACCAATTTCGTGGTCTAGGGTTCTTGGTTCAAAGAATGGATAAGATGGTTTTCATATAGGGTCCAAAAATGAGCTGGTCTAAAAAATCCAAAATGCCCAGAAATCGAGCAATTTGGCAGTCAGAGCTACCAAATGCCAACCGCCGAATTGCTCGAGAAAATCTTGGGAATAGAACGGTAGTTTGGGTTCGATGGCTCCGACCGTCGATCATCAACCACAGAATGAAACTAGAAACCTTGGTTTCAAACAGCGGTTCCAGTCGGTCGTCGATCAGTGACTGTAGAATCACACTTGGAAGAAACAACTTCTCAAGCGGTCAAATATCGTGCTAAGACATGCACACCATCGTGCATGTGCAGATGTTTTCGATCAATCATCGGGAAACAAATTACACCACATAAAACCACACTTAAGTCTAAGAATGAAGTGCAAGTGTGATTGTGAAAAGAATGCACACAAAAGCAATAAGGTACAAACGCATGTCAATTCAAATGCATGCAAGTGTGTGTGTGTGTGTGTGTGTGTGTGTGTGCACCTAATCTCTTTAAGAGTCAAGTCAAATGATATACCTTTCGCTTTTGCTTTTGAAGTCATGGAGATGCTTGGAAGCTCGCCATCGAGAACCTAAGCTACCTATTACAAAATCATCCTCAATGTTGTTTGTTATGAAATATACCAATCATAAAATAGAGGTCCTTACAATCTTTCCCTTTGGATATTTCAGACAAAAACACTACTCACAAAACAAAAATTAAGCTATTATCAACAAGTTCATCCTACATTACAATGAGATACCTAAAATCTAAGGGCCTGTCCTGCAGGCTGTTTTCAGCCTGTTTTCGTTTTTGTTTTTCAAAAATGATTTCGAATTCGCGTCCGATAAACCGTTTTTCATTTTATTTTCAAAATTCAAAAACAAAATGAAAAACAAAACCAGTGTTAAAAGTGGAAATTTTGAAAAACAAAAAAAAAACTTGTTTTTCATGAATTTGTTTTTGTTTTTCATATGAAGTGGGTCCCATATTATTAATAATATATATTTTTTTTCTCTTGAACCAGACATCAGTCTTCATCTTCTTCCTCCTCCATCTCGCCGCCGATCGTCCCTGCCTGCTGCCAGTGGTCGCTCGCCGGTCACCTGTCACTGCTCGCCGCCGCCGCCGTCTTCTTCTTCTTCTTCCTCTTCTTTTTCTTCTTCTTCCCACCGCCGACGTCGAGATCTCCTCCTCCTCTTCTTCTTCTTCTTCTTCCTCTTCCCTCTTCTTCTTCTTCTTCTTCTTCTTCTTCCCGCCATTGACACCGAGATCTCTTCTTCTTCCTCTTCCTCTTCCTCTTCTTCTTCTTCTTCTTCTTCTTCTTCCCGCCGGCGACACCGAGATCTGGTCTGCATCGTCGCCGAGATCTCTTATTCTTCTTCTTCTTCTTCTTCTTCCTCTTCCTCCCGCCGTCGATCTGGTCTGCGATTGCCGCGATCTGGTCTGGTCTCCGATCTGGTCTCCAATCAATTACAAAATGTTTTTTTTTTTAATTATTTAATCATTTATTTATAATTGTTATAATATTAAACAAAATTTAAAAATTGATATTTCAATTTTCGAAAGTTTTCGGTTATCCTATCGGACGCGTTTTTTCCGTTTTTATTTTCAAAATACGGATTCCAGTAAATGCTACCAGACGCATAATCGGAATTCAAAAATTAAACCAAAAACACTGTTTTCATTTTCATTTTCATTTTTCTTTTCGAAAAACAAAAACAGAAAACGGCTTACAGGACGGGCCCTAAATCTTCAAAATCTTCAATCTCCTTGTAGAATATCATACCTCCAACACAATAGCAAATACACTTTCCAAGACACAACTGCATGTGAGGTGATCAAACATAAAAAGCATTTGCAGTCAACAGCAAAAAAGCAATACAAAGTAATGCATGTGTAATGCTCTCCCTAAAAGGTTACTATCTTCTCAAAATAGCTGACTCCCAAAAATTTCCCATGGCTTAACAAAACACAATGCTCCCCCTATATATCATATTACTCCCCCTTTTTGTAATGAGCTAGGCAAAAGAGTTCCCCACAACGGGTTGCCTCGACAAAGAAAGCTACAAACAAGATCACATCGCATAATCATATACACCAAATTTATGCCACAAAAAAGATTGAGCGAGATTCAAGAAAATTTTATTCAGAAAAGAAATGTGTGCGTGTGTAAAGGTTGCACAGCATGTAATACAAACACTATTAGGCTTATGCATGAAAATCAATCGAAGCAACAATCAAACGAGATGTCTGAGTGGTGCACTCGTTTTGTAATAATTAACATTAATAATACTTTTAAAAAATAAAAGCCATAATTAAAAGCTTAATGTTTGTTGGGTGGTGCACTAGCACCACTCTGATATATAAACTATCAACGAACGGTAGGTGACCAACACTACTCAATATAAACAACATAAAGAGTGGTTGGTTCACTAGCACTGCACCATATAAAAAACTTTAAAAAATTAATTATTAAATTAATACATAATTAATTAAATAAAAAAGTTAATAATAAATAAAACAATACATAAACTACTTTACGTATAGATGATCAATACCAAAATAATCACTAAGAGTGTATTTGGTAGGGATGAAAAGGGACAAGAAAGAAAAGGGTGGAGGGAAAAGGGAGAAGAAAATGGGGAAGTATGTGTTTGGTATAGAGAGAAAAATGGAAAGAAGGGAAAAATGAGAGGAAAAATTTATGGGTGGGACCCACTATTTTTATTCCTCCCAAAAGTGGTTGGAAAAGTGAGAGAAATGAGGTAATGCTTTTAGGTTTAATTAAAATTACAAATTTGTCTATCTTTTTTAATATATAAACTATAATGTAAGGGTAAAATAGTAAAATTGATAAAGAAGATCTCTTATTTCCTTCCAGTTTAGTAAACAGCTCAAGGGAAAATTATTTTCCTTTCTTTTCCTCATGTTTTCTATCCTTCTAAATCTTTCTATCCTTCCAATTTTCTTTCCTCCCTACCAAACACACTCTAAGCCTCATTATACATTAATGTTCAATACAGTGTTATGGAGATTCAAGCTCTAATAAATCTTTAATAATTAATTCAACTCTTTAATTAAATAATTGATTTATTAATTCCAAAATTATTCTACTAAAAAACTAGAACTGTACTCTTGTAATTATAGAATTAATTACTCGAACATGAATCTAAGAGTCCACTAGTATAATCATTCCATATAGATCAATCCTCTATTAACAGTTTGTAATATGAGCTAGGTTCAAATCCGTTGACCTCTCTATTACATCTTTATCCTTGAGTTTCGGTGATACTCTAATGAACAATTATTTATGATCTTATCATAAATTTAACGCTTTATTGTTTAAGACTCTAATCTTTTACTCAAGAGAACTATTTGTCTAACTTCATTTAAGAAGGAATGGATTCCATTTTATATATTATCATTCCCAGCTAAATATAACAATGTCTCCAAGATACAAAGTTTAGGTTTGATATTATGAACAAACCATACCGAGTAAGTCAAAAGAAACAACTTAATAAGTAGGAGTCTGTTAAATACTCAGGATTAAAATCGTTCCATATATGATCATATGATTTGATAAAAGGGAATACTTTGTTTAAAATGGAGATTATTAAAGATTCCAATTAATCATGTCCACGTCTTGTATAATTTTATTATACAAAGTACCTTTATTCTAATGTCACAACATCAATAGTTTGGATAAGACTGTTCTATTCTTAATGGGAATGAACCGTACTAGTAATTTTAATTAATTAAAGATCTCAACTTTAATTATTAATTACAGACAATTAAGATTAATTCAGCAAAAAGATTAAAACATTTGTTCTTGGGGCACTTTCCCTAACCAATCTCCTACTTGCCCTAAAGCAAACGAGACATTTTCTTTAATCCTAGTCCTTGGTTAGACTGATACCGGCTGACCACTCCCACTGCATAGGATGATACTTGGTTATGATTTTGTAAATCTTCTAAACTTACAAACTATAAAGATTAAACAATCCCAAAAGAAAGGATTTATTCATGAACAATCCAAATGTAACCTCCAAAATAACTGTTTAAAATTCAATCCTTACAATTGGAAAATCCAATAAAGGAAAAACTAACAATGTTCTCCAAGTAACAAAATATAAGAAAATAGGCTATAACGATCAAATCCGATACTGAAGTAATTCCATGACTCTAATTACCCATCTCCCATAAACCGGCACCACTCTGCAAAAATGGTGATGATGAGGGGTGAACTTTCAACTTGTTAAGTAAATTCACGCATAACATGTTTATGTTTCAAATTAATTGTCAAACTACTGTTTTTGGCATCCTTACCATTTTCTACTTTATTGTATTTTGTTAAGGATTTTAATAACTTTAAGTAAGATTATTTTTGTAAAATTTTTATAACTCTCGACCTCAACATGTGAATGTGAAATGCTAGCTTAGTGACCTCAACGAGTATGAAAGGCCAGCTTCACTAAGCCACCTCAATTTTTATCGAACTTGGATGTTTACAAAACAGATTTTGTAATTATATTTTAGTAGCTAGCTAGTCTGTCGACATTATTCAATATGGTTGGACAACTGGACTTGTTGATGGATAGAAACTTTTATTTAATTTGTATATGGTTAAAGTTTAATTATATTTGTTTTATTTATGTAACGAGGAGTAAAGAAAAAGAATCCGAGTCTTTTTTAAGTCTCACTTTCAATATGTCACGTAATTAACAAACCAATATGAAGAACTTCTACTACTTTGGATATATTTTAAGATGTAATGTCATTTTCCTCACCCAATCTTTAACGACTCTCTCATTTTAATCTTGGCAAATTAGTCTTAATATTTATGTTTTTCTGGCTCTATGTTAAGCAACTTTATTAAACAATCTAATATTGGGTTGGAAGTGCTTTTGGATAATTTTGTCGAAAACGTTTCTTGTCAAAGTGTTCTTTAATTAAAAAAAGAAGAGTATTTGGATTCCAAAGAAAAATAAAAAAGTTCTTCATTTTTGTCAATGCTGAGTAAGATAGTTTTGAAAACTTTTGTTTTAAAAATGGTTAGTTTTGTAAAGAATGGATGTGAATGTTTCAGTAATTTCTAGTGATGATGATCTTATTAGTCTCGTCAAGTGAGACTTCATTATAAAATGGGATTCAGCTATCGTATATGACCTGCATGCATGGTTGCAGAGGTAGTTATGAGAAAGAATTCGTTTCTTTTCTTTTTAATTTTTAAATCTTGATTTTTGTAAACCAATAGATTGAAATCTAATGACTAACAACTTAACAATGTAATGATACAGAACATGTATATTAAGGGGTGGGAGCATTTACTAATAGGAAAATCCTGATGATACTTGTTTTCCATATTTCTTTCAAATGAAACTTGATTCCCTCTGATTTTCATTATCGTAAGTGCACCCCTTAATATTATACTTTTTATAAATTACAAGATGATTGCGTATGGTAACCATTGTCGTATTTACCATATTATCCCATTAAAAAATAATCATATTAATATTATGGTCCTAATTTTTTTTTAATAACCGTTCATGTAATTTATAAAAATCTGTTTATAGTCTAGATTTAAAAAATGTTTATTTATAACAAAATTAGTTTTCATAATTAGTAGTAAGAAAAAGTCCAAAATGCCCCTACGATCATACTTGTTTTTCACTAATTTCTTAAAATCAGGATTAGACTTGTTTAGCAGGAAACAATGCAAAAACCGAGATGAAGACAAACAAATTTGGGTTGGTATTTATGCCTTTTATAAAAATGAACCATAAAGTTGCCTCCTTAAAAATGAAATAAATTAGGTCAAAAAGTTGGTTCAGATTTTTCAAGCACACAGAAACACTAAAATCAAAGCATATAAATAGAAAGATAATTAAAGGGGACGAAGACCCTCCACCCTCCGAGAGAAGAGACAATTTTAACTTTGATTATTCAAACCATGTGATATTATTTACAGTGTTTATAGAGTCCTTGCCAAGTCATGTTGGAATCCTGTACATTTTTTCATATAGAATTGATTGTACAACATTGTGCTATTGTGTACACTATTATGTCTCACAGTTGATAATTTTCTCTAGTCAGACCTGTCCGGAAAAAAACAATTTCAAAACTAAAGTTAAGTATTACACTGATGCAGAATGGAAGTTCTAGGGTTTACTAGCGTAAGTCCTAAGATCGCTCAAACTGGAATCCACTAAAAAGTTAATTGAAAACCAAAAGAATAGTATATATATTTTTTTTTTGAAAAGACAAAAGAATAATATTATTCAATATGACGAAACTGAAAACAAAGAGCCTTAAATAGTCTCCGGAAACCCTAATTGAGGCAAAAAGACCGAAATAGTCTTCCTCTAAACAAAAACAACTAAAAACGAAAAAACCAAAAAACAATAAAAAAAAACTTCAACTGCCCGACAGCCTGCACTAAATAGTGAATTTGAGGATGAAAACGATGTCAACCGGGCCAGCCCAAGTTGCCACGGTATGGAGCACTGAAAACCCTTTCCGAAAACATATTACAATAGGAAATCTGACGACCGAGCTAAAAGTTATGCCTGTTTCTTCGGAGCAGCTTTTTTATCCAATTTTCTGTCTATCTCTTCTTCAAACTCCAAAGCCAATTGTTCTACATCATACACAATGTTTTAAAACTTAATATGGTGCACCCGGTTCTAAAACCTTACATAACTTCAGTCAAGAATTTCTATTTAGAAAAAACATAACTAGAGAATTATTATTATTATTATTATTATTATTATAAACACATATTGCTTCTCTTATTGGGGCGTTCCTGAAATTTTCAAAGTTAACAAGCTCCACTCTAAGGTATATTTTCATATAGGGGAAATTACATTGGTCCCCTTCGGGTTTGGCACTAAGACACCTAAATGGAAAAGTTTAGTTAAACTACAATTGATACCGTCTCGGTGGAAGAATAAGGAATGTAGAGATAACTATGATTAAAAGAAAGATGAAACAGAGATTTTAAAAACAATTCACCACTTAGGGATATAGTAACACCACCCCAAGGTATAGAATTGTTGAATAAATTCACCACTCTTGGAAATCCACCAAAGAGATAAGAATTTTGGGATAAAAAGACACCTCAAAGGGTTCTGAAATCATTCATTAATTCACTGTCCATTACAATCCGAAAATAAGGTTTTTAAACTTGGAACAACCCAAAGTGGAAATGGTGAGAAATGTCACCTTTTGAAAGTGAGTTGGTGACGTTGTCGGTGGTTTAATAAGTTAAGTTTAAAAGACACCTATTATGGTGAACTACCAAAATTGCCCTTAGATTTGAGTTTATGTTATTCTCTTTGTACTTTTCTCTCCCCACTAGGCTTAACTCACTCTCTCTCTCTCTCTGCAAATAAAAGTTCAACGTTGCCTCGACTTTCTTCTTTAACTTATAAACCCCCGACGTGCTTCATTCAATAAGGTAATATTTTTTTCCCAATTCTTCTTTGAATTTGTTCACATTTTCATTTGTTCATTTTCATATGTTATCCGAGTATTTTTTTTTAGATCTCCGAGCCTTTTGAAGCCTTTTCCGAGCCTTTTCATGCCTTTCCCGAGCCTTTTCACGTAATGCCTTTCCCGAGCCTTTTCATGTAATGCCTTTCCCGAGCCTTTTGAAGGCTTACCCGAGCCTTTTCACCCAACGGCTTACCCGAGCCTTTTGAAGGCTTACCCGAGCCATTTGAAGGCTAACCCGAGCCTTTTGAAGGCTGACCCGAGCCTTTTGAAGGCTTACCCGAGCCTTTCCATGTCTTCTCCGAGCCTTTTCAATATCCTCACCCGAGCTTTTGTGAATGTAATATTTGAAAGAAATTTTTTTTTAGTCCTGAGTTTTTATTAATGGTTTGTGATGATTAATTTGACAGCATCATGAATCGGGTTAGAATAGTAATATCTTACAACGGTCGATGGGAGCAGTTACTCGACGGAAGTCAGAGGTTTGTTGGATCCGATAACCAGGGAATGTATGTGTCAAGGAATATGACTTACGAAGAATTGGTGGCGATCGTGCATACCATTGTCAAGTATGATGTAAACAAATTCAATGTTGATCTAGCATCAATATCAATCGTTCCTGGCAGTACATGTAGCACATTTATAAGAAATGACGATGATGTTCAGTTTATGCTAGGGGAAGATCGGGTGATCCCTCAAGTATGTGTCAGTCTAACCGAGAGGACAGCTAGAGATGTGATAGGGAATGATATTCATCCTGCTGAAAATATCCAACAATTAGGATCATTTTCCGGTAGCAACCGAGTGTTCACCCAAAGGAGTGCCATCGAAGGTGGGGAAAACGTGTGCGGTGTCCCACCGGTAGCGGTCGACCATGCAAATGTAGTTGAACCTGAATTTGGCGATGTGTTTGGTTGTCCAATTGAGCAATACAACGAGCAGTACAATGAGCAGAACCATGAGGTGGATAACGAGGCAAATAATGTACAGGTTGATGATCTAGAAAATGTGGATGAAGACCCTGCACAAATTCAAAGACGTGGAAGACGTGTAGAAGGAGTTAGTTGCTCTGCACCAGATATGCCTGGGACTTCCGAGGTACGGCATCATGTAATTGCATCTGATTCTGATAATGCGAGAACGTGGGTTATTCCCGGAGCAGATTCATACTCATTTGGTATTGGTAGAAGTAGCACATTGGCATCGCAAGAACCTAGAAGCATGATTTATAAAAGTCAATTTTTTCCGAGTAAAAAGGATTTGAAGAGGCTCGTTGGCCTATTTTCAATGCGGCAGAACTTTGAATGGAAGGTGAAAAGGTCTAATAAGACAACGTTACATCTGGTTTGCATCGTTGATGGGTGTACGTGGAAATTAAGAGCGGTGAGGAGAAATGAAGGGACTTACTTCCAAGTCAGAAGTTTTGTGAACGAACACAGTTATCCCTTGGAGGAGATTCACCGTCGCCACCGACAAGCTAGTGCAGTCATAATCGGAGAAGTGGTTGCACCTAGACTTCAACAACATGATGGTCGTCTCATGCGTCCGAAGGACATAATCGCTGATATGAAAACAATGTATGGCATCAAAATCATGTACAGTAAGGCACATGATGCCTTGCAATATGCATTGTCTTTGACCTATGGAACGCATGAAGAAAATTTCCAACTGCTGCCATCTTTTGCATACGTTCTGGAAGAGCAAAATCCTGGCACAATCACTGACTTACAGTGCACAGACGATGGTAAATTCCTCTACTTTTTCATGTCGTTAGGGTCCTCAATTAGAGGTTTCCGGAGGTGTATGCATCCTGTGATTGCAGTTGATGGTACCCATTTGAAGGGAAGATTCGGGGGTACAATGTTTGTTGCAACTGCACAAGATGGAAACGAACAGGTGTATCCAATTGCCTTTGGGTACGGTGACTCAGAAAACAACCTTTCTTGGGAGTGGTTTTTGGAATGCTTGAGGGGTGCCCTTGGTCATATAGATGATCTGGTTTTTATTTCCGATCGTCATGCAAGCATTGAAGCAGGGATTTGTAAAGTGTTCCCTTATGAAACCCATACCCTATGTTGCTGGCATTTTGGTGAAAATATGAAGAAGCGATTCCACAGGAAGGATGTTGCCCACATAATGGATGCAGCAGCTAGGTCGTACAGTTAAATAAAGTATAATCGCCACATGGAGGAGTTACGTAAGCTGTACAAGGGTGCATTCGATTATGCCATTGCTGCCGATCCACAGAAGTGGTCCCGCTTACACTGTCCCCAAAGAAGGTACAGGCTGATGACCACAAATGTTGCAGAGTGCATAAACTCATGCCTAAAATTCGCACGGCAATTGCCACTGATGACACTGGCAGAGTTCATTAGGAATATGCTACAAAAGTGGTTTCACGATCGTCATGCAGCTGCACAGTCCATGCGTCATCGATTGACCGACGCTGCACATCTTGTGATCCTAAAACGTGTCGAGAAGTGCAGTTATATGACCGTAAATCCAGTTGACTGGAACATATTCTCCGTCAAACACAAGGGAGAACAGTGGACAGTTAACTTAGCCTGGAAGACTTGCACATGCAACAAATTCCAAATGGATTTATTTCCATGCTCACATGCACTCGTAGCGGCAAGGTACATGACAAGTTATAGTCAAACCCTTTATATTACCATTTGGATAAATCTGACTGTTTTTATTGTTGTAGGGAGCGAAACTTGGATTTCACATCGTTGTGTTCGGACTACTACAAGAGAGAAACACTTACTGATGCATACTCGGTTCCTATTATGCCTGTTGGCCATCCTTCTTCATGGGTAGTGCCATCTGACATAATAGCACGGGTTGTTTTAAATCCAAAATCGAAGAGACAATCAGGTCGCCCGATGGAGGGTCGACATGCCTCTTCTTCGGAGAGGACAATTACACAATCGTGTAGAAGATGTGGACAACTAGAACATAATAGCAGGAGGTGTTCCAACCCGCCTATGGTTAATGAAGGTCCCAGCACAATTGTCCCCGAGGAATACCATCGCAGGTGCAGCATCTGTCATCAGATTGGACACAACAAACAAACGTGTCCTCAGAAGGACTCTACCGTTGAATGAATGGAGCCCGTTGAGGAAGGTGAGCGGAAAAGATCTTTTGATTGCTAATGTATTCCGACATCGTTCAGACTTATTTAACCTCAAAAGATGCAGTTGTGTTATGGTTTTTGTTTAATTTAGTTTTTCGTTTAATGTCAGTTTGGATCCTTTGTTATAGTTATTAGATTTCGTTGTATTGTTTATGGATTTTAATGTAGGAACTATCTGTTCAACTGTTACTAAAAAACATTTAAAATTTTAAAAAATAAATAATTTCATTACTCAAATGTTATGTACAGAAAATAAATCAAATGTTATGTACATAAAATAAATCAAATATTATGTACATAAACTATCTATCTGCGAACCAACGCCTTCGAGTTAACAAAAACCTCCACGGCCATCTTCTCCCGGATGGTAGGCATATCGTTTTCCGTCCAGTCGAACGTATTCCGGTTGGCCGTGAGGTACTCTGTCAACCTCAAAGTATGGGCACCACAGTTACCCCTGCAATTCACCACATCAAATACGTTATAAGAGAAAGTTATTAAAACCAATTGGAAGGGCTTCAGTTTTTGAGACAGTCATACCCTGTAGCCTGTTGGGGCACACGGTCTGCGGAGACATAAAAAAAAGTGAATGGCTTATTCTTCTCCCGATACGTCGTATCACCCCTCCGTCTGTGCCCATGAAAGTCCACCGCATGTAGCATCGAGGGTAAAAAATACCTCAAGCAAGCGAGCTACATTTTCCTGTGGCGAATAGGGACCTCCTATCTGAACGGATCGAACAGGTAAATATGCCCTACTGTGAGGTCGACGCTGGCCAGGGCCCAATGTGTACGCCCAAGGTTGCAGGGAATCATAACCTGAAGGTTTTTGGACAACGTGTTATCAGTGTCAACTTTTAATATTATACAAAACATAACCATGTAAAATAAACACTTACGGCGTCAACATTGTGCCACGGTATGCACCCTGGCGGGAGCAATCCATGTACGACCGTAAGGTCATCTTCAGACCACTCCTGCTTCACAATAGACCAACGTCTACAAGGTACACTGGCCCCAGTTCCCATCATTTTCTCCCACCGGTAAAGTAAGTATGACTGTACGAAATCATTGTGTAAATATTAACAATGCAATGCATAACCCAATTTTATACCGTATTATTTAAACACTTACATAGAACTGTGAATCCAGTATGTTGATCCTTGCATCGTAGACACTGGAGTATGTTCGCTGACGCTTCCGAAGAATATGCAAGTACGCGTCTATGTGCTGAAAATATGCCAATTTTGTATTGTTAGGATTTAACCATTTATGAAACAACATAAACAGATAGTTTTTGTCAAGTACGTACCGTATCCTCCAACTCCATGAAGTTGGTTTGAAACCGGTGGAACCAAGGGGCAGCAACTGCTTCCGGTAGATCCACATCACGTCTGCATATTTGGTAAAAAAGTTAGATAACCAAGTCAATTGTACTCAGGTCTTTCAAAATACAATAAAAAGATTGTAATATCTACGATTTTACTTACAATTCCCCTGTCAAGTTCTCCTTGTAGGCTAGGTACGTCTGCAGGTGTTCACCATCTACCAATGCGTTGGGCGCCCATACATGTGCTGGCGGTGGCATCATCCTTGGCCTCTTCGGCCGACATGGGTCAGTGTATGGGGTCCGCTGCTGCCAACCTGGCTTGCGACCCCGGGCCTGACGCCCAACGGGTGGGGGAGCCCGATCTGAATTGCTGCGCTGTGAGAAGGAAGCGTGCCCCAATGTATCCCGTGTAGGGGTGTGCTGTACAGAGGAATTGGGTCCCCGTGGATGATCTGCAGGGGTGTGCTGGGAAGAGGTACCCATAAGATCTGCTGCAGGTGTGTGCGGGGAGGAGGCACCCAGAAGATCTACTGCAGGTGTGAGCTCAGCTGGGGTAGACCCTATGTGTGGTCCGCGACTGTGGAACTCTACCCCTGTAGACTGAGTGGACAGCTGCGCTGGAGTAGGATCGAGCAGGGGGGTCCGTTGTAAGGAGGCAACCTGGTCAACCTGAGGTATCGGCTCTATCTCCATAGGTGCTGTCCCTACAGCACTGGTACCACTAGTAACATCTTCACGTGGTATCAGCCCGGACCGCTGCTGCTCATGCCCGCTCTTTGGGTCTGCCCTGTCCTGATGACTACCGGACTCGTCCCTGGGACTGAAGTAATGGTCATGGTCATCCTCCGGTGGGTCCTCGAATGAAGGACCTGAAATACGGGCCTGCGGCGTCGGCCTCGAACCCTGAAGACCCCGAATCAGATCCAGCAACTCCTGATGTTGTTGATCTCGTTTCTCATCAGTCTTGTGCACTTCCTCCCGTAAATCTTGGAACGCAGCCATCAGTTCTGTATACCCACCGTCCTGAAATGATTTCTAACTCTATCAGTACTAAAACGAGCATTTAATTTAAATAAAATAATACGGTTCTATTATTTTTACGTACCTGATGATGCCCTCTAACGCCACCTACTGGATCAGCTTCAAGGCGAGGCTGTCTGGGTAAAGTGAATCGTACCCGCCTACGCCTCTTCAAGGGTCTCCCACTACGACCCTGCTGGTCTGAAACATCCATATCACTGGGTCTGAAATTTCGACCCTCCTCGTCACTGGGTCCGGAATATCGACCCTCCTCGTCACTGGGTTCGGAATATCGAACCTCATCCTCACTGGGTCCGAAATACTGACCCTCATCGTCACTAGGATCCGGACGGTGACCAGCTATATCGGAATCATATAGACTGCCGCCCAAGTCTATGCCTTCGAAGTATCGTTGAGCCCTTTCAGCAGCCGTCGGGACCAATTCAGTCCGCGCAAACATCTGAAATCGGAGTTACATTCGTGTAATAGTGTACATACTAATAATTATAAATATTAAGTTCAATAATACTTACCCTTTCGATGAAAATGGAATCCAGCTTATCCCCCCTCGGTCGCTTAGTCAACTCCCATTTCAGAATACGTGGTGGGGGGGGGGGGGAGATCGTTCCCCCTGCGGGTCCCACAGTTTCTGTTACGAAGTTCGGGAATCCAGCTTATCCCCCCTCGGTCGCTTAGTCAACTCCCATTTCAGAATACGTGGGGGGGGGGGGGGAGATCGTTCCCCCTGCGGGTCCCACAGTTTCTGTTACGAAGTTCGGGGATAACCTCAAAAGCAAATATCTGCATAATAGATAAGTACGATAATAAGTAACAACATCAATGAAAAAAAAAATTCAATTAAAGTACAGCTTCTAATTTTAAATTCTCACCAACAGTGCGTGCGATACACCGTATAAGTTGTAGGTCTCGACGGTGTGTGATGCACCCTTTTCTTGCTGCCTTTTTTCGAACCGCTCCCGTCGACCATCCAACGCATGCTTCCAACTATGTATGGATCGCCTATACAAGTGTGCGCCCCACGGGAACGCATCAAAAGCGTCCAAGTCCTCAACCAGGCGAAACTGCCATAGAGGGACTTTATCTCTCTTGTCCACCCCCATTAGTATCCAGTTGAGCATAAACAACAGGCACAACTTCACCGCATCGTACTGCTAAGCCAAAACACCACTCCGCACCACTGCTCTCAGCTCTTCGAACTCAATGTCTCAACCCTGAAAGTAGCACTCGTGTATGCCATTCTCTACCATAGCATAGCTCGCCGTGTCGGGAATCACTCCGAACTTCAATCCGGTGATTAGGCAGAACTCAACCTTTGAGAACCGGACCTCATGCTTGCCCAACAAAAATCTCATCTCATCTTCCGGGCCATCGTGATGTAACTCACGCAAAAGCAGCCGATGGACAATCCCAGCAGAAAAATGAATCTCCCGATGCATATGAAGGAAATGCCCAAAACACGACTCGGCATACCGACGTCAGTCTTCGATCTTTAGATCGTCAGGTACACTGTCAAGGGCGTTGTCGATATCTTTCAGGTCATCGAAATGGTCATGCCTTGTAAGTTTTCCCTTGTACCATGCTCCCACTAGAGTTTTAAGCAAATCCTGTTGCTGTTTCTTTGCCTGCATATACACAGAAAACACAGAAAACAAACATATAAGTTCATTAAAAGGCTCGAATAAAAAGGCATGACAGTGTATCAAAAGGCTCGGGTAGAGTATCAAAAGGCTCGGATAACATATCAAAAGGCTCGGGTAAAGTATCAAAAGGCTCGGGTAACGTATTAAAAGGCTCGGGTAGAGTATCAAAAGGCTCGGGTAAAGTATCAAAAGGCTCGGGTAACGTATTAAAAGGCTCGGAGCTAGTGTAAAAAGGCTCGGAGTTAACAAAAGTTTGGTAACATTTCAAAAAGCTCGGGGACAGTTATAAAAGGCTCGGGGACAGTTATAAAAGGCTCGAAAATGTTTTAAAAGGCTCGGAGATAGTTATAAAAGGCTCGGGAACAGTTATAAAAGGCTCGGGGACACTAAAAGGCTCGGACAATTATAAAAGGCTCAGAGATAGTTATAAAAGGCTCGAAAATTTTTTAAAAGGCTCGGGGACACTAAAAGGCTCGAAAATGTTTTAAAAGGCTCGGGGATAGTTATAAAAGGCTCAGAAATTTTTTAAAAGGCTTGGGAACAATTATAAAAGGCTCGGGGACACTAAAAGGCTCGGGGACAGTTATAAAAGGCTGGAAAATGTTTTAAAAGGCTCGGGGATAGTTATAAAAGGCTCAGAAATTTTTTAAAACGCTCGGGAACAGTTATAAAAGGCTCGGAAACCCAGAACATCATCGTCTACATAACTTTTTTTCAGAAACCTAAACCCTAACCTAACCTACCCGAGCCTTTTCAAACAAACATAATCAACAAACAAAAATCAAATAAAACCTAATCTATATCATCGAAATGGCAGGCAACAATCATGAATCAAAGATCAAAAAGCATCGACGAAGATAACTAACCGTAGAAACACTTCGCCGCTGAACTCTGTTAGATGCCATCACTGTAGCTTCGTCGCCGGTCAACTTTCCGTCGGATTTTGGTCGCCTTTAGGTCTGAGCGCCGCCTGGTTTTCTCTCTCTTGGGTTTTTCTCTCAACGTTTGAAAACAAAGCAAAGCGACAAAAAAGGGTATTTTTGTCTGGTAACCGACATTGGTGCCTTTTAAACTTAAGTTACTAAACCACTGACACTCTTACAAAAGGCGCCCCATATAGTGCTATTTAATTTTTGACCCCACAACCCAAACTAAACATAGAAAATCTAAACATCAGTCAAACAGCTTTAAATAAAACTAGGAAATAAATCCAATTTCAGATTTTCAAAGAAGTCATAAATAACTTGATAAAAACTAGATTCAGCCCCCCTGCAACTGAAACCTTCATCCCTTATTAATTAAACGGCTGCTGGAAAAAGTGAATAAGGTTTGAGGGTCAAATGAAGCATATGGGCCGTAACTTGAAGCAAAATTCAAATCCAACAATTGGTCTGAGAATGCATCAATTGAAGGGTGAATGACCAAGGATTTTTGGGTTGTAATATATGCTGAACTTGATCCATCATCATCAACAATTGCACCTCAAAAGATAACGGATGGTTTGTTACCGTCAAAAAGCATAAGGTTATTCTGGTATCTTCAGTAATTTTGCTGTCGTTAATCAAAGGAGATTAGGTTGGAGGATATATAAATCGTTGGTGTTATTGATGGGTTTTGTTAGGTTTTGGAGATTACCATAGGAATGATTTCTGTCGTGTAAAGTTTAGATCCAAACCCCACCTTCTTTTTCTACATTTACTGCAGACCTTAAATATGTTTGTTGAATTCAAAGTTTTTGACACTGTCGTTTTATGGTTGAAGTTGGGGTTTTATTGGAGTTTTAAGTGAAAATTATTTTGGTTGTTAGGTTTGCATTTTGCAACCTCCTACTTGAGAGCAAGAACGTGCAACCATTACATATAGCAATTGCGATGAATGATTTCTACCTTAAAGTTAAAATAAAAATTCCATTTTCTTTCAAATTTGGTGCCCTTGCGGTTGTCTTTGGTTGGCTTCCATTGTGGACACGCTACTTCAACTGGTATATATATTTTCATTCAATTTATTTTTATATAATATAAGGGTACTTTTATGTTTTAAAAAGTGAATAGTTCATTTTAACGGGAGTAACATCTGGTATCAACATGGGTGTGAATGTAGAATAAATAAAATTTGCCGGAAGAGAAGAGGTTCCATTTAACAAAGAGCAGCATTCTTGACTTCACAAAATATATTCTGGATATTTTTCTCACAGTCTGGCCATCAACTTCAATTTTAATACATACATTATCTATGGATGAAAGATAGGAGCCTGTAAAAAAAAAAAAACATTCCTTCTTAAGCAAATCGTTAACTAATAATAATTACTGTAGGATAAATCTATGTTTGTTCTTTAAAGAATTTTATATCTCAATGACGTCAGAGACTTGTACAAGGACTCCTGTCTATAAATAGTTGGTTTGCCGTGCAATGTTTTCTCATCTCTCATCAAAGCACAGCTTTTGAATCACCATTATGAAATCTGTTAATTTTCTTTCAGCTTTTGTTGTCTTGGCTTTGGCTTCTTCATTGGCATCTGCTTATGACCCTAGCCCTCTTCAGGATTTCTGTGTTGCCATCAATGACATCAAAACTGGAAGTAAGTAATTTATATGCATCCACTCACTTGGTGTCTACTAATTCAAGTTACAAGTTTCTTCTTGACATGATTTTGATCATTTGGTATATAATCTCTGGTTTTTGTTTTGTGCAGTTTTTGTGAATGGGAAGTTCTGCAAGGATCCAAAGCTTGCCACACCAGATGATTTCTTCTATAAGGGGCTCAACATTCCTGGAAACACAAATAATCTAGTTGGTTCAAATGTTACTACAGTAAATGTAGACCAAATTCCAGGACTCAACACTCTTGGAATTTCCATGGTTCGTATTGACTACGCACCCAATGGCGGAGAGAACCCGCCTCACACTCACCCTCGTGCCACGGAAATCCTGTTTGTCCAAGAGGGAACTCTTTATGTCGGTTTTGTCACATCAAACCCGAACAACACCCTCTTCAGCAAAATCCTGTATCCTGGAGATGTTTTTGTGTTTCCAATTGGTTTGATTCACTTCCAAGTCAATATAGGAAAAACTGATGCAGTTGCCTTTGCTGCTCTGGGAAGCCAGAATCCTGGTGTCATTACAATAGCGAACGCAGTCTTCGGATCCAACCCACCCATTAATCCTGATGCTCTTGCTAGAGCATTCCAGCTAGATGTGAAAGTGGTGAAAGATCTTCAGAAAAAGTTCTGATCTAGTAACTAAGGATATATAAAATGTACTTGAATAAGTAGCTTGTTTTGATGTTTTAGTGTTCTTGCTACATTATCATATTGTAATGTAATAAAGAGGCTTCTCATGAACCTCTCTCCATGTTGATTGCTGTTATAATATAATGCTATGGAATTTAGTTTCTCAAGTGTCTCTCTATCTTTCTCACTCCAATTGTCAAAAATTTCACTCCTATATATATAGACTTGGTTATCAGAGTGCAGAGCAAAGAAACTCACCGATTTTCATGTAAACAAATGAAAACACATATATAAAATTATGTAAAAATGATAGAATATCACTCATACTTAATTAAGCTCCTTGTAAAAAAAATTGCTAAATATCCACTAGTTTCTACTGAAAGATGTTTCAGAGAAATGAAAAAGGGTATATGCACTGTAACATTTTGACAGAGTCTACATTGGCCTTGGAAATCAGAAGACTAGGATACAGTTCTCACTTGGTGGAGAAAATTATAAGAGTTTACAGAACATATAAATCTACACCAAAGAAAACATGTTCAACCAGAAGCCAAGCCAAACCTAGGAAGCATGTACATTGTCTCTAGGAATACAATAAGTCATCAAAATCCTTATATTTTAGCTACTATTTCAAAGACTTGAAGGTCTAAATGTATATAACTTAGCTATAACGATGCAAGGACGTCACTCGTTCACAAGACAGTGTTGGATATGGCTCGAATTACCAATGATTACCAAACACGATTTACCAATGCGGAGACTTCCTGGAAACGTGAGAGCGTTTGGAAGTATGAGATTATTGCATGAAGACCCTTCAAATAAGACAAAAGATAATTAAGCTTAAAAGTTAATTTTTGTCTTATATGATATTAATATGCAAAGATATTGTTTGTCTTATGTGAAATTTAAGAAAGCAAAACAAATTGGTGCAGCAAAGTCAAACAAAGAAGAAAGCAAATTGAAAGTGAAAAAAACGCTGTCACAATGGCAGCTGCAATGGCAGCGTGTGTGCAGCGGCCAACCGCTGCGCATTGCGCTGCGCATTTGACAGCGGCAAGGCAGCGGTCAGGCGTCAGGGAAGAGCGCTGTGATTTTTTTCAGGCAACGTTTAGGCAGCGGTTTTATCACAGAGGAGCACGCTGTCCGAAGCGCTGCGAGAGCGCTGTGACATCGGCAGCGGACAACATAGTTTGGCGCGTGGATCACGGTTTTCTGAGTGGTCAAGTTCAACACGGTTTAGGAAGCAGGTGGCAAACTGCAACTTGAATCGTAGTTAATCACAAGCACGCGTTGAATCAGGAAATATTTATGGAAGAGGAAATATGTTACTTCTAGAGTTCGAATGGGAAAAGGATTTCTCCTTGAAGAAAAGACTTGTCATAAATAGGAAATAGTATTTATGTGGAACAAGTAAATCTTGTATGACTAGGAGACAGATTTCCTTGTTAGTTTAAACTCCCTGTAATACATATAAATAGACCATAATAACTAGGTTATTAGTGGTGGAGCAAAATAGAAAATACTAGAGAGATCTCAAAGTGAGCATTGGGTGTAATTGGGTTTGGGGTATTATTTGGAGAGAGATCCTGAGTGTGTGGTTGTAACAATTTACTACATATTGGAATTTTCTCTTGTCGTCCTGACAGCCGTGGTTTTTTCCCTGATTTGGGTTTCCACGTAAATTCTTGTGTTGTGTGTGCTTGGATTTGATTAATTCTCTTCATCTATCTTTTCTTTGTTATTGTTGTTTGTTTGTGTTCTATCCGGCAACGCTTCCGCGCGTATAGTGAAAGGTTTGTTCGCTAACAATTGGTATCAGAGCCAGGTTGCTTGATAGTGGTCTTAACAAACTTTATGGCAAGGATGATGAGATTCGAAATTGAGAAGTTCGACGGAAAGATAAACTTTGGCTTGTGGCAAGTTCAAGTCAAAGATATATTAATCCAAAACGGTTTACACAAGGCATTGAAGGGCAAGTCAACCCCTGCGAACCCTGAAGGCTCTGGAGATTCTAGTAAAGAAACGGCTAGTACTAGTTCTGAAAAACAAAAGATAAGCGATGATGATTGGGAGGATTTGGATGAGAGAGCTGCGAGTGCGATACGATTGTGCCTAGCCAAGAACGTTCTTGCAAATATTCATGGAACATATTCAGCGAAAGAACTTTGGGAGAGGCTTGAAGAATTGTATCAAGCGAATAGCGTCTGCAACCGATTTTACCTGAAGGAGCAGTTTCACATGCTGCATATGACTGAAGGTACGAAAATTTCTGATCATCTGGGAGTGCTCAATGGAATTGTTTCAGAATTAGAGTCGATTGGAGTGAAGATTGATGAAGAAGACAAAGGTCTTAGACTCATCTGGTCCCTTCCACCGTCCTATGCGCACATGAAGCCAATCTTGATGCATGGGAGTTCAACCATATGTTTTGGAGATGTAGCGAACAAACTTATCTCTGAGGAACGAAGGCTAAAAAGTGAAGGTAAATCTTCTGATAACTTGGCTCTTTTGGTTGACAGGAAAAAGGGGAACTCCAAAGGGAAAGTCACTTGTTGGGGATGTGGACAGTCTGGACACATCAGGAAGGATTGCAAAAATAAGAAGACAAGTGTAGCTAAGGGCTCCAAAGAGGGTGATCCGGCAATCGCCTCTCTTGAGTATGACGACTACAGCGATGCCCTCTAAAGGGGCATAAACATCCTCATGGCATGACCGCTAGTTGCCGTGAAAAGGATGTAGCTGATAGCGGGTCCACAATTGCGCACGGGCATTGGTTAGGAAGTGATGCAAGGTGTGTGGTGGACAAGGATGTCGATGGCTGAGCGAACTCCCTGGGAACCTAACGTGAGGAGTTGCACCACAATTTTCAGCAAGGTAAATTTCGACATGTGCCGGTGAAATCTTGGGATGGTTGTTTCCTAAGTGGTTATACCTAGTGGTGGGTATGTTTGATTCTTGGTGATGAGAATCGTAGCTGAGGACAAGTTTTGGGAATTCTCGCCATAAGGGAGGATTGTTGGATATGGCTCGAATTACCAATGATTACCAAACACGATTTACCAATGCGGAGACTTCCTGGAAACGTGAGAGCGTTTGGAAGTATGAGATTATTGCATGAAGACCCTTCAAATAAGACAAAAGATAATTAAGCTTAAAAGTTAATTTTTGTCTTATATGATATTAATATGCAAAGATATTGTTTGTCTTATGTGAAATTTAAGAAAGCAAAACAAATTGGTGCAGCAAAGTCAAACAAAGAAGAAAGCAAATTGAAAGTGAAAAAAACGCTGTCACAATGGCAGCTGCAATGGCAGCGTGTGTGCAGCGGCCAACCGCTGCGCATTGCGCTGCGCATTTGACAGCGGCAAGGCAGCGGTCAGGCGTCAGGGAAGAGCGCTGTGATTTTTTTCAGGCAACGTTTAGGCAGCGGTTTTATCACAGAGGAGCACGCTGTCCGAAGCGCTGCGAGAGCGCTGTGACATCGGCAGCGGACAACATAGTTTGGCGCGTGGATCACGGTTTTCTGAGTGGTCAAGTTCAACACGGTTTAGGAAGCAGGTGGCAAACTGCAACTTGAATCGTAGTTAATCACAAGCACGCGTTGAATCAGGAAATATTTATGGAAGAGGAAATATGTTACTTCTAGAGTTCGAATGGGAAAAGGATTTCTCCTTGAAGAAAAGACTTGTCATAAATAGGAAATAGTATTTATGTGGAACAAGTAAATCTTGTATGACTAGGAGACAGATTTCCTTGTTAGTTTAAACTCCCTGTAATACATATAAATAGACCATAATAACTAGGTTATTAGTGGTGGAGCAAAATAGAAAATACTAGAGAGATCTCAAAGTGAGCATTGGGTGTAATTGGGTTTGGGGTATTATTTGGAGAGAGATCCTGAGTGTGTGGTTGTAACAATTTACTACATATTGGAATTTTCTCTTGTCGTCCTGACAGCCGTGGTTTTTTCCCTGATTTGGGTTTCCACGTAAATTCTTGTGTTGTGTGTGCTTGGATTTGATTAATTCTCTTCATCTATCTTTTCTTTGTTATTGTTGTTTGTTTGTGTTCTATCCGGCAACGCTTCCGCGCGTATAGTGAAAGGTTTGTTCGCTAACAGACAGGTCTATACAATGAAGATTTCACATAAATTCTGATTTGTAAGATCATGTTCTTAAGGATACCCAATGGATACATTTTCGTTCATGAGTTGTAACAACAAGATCGAATTAGCCTTTTTAGATAAGAAATTTAATTACAGCTACAAGTAGGAAGATAATATAATTAGCATTCAACCACTGTTATATAATTGATGGGTTAGTTTTTGGTTTTTGAATTTCAATCTAAGGTTCCACAAAAATAAAAAATTTGAAAATTAATATATATATATAACTAAAAGAAAATAACTCTCTCACATAACTACTCAGCAACTATACAGGTCCTGTATTCCGTTTAGTTGGGAGAATCCAGGCAAAGTCCTCTGTTTCTCATTTGTCTACAATCCTATTTTTTGAATCGAACCATGGAAAACTCCTAACTAATCTTAGGAATTAATTGCAGTTAGTTAGAGAAAACATCCAATGAAAATCATAAATTTATACAACATAGACAGTGGCATGCATGTTTCAAGTCAGAGTAGTTGTTCTATCATATCTAATACCTAATCTCTGAACTCCAAATTTTGCATTAAACAAATAAACAAAGAGGATTACAGAGGAATTATATATCTAATGTTGTTAGAGTTAGTTACCGGATATATATAAAAAAAAAAAAATTAAAAAAAAAAATTAAAAAAAAATAAAAAAATTATAAGGAAAAAAAAAACACAAGAATAGAAAAAATCAGTGTCTTGGAGCTGTGTTATTGTGTTATTGTGTTACACATAAGACAAACATTACAAAAAAATGATTTCATATCATTTTCATTTAACAAACATGAACCACTCTCAATCTTTCTTGTATAACTTCTTCTTTATTTATTTTTCTGAGGTCGCGCGTGCTAGGAAACTGAGCTTGCACTTATCTAGAAAAATCATTAACTTATAGATTAACATATTTAGAGCATCTCCAATGCAACCATGACTTGCATTTAAAAAAATAGTGATATGTCATCACCATCAAGACAATTGCTTCCTATGTGGCAAAAACAAAAACTTGACAGCCTACCAAATTAAAATTGATCTCCAATGCTTCACTTGTGAAATACCTATTTTTAATAACATGTCAATTTATTTAGTTATTTTAAATTTATAAAACAATTTTCTCTTAACAATTGAAACTACCTGACACTCTCACTTAAAACAGACAAATAATTCGATTAACTCTTGATGAAAATTCTGGTAAGTTTATTTTTTATATTTTATTATTTTCATTTGTTCAATGAATCTCGCTTTGTATATTCTTTTTTTTATTTTGTTTTCTCATAATATCTTTTATTTGGTTTTATATATCGTAAGTTATTTTTCCAATTCTTTTGTTGTAGCTGTTTGTTTTAGTCTGCTTTCTGGCTTCCAGTTTTCTTTTCCTATGTTGTGCTTTCTTTGTATCGCTTTGGCCTTTTTGGCTTCAAATATTTCTGCAGCTTTGTTTCTTTGATTGTTTGTGGGTAATTTTTTTGTTTCTTTGATTGTTTGTGAGTAATTTTTTCATGGTTCATTAAATATAAAGTCAATTAATATATATGGATGGACTTGCATACCAACTATTTGAAGAAATTTCTCAATGAAGCATATAGATTGATGGTTTTCTGAGCTATTATTACCATTTTATATAAAAACTTTTAGGCTTCATGGACATATGAATTTGTTTAAATCTGCTAGAATACAAAGAATGAGACCTAATATTACATCATTTTTGCTGCTCACATATTCAA
This sequence comes from Acer campestre, assembly GCA_954870605.1. Lineage (NCBI taxonomy): Eukaryota > Viridiplantae > Streptophyta > Magnoliopsida > Sapindales > Sapindaceae > Acer > Acer campestre. The sequence goes on along the minus strand of OX940801.1, from coordinate 19,330,613 downwards.
TTAAACGATTGGTATGCTGACCATCCAATCCAATTAAAAAAGAAAATTGTTGGTTATTTGTTTGTTTATAGTGTGTTTCCTAATATATATATAATTTATTTTTATTTTTTATAGGTGTGATTATAAACCAATGTCATCATCAATCCGACTCTAACAGTTTGTCATCAAGCAATGATTCACTCTCAATGACTAAACAATTATTAGATGAACCATTGGAAAAAGATAGTTCAATATGTACTAGGATGACTCATAATGTGGTTCAAACCACTGCAATCCATGTTCCTATAATAGTTTCAACGATGTTGATTGGTAAAAAACGTCCTCATGGTGGCTCAACACATGGTAGACGTTATATTAGTCGTGATAGGAAGGAGTGTCACGATTTAATTATTAATGACTATTTCAAAGGTGAGCACTCAAAGTATACATTAGAGCATTTCGTCGTCGATTTCGAATGGACGTGAAATTATTCAAGAAAATTTTACTAGCTATTGGAAATTACGATGATTATTACACAAAAGGTTGATGCAGTTGGAAAAGACGGGTTGAGTCCTTTACAAAAAATGATAGCAGCTGTGCGGATGCTTGCATATGGTTGTCCAGCTGATATCCTAGATGAGTATGTTCAAATTGGAGAAAACACTACAATTGAAAGCCTTAAGCGATTCTATGATGTTGTAATAGGAGTTTTTGAAAAACAATATTTAAGAAAACCAAACAAAGATGATATTGTAAGGTTGCTTCAAAAAGGAAAGGATTGAGGATTTCCAGGTATGCTTGGGAGTCTTGATTGTATGCATTGGCATTGGAAGAATTGCCAACAGCTTGGCATGGTATGCATACTAATGGCTTTAAAAGAGTTCCTACTCTCATTTTAGAAGTTGTAGCTTCGAAAAATCTGTGGATTTGGCATGCATTCTTTGGCATGGCTGGTACTAATAATGATATTACTGTTTTAGATAGATCTCCGCTTTTTGATGATCTTATTAATAGTGTTGCACCACCATGTAATTTTGTAGTACAAGGTCATCACTACAATATGGGGTATTATCTCTTTGATGGAATTTACCTGCAGTATGCCACTCTAATTCAAACAATCTCACAACCATCTTCTATTAAAGAGAAAAATTTTTGCCAAGCACCAAGAAGCTACAAGGAAAGATGTGGAACGGGCATTTGAAGTGTTGCAAAGTAGGTGGCATATTGTCAAAGGTCCAGCACGTATGTGGACTGCAAGAGATCTTGGAAAGATAATGAAGACATGCATCATCTTGCATAATATGATCATTGAGAGTGAACATCAACAAGGAATTAATCCTGAATGTTGGCAGCCTCATGGGGATGAAATGGTTGAAGATGTTCATCTAAATCATGACTATACTTTTCTTGTCTCTAGGATGATAAATCGAATGAAACAAGTTCAAGATAAAAGGGTGCACACAGATTTAAAGATTGATCTCATCAATCACTTGTGGGATATTATGGTGATCGACAAGCGGATTGATGTCTATTATATTAACTTTTAATTTATTTTCTTATTTTTTGTTTTTAGTAATTGTTGTTGACAATGTACATGGCATATATATATATTTTTTGCTTGGTGAAGTAACTAGTTCACCTTAATTTAAAAGGTACGTGTTTGACTTTTTTTTTTTTTTCCTGTTTAATTGCAAAGGGAGAAATGATTTATATATATATATATATATATATATTCTACTGTGACTATTTTGCTGAATTAACACAAACATACAAGTAAAAAACCTACATTAGCCTGAAAATATAGCAGCAAAAACACACAAGCTACATCATCTTGAAAATATAGTAGAAAAAGCACATATGAGAATTATTGACAACTTTACTTGGAATAAAAAGAATGAAACCTGCTACATCATTTTTCTGGTCACATGTTTCATTATCAAGTAAGGTTCTTCCCAAAAGGAACAAACAAAGCAAAGAATTGTCAATTCAAAAGAAATCGACACAAAAAATCCAAACTACTCTTAATTAAGAAAATCAAATACTTGTATAAAATCATGCCTAAGAAAATAATTTACTTGTCATCATAACTACTTGTAAAAACCTTTCCAAAAAGACCATCATTTTCCCATTCCTTCAGTATTTGAGCTTGATATATTTCAAAGGTCGAACGTAACGCTAGTGAAAGTTTGTTGACATCTTGGTTTAAAAGGCGATCTTGTTCTTGTCTTTTTTGAGCTTTCTCCTTCATATTTTGTTCTTTCTCCTTTAGTCGTTGATTCTTCTCTTTCAATTGTTGATCTTTCTCCTTCATTTTTTGAGCTTTCTCTTTTAATTCGATCTCTTTTTTCATTATTTGTTCTCGCAACTCAAACTCTTTCTTATCTTTTTCTCTTTTCAACTCCAACTCTTCTTAACTTTAATTTGCTTTTCTAGAGTGCTCTGTAAATTGTATAATGCATCAACCACACCCTTTTCATCATTTAACCGCCTCTTTTTCTCTTTGATAGCTTTTCTTCCTTGCGGGCGCACAACCCCATCAGAATTAAGACTTTCAGTTATGGTATTATCCGGATTCATATAATCATCTCCTAGATTGGAAAGAGACACTGGACTATTACTATCATTGACAGACTTTTGTTTGTTGGAGTCATTTGTCTTGGTAAGTTCTTTTGAACACCATTTTGGATTTGTTATTAAGATCTCCCAACAATGCTCGTATTTGAATGGTTTTCCATTAGTAAGATCCTTATACATTCGTATTGCTTCTCTTTTCTACAAATAAAACAAGAGAGAAAGAAAAATACAAAAGAATAAGTAAGTCATCATTAATTCAAAATATATCTCTTATAACATATTATAATTTCTAATGTAAGTATTTGTAAACAACATTAAAGAGAACTATAAAAAATTAGATATTAATAGCTAAGTTATTACCATATCTTCCGGAGTTGTTCCACTTTGTGGAGTTCTTTCCAATCACTCATGTAATGCATGAAATTTGTTTATTGCAGCTAGTATTTTTCCCCAACGACATCCTAAGCTATTGGTGGTTCGGGCCTCATCATATGAACCTATATTGTCCCTCCAAGTTTGTAAAATACGATTCAACATTTCTGAATTTTTATGATTATTTCCAATGTCAGAATCAACAGAGATATATAGCTATGCCTTTGTTAGTGCAACATCTTCAGCTTTAGTCCACTTTTTGTTGAGCGATGAAGTTTGAGAGATATTGGACTTTTTGGTGGTCTTGCATTTTTTTTGGTGGATCTTTTGGTTGTATTTGAGGTTTGAGTGTCAAATGGAAGTTTGAGAGCATTCAATAGACTTTGGAACGAGAATCCAGTGTAAGTAATTCGATTAACACACAATCAACATGTATAGGCACATAATTAATCCAAAAATTAACCTAAACATGTTTCTATATCATGATTAATCAAACCCTAAATATATATTTTGACCCATGTCAATTCAAGAGAAATAGAAAGCGGAAGCGTACCTGAATCCATTGCCGGAGGTTGGTGAACGGGTTGTGATCTTCCAAATTATCACGACCTTTTGTAACCTAAATGTTTCTCTCTTGTTCTGTGATGGGGATGCAGACAAGTGAAAAAAGCATCGTGTCATTTGGGGACCATAACCCTAATATATAATATAAGGTTTGCTATTTTTAATTTGGCCCCTCCTCAAATTAGATATAGCACTCTGGTATCTACACATTAATTCCATGACAATTACACCCTTAAGCCTTAAAACTTTAAATCTTAATTAGATCACTTTAATTTAGGCTTAACCAAAGATAGCACAATACATTTGATATTTACATGTGTGGCCCCACATGTTGGAATTTTCCAACAATCTCCCATTGGGCCACATATGTAACTATACAAATGTGTATGACTTTATGAGCTCCAAAATTTTGCTATCATAATTTTAGGGTACATCAGAACAATCTCGTCCATTGATTATGCCGTTATAGGATCAAAGCGGTTTTCGTCACATTTAGCGTGACTAAACCCATCAATGGTCACATACAGCAACATAACCAAATGACATAGACCAATCATGGATGCGTAGCATGGAAATTACATGCAATGTGATCTATACATGTCTATTTCCAACTGGTCCTACTTTATTCCTTAGTGAGATCAATACTTAACTCAATGTAACAGAGTGAAATGAACTGAATACTTTATTTCTGATCAGAAAAATATCCAAATACATAAATGCATAAGTATGTCCAAAAAATCAAACATAAAGCAATAAAATACAAAACTCCCACTATAATATGATATCCTCACACAAAATACAAAATAACACCCATATGAGCAGTGTGCTCATGAAAGACCTTGGGTGGTAATCCCAATATCATAGAGTTTGTCCTAATGTGCTTTATGGATATTTGTCCACTCTGCACTCTTTCCTTTACAACTAGGAACTTAATGTCAATATACTTTAACCTAGATGAGCTCCTGTTGTTGTTGGAATATAGCACTACTGACTTATTGTCACAATATAGTTTGAGTGATCTTTCAATACCCTTCATAATGTGCAGCCCAGTGACAAAATTTCACAGCCATATCCCATGGTTGGATGCCTCATAGCATGCTACAAACTTTGCTGTCATGGCATCCAGTATAATCAGAGTCGGAATACCCTATGATCTACAACTAATCTGATCTCTTATATGTGAGCATGTGATCTTTTGTTCTCTACAAATACCTCATAACCCGTTTGGTTGCTTTCCAATGATCCATCCCAGGGTTACTCAAATGTCTGCCTAACATACCAACAATGTACGCAATATCCGGACGCGTACACACCTAAGCATACATTAGACTCCCTACAGCTGATGCATAGGGAATCTTCTGCATTTCCTTAACTTCAAGGTTATTTTTAGGGCACTGATTGAGACTGAACTTGTCTCCCTTAACGACAGGGGTGTCACCTGGTTTGCTATCCTGCATGCCAAACCTTTTGAGCACTTTATCGATATAGCTTCTTTGTGATAATCCAAGAATACCCCGAGAGTGATCTCGTTGTATCAGGATCCCTAATACAAAGGAGGCGTCACCAAGATCTTTCATCTCAAAATTCTTTGATAGAAATCTCTTGGTTTCGTGCAACATGCCTATATCATTTGTGGCAAGCAATATGTTATTAACATACAAAACCAAGAATATGTGCTTACTCCCACTGAACTTGTGATATACACAATTATCAACAGCGTTTATCTCAAAACCAAACGAGATAATCACTTGATGAAACTTGTGGTACCACTGACGAGAAGCTTGCTTGAGTCCATAGATAGACTTTGTCAATTTACAGACCATATTCTTTGGGTCTCCCGACTCAAAGTTTTCTGGCTGCACCATATAAATTGTTTCGTCAATGTCACCATTGAGAAACGCCGTCTTGACATCCATCTAATGAAGCTCAAGGTCAAAATGTGCAACAAGTGCCATGATTGTCCTAAAAGAGTCTTTCGTTAAAACCAGAGAGAAAGTCTCTTTAAAGTCAATCCCTTCCTTTTGGGTAAAGCCTTTAGCTACAAGACAAGCCTTATACCTCTCCACATTACCTTTCGAATCCCTTTTGGTTTTAAAAAACCATTTGTAACCAATGTGCTTCACACCTTCTGGTAATGAGACAAGTTCCCAAACCTTATTGTCTTGCATAAACTTATACTCCTCATTCATGGCATCAATCCACTTTTGAGAATTGGAACTCTGCATGGCTTAATGGAAGTTGATTGGATCATCTTCCACCATTCCAATGCCTTCCTCATGTTCATGGAGAAATACGGAAAAAAAATCGTCCAGAATAGCATTTCTCCTTTCCCTAGTGGATCGCCTTAATGGCACTGGTTCTTGAGGTTGTTGAGTTTGTTCCTCAGGAACAATTACCTCATCTTGAATAGGGGGTTGATTAACATTGTTCGGTTGAGGATCCAGATTCGCTTCTTGATCAATGACAGGTATAGGAACCTGCACATTGTCAAAAGCGATAGTGGGAATCGAAGTCGATTCCTCCTCAAAGACAATGTCTCTAACCTTATTTCTCCCCCCAAACTCAACATCCTCAAAAAATGTTGCAGTTCCCGTCTCAAAAATTGACCTAAGTGTGGGATCATAAAATTTATAGCCCATAGATCGCTCAGAGTAGCCAATGAAGTAGCTGCTCACAGTTTTGGAGTCCAATTTCTTTTCATATGGCCTGTAAGGCCTTGCCTCAGCTGGACATCCCCAAATGTGAATATGCTTTAGACTAGGCTTCTTGCTTGTCCAAAGCCCATAAGGTGTTTTGTAGCTGCTTTAGTTGGCACTCTGTTCAGAATATAAGCAACTATTTTTAGCACTTTATTATTCTTCCTCTTTTTGCCCTTGTCCTTAGAGGTGCAAGCCAAATGAGCACTTTCGATTCTTTCTTGCTTCAATCTCTCTTCCTCTTGCACACAATAAGAAATGAGCTCATTAAGAGTCCATTTCTCATTCTGATAGTTGTAACTGACCTTAAACTGACTGTATTGTGCAGGAAGTGATATTAATACTAAATGCACGAGCAAGTCATCTGACAGCTCCAGCTTCAGTGCCTTAAGGTTAGAAGCAATTGAGACATTTCCATAATGTACTCCCTTATGTTCCCTTTGCCATTGTACTTCATAGAAATCAAGCTTTGCAAAAACATGCTTGTTTCTGCCTTAACGTTTTTCACAAAACGCTATTCAATTTCGGTTAGGAACTCTTTGGCTTTGGTTATCTTTTCAGATACCGCACCCCTAAATGCCTCCAAAATGCCGCGCTTATCATAAGACTCATGCGATTTGAGCGATCCCACTTCTCAAAGTTCTTTCTGTCATCAAGAGAACTTACATCCGTAAGAGAAATGGGCTGCTCAATCCGAAGTGCAAGGTCCAGATCCATACAGCTGAGAACAATAAGTATGTTCTCCTTCAAATCCTTAAAGTTGGTCCCATTAAGCATGAGTATTGAGTTGATATTAGCATATATAATAGAAACACTAGCCGTAAAGAGAACAAAACAAACAAACAAATATGCTTACATTAATAACCAAATACAATAATCAACAAATTCAAATAATGGTAAGTCCCATCTCAAGATACCTAGCACAACATTAATATCAAGTCTTTGGACAGTAATATTAATTGTAAGTGGTACTCTTGTTGCAGTGATCAAACATTGACAATAATTCATATCAAACAATAAATCTATCTTTGGATCGATTTATTATTCACATGTAAAACCTTATAATTGTCACATGTTTACCACCATAGGTGTGTGTGCAATTCGGCCAAATATTAACCTTCCTACCTTCCTTTGGGCCGGCTAATACCCGCATGAATTTACACACACAATATTAAATGTAAGTGGTATTGTTGTCGCAGTGATCAAACATTGACAATAATTCATGTCAAATAATAAATCTATCTTTGGATCGACTTATTATTTACATGTAAAATCTTATAATTGTCACATGTTTATCACCACACGTGTGTATGCAATTCGGCCAAGCATTAACCTTCCTTTGGGCTGGCTAATACCCGCATGAATTTGCACACACACAAACATCCAACATCTCTCATGAACAATCTACACAAAAGTGGTCACTTTGGCGACATCTTGCTTCAATTAGCCCATTTAGAATAATAGACTACTTTATTTAACCATAAAAGATATACCAAAAAAATATTTGAATTTGAGTTGATCCTCAAATATATATGTATATATACATATTAAAAATAAAAATACAAAACTGCCTTTTATTTTGTAAAATTATAGAAAGGCCCATCAATTTTCAATAATTACAAAATGGCCCATCAATTTTCAATAATTGTAAATTGGCCCCAAAATTTTTGAAAATTACAAACTGACCCCGAAACTTTTCAGTAATTATAATTCGGCCCCAGATACTTTTGAAATTTCAAACTGGCCCATTAAGTTTTGGTAATTAGACATTGGCCCCGAAATTTTATTAAAATCACACAATGGCCCAAAATAATTACAAAACAGGCCCCTCAAAAATTTCAAATTTTCAGGAGAAGGGCCTGAGCAAAAAAAAAAAAAAAAAAAAAACAAGCTTCTGTGAACCCTAGGTTCACTCCGCCGCCTCCTTAGCCACCAGAATGTCACCGGAAGGCAACAAATGGCGGCCAAGTAGCGCACAACTCGCAACTCGCGGATCGAAGAGACGATCGGCGATCGATCCACGTAGATCGAATAAGCGGCGGCATGATAGCGGTGGTTTTCCTCTTCTCGGTCAAGATCGGGTTTGGGTGAGACCCATCAAACCAAAGAGACTGTGATCTGGGTAATCTAAATCCCAAAACTCAAACCATAATTTTCAACATAAAAGAAGAACAAAACACGAGAGTTTCAGAATTTATTATTTGTTAGTTAAAAATAAAATAAAAAATTAAAAGATGTACAGTACACTGTCACCCATATTCATACAATCATGATTCATGCATAGCTTGATGTGCGTGCCACCAACAAAATACCCTTTTTGATTTTGATTTTTTTTTTTTTTTTTTTTTTTTATTAAGGCCAAAAGCCAAAAACAAGGCAAATAGCAGTGCCCAACAACAAAGAAAAAACAAAACGAGAGGCAGCACAAATATTGTTAACATAATTAAACAATAAATCTGATACCAAACACCGATTTATAAATCGTGTATCATATATCAATGTTTGAACAACACAATATATCTCCCAAAAAAAAAAAAAAAAAAAAAAAATCCCTTAAATTCTCAAGAATCAATCATGGGTGGCTCTGATACCACTTGTAAGTAATTCGATTAACACACAATCAACATGTATAGGCACATAATTAATCCAAAAATTAACCTAAACATGTTTCTATATCATGATTAATCAAACCCTAAATATATATTTTGACCCATGTCAATTCAAGAGAAATAGAAAGCGGAAGCGTACCTGAATCCATTGCCGGAGGTTGGTGAACGGGTTGTGATCTTCCAAATTATCACGACCTTTTGTAACCTAAATGTTTCTCTCTTGTTCTGTGATGGGGATGCAGACAAGTGAAAAAAGCATCGTGTCATTTGGGGACCATAACCCTAATATATAATATAAGGTTTGCTATTTCTAATTTGGCCCCTCATCAAATTAGATATAGCACTCTGATATCTACACATTAATTCCATGACAATTACACCCTTAAGCCTTAAAACTTTAGATCTTAATTAGATCACTTTAATTTAGGCTTAACCAAAGATAGCACAATACATTTGATATTTACATGTGTGGCCCCACATGTTGGAATTTTCCAACATCCAGATCCAAACTGTTGGTGAACATGAGAAGGATATGAAGCATTCATTGAATTAAAGGCAAAATTGGGCTGAAACGGTATGTTTAATGGACCAAATTGGTTAGCTTGTGGCATAGAGGTTTGTGGGTGGATTTGAGAGGAGTTAAAGATATATTGAGTATTGAGCGGGTCACTAGCATTTATATGTCTAGTGTCATTGGAAAGGTGTTGAAATTGTGAGAAATGTTGATACTCTTATGACTCCATTCAAAAATAATGCCTACACAAAAACAACACCACATGATTAGTTCAAAGTTAGGAGAATTGGAAATGACTATTCAATCACATGTAATGCAAATTAAAGTTCAAAGTTCAAAAAAAAAAAAAAAAAAAAAAAAAAAAAAAAAAAAAAAAAAAAACAACTAACTAACTAACTAACCAACTAACTAACTGTAAAATCAAATGTGTAATTGAGCAAAGTCAACGCACAAACAAAGAAAACAGAGCCAAAAACAGGGAAAGCTGGAAACAAGCACCTTGTATTGATACACTAAGTGTAGATAATAAAGGTGTTGTTAAGAGATACAAATGTGAACATTAATGCTGTAAATGCGTATGGATATAACGCATCAGACATTTCAGAGATTAAAAAATATCAATGCTTCATCATCAGAAGTTGATATCAGAGAAATGAATAGCCAAGCCCAAAGTCTACAGAGAGGTGGCTCTAGCGATCAACAAGCAACTGGTGTACCAATTCTTATCACTGCAGTAACATTACTTTTAAAAGATTGGTTAGTTTTGGCAACAAATGACAGTTTAGCTGATGTTGCTTTTGTGCGAGGATCCAGGATGTTTTTCAAATTCATGGCAATCAAGGAACTATAATACACTAAGTAAGTAAGTTGAAACAAAATAAAGTAGGAGAGATAAATTGTAAATTGATTTAATAAAAACAAAAAAGCTGGAAACAAGCACCTTGTATTGATATGCCTCGGTTGTTCACAAACTCACAATGTAAGAACTCTCAACTTGCAAATTATATGTCTCAGTTGTTTTGAAATAGTAAAGTTTTATTAAATAACCACAAAAGGCACCAAGCAACACAAACAATCCAAAATACAAAACAGCCATGGCAACCAAAGTAGGGAAGCAAGGTCATATAAACATCACAAGGCACCCAAACGGCCAAAGCATCTACTATTAGAAAAACACAAAGCAACTAAAAACCAGCAAAAGCATCCCCATAAACATCTGACAAAACCAACCTAAACCATCGTATACACCCCAAACCTCACCCTATACAAACAAAAGAAAAGAAAAATGACTCAAGAGACCAAGACTTTCCCAGTTGAGGCATTTGCTGCCGGCAAGTGATATACACTGACCATATCATGGTTAGAAGTAGTCAATTGCCAGGAGCAGTTTCATATGCTTTAATTTATGACTAAGATAGCCTAGCAGCTATCCTTTTCAAGTTTTCCCACTTATATTTCCTCACTATTTTACAATTGAATTTCTTATGCAGGTAATAAATGAAATAAAATTCAGTAGTGATATTATTTATAATGCAATAAATTCAGCAACTACAAAAACTATTAAGGTTAAATACTACAGCCATACTTTCTCTAGTGAACAAGAATTTATATACTCATTTAGAACATGATTTAAACAATGCATCCCCAATTATTGCTTTTATACCACAGGTCTGAAATGACAGAGCAAAAGATAATTTAAAAGAATAAATGTGATGAAATGAGAGTTTCATCATGTTAAATCAGAAGCAGAATAGAAGCAGCGCCCCACAAAAGCAGCCTCAATTGTTAACTATCACATAAAATTGCAGCAACACAAACTATAGCCATAAAATCATAATCAATTTTATTAATTGATAAATTCAATAGATAAATATTAAATCTTAATTCCTCCATTGCACATATAAATTTTCCTACGAATCTATATTAAAGGCAAACATGGGGACCCAAAAACAACAGAGGAAAACAACACCAGCAAAGATGATTTTGGACAAAGCTGTGCCAGCCTTGATATAATGATTTTGGACATAGCTGTGCCAATTACCAAGCTAAGTTGATTTTGCTTCTATAGACTCTCATATACATGTAAAAGATGTAAAAGAAATTAGTTTTTGTAGCTGTACTTATGATCAAAGATTCAATCACGTCAAGTTTAGAGAATTTGATTTATACATTTATTCATTTTGAAAATCAAATCCCAACATGATAATAAGAACAATAGCAGTTCGAGCACTTCGAATGTCCTCAGATAGTCATTGAATCAAATCCAACACTATATTTTTTAAAGAAAACCATGACAGCAACCACCAATGAACCGAAACATACTTGGCTTCTAATAACATTAAACATAATTAATTTACAAAACTATCCCACACTTTAATCGACCCAAAAACTGATTAGCAAACATAACTCTCAAATGAATATAATTGCTATAACCGAAATGAACATACCCTGTGGCACCATAATTTGGTTGCTAAAGACTATACATGAACTGCTAAAGTATATGACACCATGATTTCCTTTTATCAATTTTCATCTTTAATTTTATCTGTAATTGATTAAATCACAACCAAAACAAAGTCCAAAATGACATTCAAATTCTACTTCTATATTACTGTTAGTTTTCTTAGCTACCAAACACAACTTCCAATCAGATAATTCAATCATCCAAGTAAATTAATATAGCAAATTGAATAACATTATAAGGGAAAAAAACCCAATACAGAAACAACAAAATAAATTAAAAAGTAAGAGCAATTAAAGGTATAGTTAGATGATTTAGTTGATAATATCATTCAAAAAAAATAAAAAATAAAAATGGAAACTTACCTCTATTGATCTGAATAAACCTAAACCTCAAAAACTATCTTTTTATCTAACAATGGCAATAACAGATGATGAAGGAAAAATGGGGAAGAAAATTAGCAAAAGTTTCGAAAAAAAGAAGAAAGAATCAAATAAAGTGGTAAAATTTAATGGGGAAGAAAAATGAAAAAAAAATCAAACAAACAACAGGGACACGAAGAAGGCAAACAAGCAAATTCAAATTGAATCACATACCCAAGAAGCGGCAGAGTTGGGGTTGGAAGTGGAGATTCGGTGGAGTTAGGGTTAGATGCGGAGAGAGCAAGAGGACTGTCCTTGGACTCCTCCTCATCGCCGTCGAGATCGAAGGTGGTGAGGTTGACGCAGGCGCAACGCTCTAGGGAGGGGAAAAAGGTGGAGATGACGGTGATGGCACCGACGGCGTGGCGGGAGATTGGTCGAAGGATGGCACACTAAGTTATAAAAACTAAATTGCTAAAAAACTTGGAGAGGATGAAGAACTTATACCGTATCTTTCAAAATGGAAGAAGAAATTGGCCTAAAAGATTTGAGGAGAATACATTAGAGATTGAGTGATTATTTTGTGTGGGTCTTTTAGCGTTCAAAGAGAAAGAGCGGGGAGATGAAAAGTTAATGAAAAGAAAAAGAGGGGGTTGCTTACTAAGCCTACAAAATAGCTGTTCAACAGAGCCTTTGAAAGTAGACAGGCATGTTGACAATATCTATTATCTTTTTTGCCACGTCAACTTAATATGTATTTGTACAATTGCATTGGAGATATAAATTTTAATATACCGTCTATTAATCCTATATGGTATCTTTTTTAAATGCAAGTCACGGTTACATTGGCGATCTATATGTATTTGTTTTAGTGCTATAATTTTATTGATAGAATAAGAGGACTATTAGGTATCGAGCACGGTATCTTAATCAAATATGCTCTAATATATATATATATATATATACACACATAACAAGATAACAAATAAGGATATCGTAGTCTTCCTCCACCTTTTTTGTTGTTGTTGTTGACAATATCTATTAATCCGGGACCAGGTGTTTTTTTGAAAGTTTTCACCATAGTAGGATTCGAGCCGCTGACTTGAAGGTCATTTGCCCATGTCCCATACTCGTCCATCTACCAGTTGAGCTATGCCTCTGTTGACCTTCCTCCACTTTTTTTTTTAGTAGAGAAGACACCTTGCATAATTAAATATCTCCATATTTGAATGAATTATAGATAGTAATGGTGATATGTATAGGCACCATGGACAACCAGACTAGTGAAATACTCACCAAAAATCAATATATATATATATATATATATCAACTAATCCACTAAATATCTAAACAACTATTTTAATTTTTTTTTTTTAAAAAAAAAATCAAAGGAAAGTACTGTTCCAATTAATTGTTGAATAATGCTAAATATTCCACCTAAAATCCTGTATTTTTTATCTCAACACATGTGACATGTGAGGTGTCAATTTATGAGTGGATACATATTAATGATACTTTATCTCACCTACCATTCTACCAAATGTATCCACTCACCATTTGAGACTTCAAATGACACATGTGTTGGGATGAAAAAAATGAGATTTTAGTTAGAATATGTAGTATTACTGTTAATTATTATGCCATTACATAGTAATTAACTAATGTCTATGCTATATGCTCAGACAAACATTCAAGGGAAAAAGCTCAAGAAAGAGGGTGATCTCGAGGTTAGTTTTCAACTAAATAATCCCTTCCTAATTTTTTATGTTAAGTGTCCTGGCTACACGGACAAGATGAGGTTAGTCCAGTAATAAAACCCTTACGCTCACACCATGAGGGTGTGGGTTCGAGTCAAATGGGCTACACATAATTTTGTATTTGAATTTGTAAATGATGTCTTGCATGATCATGATCTAATAGTTGTCAGGAGGTGTCAAATGTGGGCTCAGCTTGTTCCGACTCAATACATTGACCCATCATAATGTTATTCGGGCATCTTAAGTATAGCTTTTTAGGAGTGTAAATATAGTTGCTTACTATTTGTATTTAGAGCTGATATCAAGTTTTTTGAAAATAAAATAAAATAAAAAAACAATTTGAATGCAGGTATGGAATAGAAGTTCAAGTAAAGCATGAGTAACTGCAAATTGGGGTGACATGGGCCTCAATTCATCAACTCTCGTCAACGCCAGAGATTTGTAAGATGATTCAGATCATATTCTATGAGTATCGATATTTGCACCCCTTAAAAATTGTATGTACTCCCCAAATTAATATTTTTTTGAAAATCCAAAATTACCCTTAAATAAAATTACTTAAAAATCTAAATAGTTTGTAAGTACACTCACCAATAATCTATTTTCTCATACTTCAAAATAATTATAATATATTTTCTCAAACCCTAAATGATGGTCACTGATGGATTATCACATTACAAAATCTCTAAGGTAGTTGTCATCTATTGCATTATCAATGCTAAAACTTATCTAGTAATCACTGGATTTTGTGACTTGAACATAAAGAAAATTAACAAACATGCATAATATATATGCAACTTCAGATGTCCCTTTATTAAGCATCGATCCAACCTATTTTCTGTCATTTTTTTTAAAACAAGTTAAACAAACCCAAAAACCTATTTTCTGTTTTTAATCTCCTAAATATCCATCAAACACCTTCAATTAATCCAATGAGAAACATCTCTCAAGTGCTACAAACTAGGCTCAATTCAGTCAAAGAAAAAAAACTCAATACCACCACAGTAATCCCCTAAATTGCATACAACTAACTTCATCTAGTAATTCACAAACTTGCAACATAAAACCGACACTATTGAAGGGTAACAGAGCAAACTAATTCGGCTTTGTTTCCACTGAATCCCCCATTTTTAAGTTCACGGGCCAAATGAGATTTCATCAATATACACTGAAATTAGAGCCTTTTCAATTCAGTGAAATATTTGGAGAAGCTTGAGAGAATTTTGAGCTTAAAAAATATTAATGCAATGAAAATAAATGTTTTCAGATAATTTTTAATTGATCCCAAAAACATTAGCAGGAGTTAGATTATTTATTTGAATTAAAAAAATATCAAATAATAATAAAGTTGATTATTAGATAACAATTTAGTGGGGTGCAATTAGAAAAACACAATACAGTTGTTAACTGCCAAAAATGGTAGGGGTTCAACGAAGAATTTCCCATCTACATAAAGGAAGAATCTGGGTAGGAGGAAAGGGGTCCCGATACCTCGCCATTGAAATACGTCCTCCACCGATCCAGATAGGGGTCGAAACCTCCTAAAAATTCCAGGATACCAGAGAATGCAGAAGCCAAGTTACTAGACCCTAGTACCACGCCATCACACCAACCCGGTATCCCGATACCCCAGTATCCACGTACCTCGATATATGTATACGGAGTACAAACGAGCAAGAAGCGGGGTACCCATGTATCCCGATCCCACCTAGATTAGCTAAATCAACAGTAAGTACCAGGACAAGATCAAGCCATGTAGGAGGACAGTAAAATGTCATCGTTTTGATAAACAAGGAAGTTAATTCCTTCCCGCCACTAGAGAGTTATATTTGAAAGAGGAGTCAACTCTGTCAGATTCTGCCAAGTAAGGGATCACTTGATTTCTAAAAGGAATGTGACTACCTCTTCGCCAATCACCATGGAAATTCCTGAAAATCTCTAGGCCACTAGACCTAAATTAGAGGAGTGCTCAGCAAGCACTGGGACTATATATACAACATGATATTATACAAAAAAGGGGACCATAACTGGCAAGGCAGAAACCCTCCTGTGTATTTTCTACTTATTGACATGCATGAGAGCTCCACCACCAACGCCATCTGAGTTGAATTTTCATCATCATTGCTTTGGATTACCCCCATTGTATTTCTTTATTCATTTACGATCAATAAAAAAAGCACAATGTATGACCCTATTAGACAAGCTGTTTCCATTCACCATATTTATGATACTTAGCATCTTTTACTGTGAACCTAAAGGTATCGAACTACCTGATACCTCTCCGGCTGAGATCTACCCTGGTCCCAGTCACTTGAATTGTTAATTGAAAATCCACCCCAGTGACAATTTTCGGTTAACAACAATAAAAATTTTAAATGGGTATTTTGGGCATTAAGTGTGGTTTATTTACAAAACATAGATTTTTAAAATATTTTGGGGGTGTACTTACGAAAGGGGTGTATATACGGTTTTTAAGGGGTGACAATATCGCCACTCTATTCTATTACTATAAAATCTTTTTCTTTTAATTACATTTGATCCAGTTGCTTACTAATTGAATGGACTTGTGTGCAGCATTCAACTAAATCATCAATCAAGGGACACATTACACATACCAGTTTATTTGGAATCTCATGCTTGTAAGATGTATGTCCTAATTCCCCAATAATTCGATAATACCAAAGGTAGCAGGAGAAGCAAGTTAATAGATTCAACAAGTGACCAAATACATATAAACAAAAATTGTAAGAGTTGATTATGACAGAAGAAATTGTGCAATTTATATAATAAATTTTTAGTAATCATAAAAAACAATGTCATGTCTCCATTACTTTATGAAAAAGCATTGTGTTTTAGTTTCAAAAGTTACTTGAAAATATACTCAACTTTCATAATAATAATAATAATAATAATATATAAATACTTCTCTAATCAATTATGAAGTTAGGATGGTCATGATTAGAGAAGTATTTATATACTTCTCTAATCATGACCGTCCTGACTTTATAATTTCAGAACGTCCAACCACAACCACACATTCACATTGGGTCCACAGCCTCACATTAACAAATACCCACACCCAATATGAATGTGTGGCTGTGGTTGGACGTCCTTAACTTATAATTTCAGGATGTCCTTACTAGAGAACCACCATATATATATATAAATGTTCAAGTCAGTGCGCACTAATATAACTTTATCAGTGCGTTGGATGTGGACTATTAGATTTACATACTTTGACTCAAAGTGTATGCATTTGTCAAAGCTTCTCCATAATCAGTGGTCCACATGCATTGGTACTAATGTAGTTACATCAGTGCACACTAACCATAACAGGACGATGTATATATATATGCATATAAATATACACTGAGAGAGAGAGAGAACCAACGGCAACTCGAAGCTTATTGTATAGTTGTTTAAAGGTAAATTTGACAAACGGTAGTCAAATATATTGTCACATAAGCAATTTGATGAGTTAGTAAACCAAAAATACTGACTAACTAAGAAGAAGAAATGGAGCAAAGGAAAGCAAAAGGAGAAGGTGAACAACATGGTTTTGTTCGATCGGGGGACTTATGACAAGCTTCTTAATGAAGCTCCCAAGTTCAAGCTTATCACTCCTTCAATCTTGTCTGACAGACTGAGAATTAATGGCTCACTTGCACGTAAAGTAATCATAGATCTAATGGCAAGAGGATCCATTAGAATGATATCGGTACACGCCAGCCAGCAGATCTACACTAGGGCAACCAACACATAGGTGACTCCCACCGGCGGTGAAGGAAATCTAGTTTGAATTTGATTTGTTTTATCAGAAGATTTTGTTTAGGAAGAAATTTTGGTTTAATTATTTTTGGATACTGGATAGATCTAGTTCATGCCTCTTGGATTGCCTAATTCCATTTGTTTCTTAAAAAAAAAAAAAAAAAAACTATATTTTTGTGTTTGGTTTCAGTTGAAAACTGGTGTATCGAATCACTTGTACTGTCCAAGGTGGTTTCGGGCTGAATCTTATGCCTGAAACAAAGAAGAAAAAGAACGGTAGGTGTGTTGACTGGTGGTCAGCGTTTATACTCCGACGTCCAAGTCAGTAAAGTCTTAGAGAGATAAAATCTAGATAGATGGCAAGACAATATATGTAATAAATTTGTACATTATAAATGAAGCTGGTTCACCTATTTATAAGGGAGGAAGGGTGTTCGAGTATCTATACTCGAGTGTTTGATTGGTACTTGAGAGCCTAGGTGACGCTTGCTTTTTGGCTCGTCACATATATTGTTAACATGTGTCAGTCTTGGTATTGTTACACTGTTGGTTGATTGACACGTGAGTCCACTTGGAGTGGTTCTTTTTATAAAAAAAAAAAAATATGTAGTGGTAGAGTGTTGTCAGACAAAATATCGATTTTCGATGACCGAATTTCAATCTCGGTTCATTGTATGACTTAGCCAAGAGGTTTTCTTGTTGTGACGTGTGTCAAGTTGGGTTTCCAAGCTCTCTTTTGGGCCCTAATTCATTTCAGGCTTTCATACCCTATTCACCACAATGGGCCGAAACCTTTGATGTTTCCGTAGGGACGAGTTTCTTGGGCTTCATCTATGGACTATGGGCCTTATATTTTTCAATACTTGCCACATGGCACCAGGCCAGATATTTGGGTATAACAAAAGTCATTCAAATTATATATATGTACATAGAGAGTAAAATTCCAATGATGACTTTTTACAATACACACTTTAAACACCTTTGAAGAAGTTGCATGGAATATGTTGAATCTTGATTTGATTTTTTGTATGGATAGTAAAAACATATATTGAAATACACTTATGGAAAAAAAAATTTAAAAGAATTTCAGGTGCAAGAACTAATTTTTTCCGTTGTTTTGAAAATAAAACATTTAAAAATAGGGAGATATAAGAAAAAATAGTTCTCAAATCCAAAAAATTTCCAAAATTTTACCAAATGTGTATTTTAATTTTCTTAGGATATATACAAAAAATCTCATCGAAAAACATTTGATTACATGTAATTTCATTAAAGGTACATAAAGTGTGCATTGTAAAAGTCCTTATTGGAAAATTACTATATATATATACATACATACATATATATATTATTTTTGTTTTCCAAAATTGAAAATCCTTTAAGGGTATTTATATTAAAAAAGTGAAAAAAAATTAATTCATAAATTTAAAATTTCATATATAGATTAGCTTCTTAGTCTCGGATATCAATAGCCAATTTCCATTTGCTGTTGAAGGGCTTTGGTGAATGGTGACTGAGATTGTTAACCTTTTTACCGTTATATATGGGGGTATTTCTTGTTGTTTTGTTCCGTATGGAATAAGGTGGCTCTTGCTTTAGCTAAGGTTGCTATTTCTTTTATCTCTGGACATGGTTTATTGGTATCAATAGTTTTCTGAATGTTTTACACCCTTTCATAAATAAATAAAAAAGTGACAAAGAGATCGAAAGAAAGGAGACAAGTAATCAACTAACAAACCACTTATCCAAAATCATATAACATAGAGAGATCAATAGATTGATAGAGGTTCACAAAGCAACCCTCCATTTATTACATAACAATTTAATCAGAAGTAGAACATGTCAAACAGTATTATTCAAACAAGCTGCAAATTACTTCACTGAAACATTTCTCATAATATAAGTATTTCTCTAATTGTTGTCCCACCAGAACTTAGCCTGAAGAGATTTCACCACTTTCTGGTCTAACTGGAATGCTCTAGCCAGAAAATCAGGATTGATGGGAGGATCAGATCCGAAAACAGCGTTGGCAATGGTAATGACACCAGGGTTCTGACTGCTCAGACCAGCAAAGGCAACTGCATTGGTTTTTCCAATATTGAATTGGAAGTGAATGAGGCCAACTGGGAACACAAACACATCTCCCTTGTTTAGAACTTTGGTGAAGAGTTTGTTGTCAGGGTTTGATGTCACAAAACCAACATAGAGGGTGCCTTCCTGTACAAATAGGATCTCGCTGGCTCGAGGGTGAGTATGGGGCGGGTTTTGGCCGTATGGTGCATAGTCAATGCGGGCTAAGGATACACCGAGAGTGTTGAGTCCTGGAATTTGGGGCTACATTTACTTGTGTCACGTTGGAGCCAATGGGATTCGATGTGTCTTTGGGAATGTTGAGCCCCGAAAAAAAGAAGTCCTCTGCTGAGGCATGCTTTGGGTCCTTGCAGAACTTCCCATTCACAAACACTGCATGGAAGAAGTGAATATTTGTTATATAGGAGTTAAATATTAGTTCTTTTATAGTGTAGATAGGCAAACTTAAAAATAAAATAAAATTGAGAACCTTTGTTTTGTTACATAGCTAGTTACAAAACTAAACATTTATTACATATCTCTGTAATGTTACTAAACAAATCAGGACCACTAGAGAATTATTAATATGTAGAAAGAGTAGAACACATACCACCACTCTTGTAGTCATCAATGGCTACACAGAAGTCCTGAAGAGGACTAGGGTCAGAGGCAGAGGCAAATGAGGAAGCCAAAGCCAAGACAACGAAAGCCACAAGAAACTGAACACCTTTCATTGTGATTAAGCTGTGTATTACGCAAGTATTGTTGCCTTGGTGAGGGGTGAGAAATGTTGCAAGGCAAAGCAAGTCTATTTATAGATGGGAATTCATTGAACTAGTCTTTGTTTTTCCCTACTCGAAGAAGATATTGTAACAAGCCAAGTCTTGATTGAATGCTTATCTGTTATTAATGTGCAGAAATAGTCTTTAACAACTATGGACATTTGTCAATTAAGTTAATTTTTTTCTTCATATGTTTACATCAACACATTTTTGAAACATGGAATTGGTCGGATTAATCAAGCCCGTGGAAATGAAAAAATCAACACATTTTCTTCAATGTTTACATCAACACATTTTTCAAACATGCACAATTACTCTTGATAGTATTTTAATCAAGCCCGTGGAAACGAAAAAATCAAACTGGTTTTCCTTTTCAAAAAAGAGAATTATCGATCCCACTTTCAGATGATAGAATGAGAACAAATTAAATCTCATATCTAAAAGATAAAGATAAGAAGAGAGATTTATATTCTAATTTTTCAACACACAATCTAATAAACATTAGTTTTTATTTTATTTTATTTTATTTATTTATTTTAATGATGCAAAATAGAATGGGATTGGAGTCTTAAATGAAAAGGACTCAAACATTAACATAAATTAACCTATATGATGAAATAAACAATTTTTATTTCACATAGGGAGATAGCAATCCATATAAACTCTGGTTTTATTTATATAATTTGGTTCGAATTTGATTAAGTGATCGTTTTTTCTAGTTGTGATTTCATGTCTCATCAATAAAATTTATATTAAATCAAGTTTTTCCCTATAAAAAATATTTTATAAATAAAGGCTATTGATATATATCCTATAGGATTTTTTTTTTTTTTTTTAACTATTACAATATTTCGGTGGTGGACATAACTCGAACCCACAATTTTTTGATGCAGTGTGAGGGATTACCATTAAGTAAACCTCATCTTGTCTAAATTAGAAAGTTTATAACCTAATTAAAACTCTTATATTACAACTAAAAACATTGCCAACAAAGTAAGCCTACTAGTATTCAACGTATGAATGTACAATCTCAATAATAAGAGTGTGAGTGTGGGAGGTTTAATATTAGACCACCTAAAAATTAACAGAGGAAAAGAATGAAGAAAACATTGTTGCAAACCAAAACAAAAGGCAATCGTTTTTTTTTTTTCTTTAACTATTACAATAAAAAAGAACACAACATTTATGAACCAATTATCCTTTCAAGATTTCACCTTTATATATAACTTGTAGATATAGAATGAAGAACACAAAAAGTTAGTTAACTTTCAGTTGAGAGATCTCTTACTTTAATTTAGGTAAAGACTTTGATAAATTCACATCGATTTTTATGAATTTTGATCTGAATTATTTTGTAAATGATAAGTTTAATGAAATCTACCTATAAATAAAATTTGAGGATTTTTCAAGCACTAGAACCATTTATCCCGATTTTGTTAAAAACAAAGACATCGAAAAAATGGAAGAAATATAGGAAAATTCAAAAAAAAAAAAAAAAAAGTTCTAGTACTTGAAAAAATCTCAAATTTTATTCATATTTAGATTTCAATGAATTTATCATCTATAAGAAAATTCAGATCAAAATTCATAAAAATCAATGTGATTCCATCAAAATCCTTACTGAAATTAAAGTAAGGGATCTCTCAATTGAAAGTTAACTAACTTTTTGTGTTCTTCATTTGATATCTACAAGTTATATATAAAGGTGAAATCTTGAAAGGATAATTGGTTCATAAATGTTGTGTTCCTTTTATTTCCACCAATGCCACTTAATTAGTATCTACCGAATGAATTCTCAAACCTAACCTAATAAGCTTGATGATCGGAACCAAATTAATAATATCATGGTGTGGTTAATTACCACCAGACTATGCCTCGCCAACCAACTCGTTTGCCATACAAATTAGTCTTATTATTTGTGTTTCTCTGGCTCTATGTTAAGAAACTTTATTAAACAATCTAATTTTGGGTAGGAAGTGCTTTTGGATAATATTGTTGTTAAGAAGAAAGGGGATCGCACACACAAATCTTAAACACATGGATAATATGAAAGCAATAAGAAAGAAAAGACGACACCAAAGATTTTACATGGTTCAGCAATTTGCCTACATCCACAGAGCGCACTGCACTCAATCCACTACTTTCATAGTTGATTATAATCTCTATGTCTCTCTCTCAAGTCTCTCTACAATTTGCTCTCTGTCACTCTTTCACCATTTTTCTCACACAATTTAGGGTTTACATAATTGTAGTATTTATATGAGAACACTAGGGTAAGCCAAGGTTCCAAAGGATTACTTTCCTTTATGCACAAGTTTTTTCCTTATTTGTGAAATTCCCGTCATTACCACGGTATGGACCGCGGTGTGTGCCTTGTGTCTACACCACAGTATGTAAGGTGTTTCACCACTAGAATTCATCGATATGGGTGCCGCGGTTGATGCTCTATGTCTGCACGGCGGTCTAATCGGCATGTCTCCTTTGGAATCCACCGCTTTGCATGTCGTGGCTAGTGCTCTTTGTCCACACGGCGGTATGCGTCGCTTCTACTGTCGAGATTGGATTCTCTGGCTGGTTTCAGGCTTCACAAACCCAACAATCTCCCACTTGAAGAATAGAAACTTGAATATGCATTCTACCTTCTTCCTCGATGACTTAGTGGATAGTTACGGTGCGCTCATTCCCCATATCTTCACTCTTGAAGACTCATTGAAGCTGCGCACAACTCTAGTTTTTGTATAGTGACTGGCTTAGTTAATATGTCAGCCGGATTCTTGCTACCTACTATCTTTACAAACTTTAACACACCTTCTTCGATTAACGACCGAATGAAGTGGTAGCAAAAAGCTATATGCTTGGTCCTAGAATGGAACTCTGAATTCTTGGCCAAGTGTATTGCACTCTAATTGTCACTGTGCAAGACATTCATCACTTGATAAATTTCAACTCAGCTAATAAACTTTGTAATCATATCAGCTCCTTGCTCAATTCTATTATAGCCATGTACTGTGCTTCAGTTGTAGAGATCGTCACTATCTTCTACAATTGGGACATCTAATTAATCGCGGTACTAGCCATTGTGAACACATATCCGGTGGTACTTCTTTTATGATCCACCTCCCCAGTAAAATCTGAATCCACATAGCCTTCTAGCTTGAGTTTATCTCTCTGTCATACCCTGCAGGTATCTTAGGATCCACTTCACGACCTCCCAGTGAGGTTTGCTGGGATTTGACATGTATCGCTCACAACTCCCACTGCATGGGAAATATCTAGTCTTATGCAAGTCATGGCATACATTAGACTTTCAACAGCTGAAGCATAAGGAACTCTAACCATGAAGTCCTTCTCCTCTTCTGTCTTCGGACTCAAATCCTTGGACAACCTGAAATGATTAGCCAAAAGTGTTCTCACCGATTTCGCATCACCCATGCTGAATTCTGCAACACCTTCCGAATGTACTCTGCTTGTGAAAGCTTCAATGTACCTTCCTATTTGTCTCTACTAATTCTCATTCCAAGAATCTATTTTGCTACACCGAAATCCTTCATCTCGAACTAACTCAAGAGTTAATTCTTCAAATTGTTAATCTCTTCTAAATTTGCAGCAGCTATTAACATGTCATCAACATAAAGTAGTAGAAAAATTAAACTTGACTTAACCCTTTTTGAAGTAGCAGCAGTGGTCAGCATTGCATCTCAAGTAGCCATTGCCTTCCATAAACCCATCAAACTTCTTATACCACTATCGCGAAGAGCTTATTTTAAACCATCCAAGCTCTTTATCAAAACCTTTTTAGAAGTAGCAACAGTGGTCAGCATTGCATCTCAAGTAGCCATTGTCTTGCATAAACCTATCAAACTTTTTATACCACTATCACAGGGAGCATGTTTTAAACCATACAAGCTCTTTGTCAACCTACACACCAACTTTTCTTTGCCTTTTTCCGTAAATCCCTCCAGTTGCTTCATGTATAACTCTTCCACCAAATCTCCACGAAGGAAGGCAGTCTTCACATCTAATTGCTCAAGATATAACCCCTTTGTTGCGACAATCCTTAACATTAACCAGATCGTAGTTAGTTTAACAACAAAAGAAAAAATTTCAGAGTAGTCAATAACTTCTATTTGTTAAAAGCCTTTAACCACTGGTCGTGCCTTGTATCTCTCGGAGCTATCATGTTCCTCTTTGATCTGAAACACCCACTTATTCTGTAGGGCTTTCTTTCTTTCAGGTAACTTGGCTAACTCCTAAGTTTGATTTGAAATCAACGACTTCATCTCATCCTTCATTGCAAGCTTCCACTTGCTCTCATTTTTTCCCTGATATGCCTCATCATAGCACTCAGGATCCCCTGCATTTGTCAACAACATGCAATGCAAGTACTTCTTATTTGGTATAGGAGTTCAAGCTGATCGTCTCACTGCACTCTGAGCCTGTGTCACTGGAACATCTCTATGTGGAATAGGTTCTTAAACCCGGGGCTACACATCTTGTTCTTCATCATTTTGATTCATATATTCCATGATCCTGCTATCTGATACATCATTCGGCCCAAAGTACTCTGGCTCTTCCGGCTTTGACATTTGTGTGTTTCTGTCTTTGTACATAACCTTTTCATTGAAGACAACATCTCTACTTCTTTCATCTTGCGGTTTTGGTCATCCTATAACTTGTAACAAAATTCATCTTCTCCATAGCCCACCAAAGAACACTTCACTGACTTGGCATCTAGCTTACTCCTCGCATGATCACCTATATGTACATAATAAACACACCCAAACACTTTAAAATTAGAAAGTTTTACCTATTTTCGAATCCAGATCTCCTCTGGTATTTAAGATTAGAAGGTTTTACCTCTTTTCTGATTCAGATCTTCTCTGGTATAGCGAGGTCCAAAGGCTTTGATGGCCCTCTGTTGACCAAATATGCTGATGTATTGACTGCTTCTGCCCATAACTGTTTTGGCAACCCAGAATGTAACCTCATGCTTCTGGCTCTCTCAGTCAATGACATGTTCATCCATTCTGCTGTCCCATTCTATTTTGGGGTTCCAGGAACCATTTTACTGAGCTTTATCCCGCTCTAGTAGTAAAACCTCTTGAACTCATTGTCTTCATATTCTTCACCATTGTCTGAATGCAGCTTTTTGATCTTTGACCCTGTCTCGTTCTCAACCCTAACTTTTTATCTCTTGAAAGCATTAAACACCTCAGACTTGTGCTTTAGAAAATAAACCCTCACTTTTCTAGAGTTGTCGTTAATGAATGTGATGAAATACTATTTACCTCCGGTTGATGAGACTGAAACTGAACCCCAAACATCGGTGTGCACTAGTTCCAGCTTTTCTTTTGCATGTACCTTTCTGGTCTTATTGAAGTTTACTCGCTTCTATTTTCCTAACACGCAGCTCTCATAAAAAATCAACCTTAACATTCTTCAAATCTAGCAACTTACCTTTCGAATATAGACATTTTAACCCATGACTACTCATATGCCCAAACCTATAGCGCCACAAGTTCAGATCATCTTTACCTTTCACCACATGGATTGAACCGCAACCATCCGTGGTTGTGTAAAGCAGCTCATTCTTATTTTCGGGCGATTGTCATAAAACCCTTCGAAATCTTCCACTTATCACCTGTGAAAGTTGTCATGTAACCATCTAAAGCCAATTGCCCAATGCAGATCAAATTCTTCCCCAAATCCAATATGTGCCTCACATTGTTAAGCTTCCAAACTGACCTTTCAGCTAAATCTTCACATCTCCCTTCCCGGTAATATTGCATGCTTGATCGTCACCAAGATACACCTTAACCAAATTTCTGGAGATGTCGTTCTCTAATAACTCCATGTGAGGTGTGGCATGGAATGACGCTCCTGAATCCAGAAGCCAAGACTCCGTCTTACTTTCCAACGAGCAGATAAAGTAGTCATCTGACTCCTCCGACACACAGTTTGCACTACCCTTGCCCTTATTTTTCTTCTTAGACCTACACTCATACAAGAAGTGAACTTTCTTACCATAATTCCAGCACTCTACATCTTTCTTGTTTCGTTGCTAATTTCTGGAATAATTGACCTGATACCTGGATTTAGATTTTCCTCTTGACTTTGATCTTCCTCGTTGATTCGTGTTCCAATTTCTGTTTCTGCTTTCTCTACCTTCCATATTCAGTGCGAAAGATGTAGATGCCCCTAATCCCTCTTAACTAGACCTGATCTCTTCAGTCATGATCATGTTCATAACCTGTGAGAAGTTCAATTTTTCTTTTCCGAATGAGTTGGCAATTGACTGACATGTCCTTTTCCAACTTTCTAGAAATTTGGTAAGAATAAACACCGCCAAGTATTCTCATCGAAACCAATAGACACAAAAGTTAACCCATCATTCACTTCTTTAAACTGATTTAGATACTCTCTAAAACCCTGACCTTCCGTCATCTTTAGATTTGATCACTTCTTGACAAGATGGACCTTCCTTATCGCAGAAGGTTGTTCATATAGGTTTGATAAAGTCTTCATAAGATCTCTGGCGGTCTACTGATCCTTTAAGTTGAAAGCAACCTTCTTCGTCAAACTGAGACGAATTGCTCCCAATGCTTTTCGGTCCAGGAGTTCAAAATCCTCATCATCCATGTTCTTTGGCTTCCGCTTCTTTGACCAATCTACATCGGTCATTGTAAGGTTTTTAGTTTATCTTGGCATATATTCCATATCAAAACGATGTTTCTCTTCTATTTGATTAATTGTCATAGGTTGATGATTTGAAGCTTCAAAGAAGGATGTGGCCAAAAGATCAAGCAAGAAGGAGCCTTTGAAAGAGAATGGACTACATTGCACAATTAAGGTAATATATACCTCATTCTTCGTCAAGGCAATAGGCACACACACACACAAATCATTTATATGTGTCCCTGCATCGTTGTGCAACATTTATATAGCACATTCACATGTTTTTACATGCTCATGCATTGAACTCAAATTCTCATACATTGTAGAATTGCATGTTTTAAGACTATATCTAGGAAACGGCATACATGTGTGACATTATGCTTATATGTTTACATTTTATTGTTTTTGGACTTGAACATGATCTCTTATGATTCATTATTGAGTCCCGGTCATTTCGATTACCCATACATTTGATTTCGAGTCCAAACGATGTAGCTACGCTACTTTTCGTTCTCATTCGTTGAGTTGTGTTCGTCTTCATTTTCCTAGATGGATTCTCAACATTTTTATCAAAGTTTTGTAGTCTTCATTGTGTGTGAGGGAGTCACCATTCGTAATCCAAAAACAGATTCAAAATCAGAGTTCGGATGCCCGGATACGGCTGAAGAACGCGAGCGGAGCGCAAGAGGAGCAAGCAAGGCCAAATGGCCAAGCGGCCAAGTTTGCTATCCACGTGTGAGCCACGTGTGACACACGTGCTGGACAATTCTCTGTCCACGTGTACCACATGCGGTCCACACATGGATGGTGATGTGGCCTCACTTGATTGGTCACTTCTTCCCTCTCTCTCTTCCATTTTAAATATTTCCATTCCCTCCCACTCATTCAAGTAAGAAGAAAAGAAAGAAATCAGCCCAGAAAATTTCTCCCAATTTTTCTCACTTTCCAAACACCACAACTTTCTCATACGAAGTCGGATTTAAGTGATTTAAATTGGAGATTGTTTGTGATTGAGTCCTTTACCTTTTTCAAGTGATTTTGCAGTCATTTGATAGAGTTTTCAAGGTGTTCTACCCAGAAAAACGTGACAGCTCGTGAATCGGAGGTATTGGTCTTATCTTTGTGATATCTTCTTTTATAACCTTCAATTTGCTTGGGGTTTCTTCTTCTATATGTATGTATATGTTTGGTGAATACTATTGAGAAAGATAGCTTTATAATCAGTCTTAATCAAAAGTCTAATTAGAGACATATGTGAACTAGAATTTTTGATTCTATGAT
This sequence comes from Acer campestre, assembly GCA_954870605.1. Classification (NCBI taxonomy): domain Eukaryota; kingdom Viridiplantae; phylum Streptophyta; class Magnoliopsida; order Sapindales; family Sapindaceae; genus Acer; species Acer campestre. Next base: position 19,302,149 of record OX940801.1, on the reverse strand, counting down.
TTTCACATGTTTGAGAGTTGTATTGTGATTAGATTGACATCTAGGATTATTTGAGACTTGATTGAATCATTTTATGATTGATAATCTTTGAAATGTGTTTTGATCTTTGATTGATGAAATCTAGGATTAAAGCTCTTGTATGTGTTTTTAGAGACATCTAGGATTTAATTGATTTATCAGTATATCCATGCTCTATATCTTTGGCTAGAATACTTATTGAATATATTTTATGTTTCTAGCATTTATTTGTATGTTTATAACATCTTGAATTTGTGCTTCATGATTATGATATATTCAAGTGTTATTTGTGTGAATGGAACTATGAGCTTTTGTGTTAGGTGTTTTCACATGCTTTAGCTTCAATTCATGTTTTTGCATCTAGACTTTTATTCTTGTGATCTCATATGTTTAGGTCTAGTTGTTCCATAGAATATATTGATCATATGTTCTATGTTGTGTTGATTGTGATTTGCATCATTTGCATCACTTAGATTATTTGTCTTGAGGAAAGGTTGAAATCTCTTTCAAAGTGAGTGAAACTTTGTATTGACCAGGAATACTTGGCTAGGAATGAGTTATGGATAGCCAAGCGAAAGTCTTAGTGATCGAACCAAAATTTGTATGATTTTGACCCTCATTTCCTTCTCCTTTTGCTTGATTCCCGGGTAATATGCCGTGATTTAATGGTGTGAATTAAGTGTTTACAGGTATTTATAAAGTTCATGGGCATTGAAGTAATATTGGTCCATTAGGGGTAAAACTGTAATTATTGAAGAAGGATTGAATTTATTGTGATTTTAGAAGAGATCAGGGGGCGTATCGTAATTTGCCAAGCAGCCATGCCACCTCATTTAGTGAAACAATGAGTTTCATGAGGATTTCAAATTTGGGCTCATTTAATTGACAGGCCCACACGTTAAAGTGTATAGTGATTTTAGGCCCAAATAGGTGAAATTATATGGTGTGGTGAGCTCACTATTCCTAAAGCCCAACTACACCCAACAAGACTCCTAAACGCACCCCACAATATTCAAATCTTCATCTTCTTCCTTGAGCTCGTGAACCAGCCTTGGCTTCCCTCAATACCTTAACTATCAGCCGTCGGAATCACCTTTCCAACGACCTACTCTAGTCAATTTTCAGTCCAATCGAATGGCGGAGATTGTACGACCATGATGGACATCGATTCGGCTCCCCAAACCTCACCAAATCCACCAAGTAATTTGGTCCAGCCGTTGGTATCACGCTCCCTTATGTCACCACTTCCCGAAACCGCAACAAAATCGCTTAAATTGATGTCGCCATGGCGACAGGGAGTTGATTCTAGCTCCAATTGATGTCACCATTTGCATCGCCCTAGGGTCGCCATGAACATAAACAACAAACTCTTCTCTGTTCAAATCTGATTGGGTGTGAAAATTACAAAATGCACCCCTTTTATGGACTAAATGGTAATTTGCCATGGTCAGGGGATGTTTTGGTAATTTACCACCCGTGACCTAAATTGAAAACCCTATAAATTCATCACCATTTTCCAACACTTGATAATTTTTCTTGACAACCAATAAACCTCCTTTCTACCATTCCTAATTCCTCAATTTCTCCTCAACCTAAAACTCAACATCTAGATTACTCACCTAAATAATTCCTCTCCTTCCATTTTCTCCACCCCTTTCCTTTGTCACTTTCCATATGACTCCACCTATCTAGACACATCCTCAACACCCATATTTTGCACAAGATTCAAGCAAGGAAGCTCAAGGAAGGATCAAGCTTACAAGAGAGACCCAAGGGTGATTTCTCTCCATTTTACTTCCTTTTCTTGTTTGTATTTATATGTAATTAAAACCCCTATTTTAGGGGGATGATTTGAGAGACTTTTTGGACATGAGTATTTATTAAAGATTTGAATATTATGTTTGCATGATTTAACTTTGATTTACTTTTTAATTAGATCTTGCACTTATGTGATTAATTGAGTTATTGACACACTTGTTAATTACTACATGTTGTAGGATTAATTTTTGATAAAATTGGTTGAGTTATTGACACACTTAATCAATTATAGCACATGGTGAATAGGATAGGCTTTTGGAGGGGTGATCAACATCAATTGCCTAGACCATTCGATCGTCACTAACTGATCCCGCTGTTACCCCCTCTCCTTAATCGGTTAGGTATTACGGTGGGAAGTTGTTTAGAGTTCGTAGTGACGACCTAAACAACACATTCAAATGAGATCGGTCCTTGATTGTGTAGATAGTGCATTAAAGAAGCCATGTATGAATTGCTCATAGTTCATTAGCTACTCTATCATTTCCCTAGAATTCCTATTAATTGTTTATTCCATATGTCTTATCTAGATTTGTTGAGCATTCCATTTTATTAGTTTTATTAGGTTTATTTTATATGTATGTTTGATGGTTTGACAAACCATACACTCATCCATTTATCTATGATTTATTTTATCGCATTTAGATTAGTTAATTTATTCAACTAATCACTCTAATTCCCTATGGAATGAATCCTACTTACCATTTTACTAATTTTCTATCTAAGTGGATTTTTAAGTGGTGAAATTGGTTTTCAAAACGATCACATATTAAAACGTATTTTGTTGAGTACCACAACGATGGCTCATCACTTAGCAAGGAGTTGTGTACTCCAGATAGTTGAGCTAAGGTAGCTTGACTAGGATCCTTGTGACCTAGATTGCTAAGCAGGGGAATCTTCTTAGATGCTAAAGAGCCTTAGATAGGAAGTTGCTTCCTAGAGGTGTATGACACACCTTGGATAAAGAGTAGGCTTAGTGATTCACTAGCTCGAGGGTAGACTAGGATTTGATAACATGAGGTGGATATAGAGATGCACATTTCCCCCCGGGGCCCCAATTTTCCCCGTCCCCATCCCCATTTGGGGATTTTTTTTTTGGGAAAAATGGGGAAATGGGGAGGGATGGGGATGAAAATTATCCCCAAATTGAAATGGGGATGGGGATGGGGATGGGGGGGAGGTCCCCTATCCCCATTTCCCCATTTCCCCCAATTATATATAATAATATAAATATAATTATAATATATATATTTTATATTTTTTTTATTCTTTGAAAACCTAACTCCCTAACCCTAAGTATATATACAATTTTACTCATTTTAACTTTAAGACCTAAAACCTAAAACCTAAAACCTAAAGTTGCTCTCATTTTCTCAACAATTAGTTGTTATTGTAATGAACTTGTGAATTTTAAAACACTTTATTTTGTATTTGTAATGCACTAATGAATTTTATTTTATATTTGCGATGGAATGTTTGATTTTTCAGTTTAATTTGTAATTTTTATTCAAATGGGAAAATAGGAAAACGGGGAAACGGGGAAAATGAGGAATTGGGGATGGGGATGGATATAGGTCCCCCCAAAATTCCCCATCCCCATTTTCCCCAAATGGGGAAATGGGGAGGGATGGGGGAAGGGTCTAGGTAGTGGGGATGGGGATGGGGATGGGGATGGGGGGACCTATATCCATCCCCATTCCCCAAACGTGCATCCCTAGGTGGATATCATAGAGTTGATAGCCTTGAGTGTGTATGTCCTTTTCATATAGTGGATTTGCTTTGCCGATGGTTGTGGATTCAACCCGTGGATGTTTTCTCTTCAGAGGTTTACCACGTAAAAATATTGTGTTCATTGTCTCTTTCTTTATCTCTTTTATTTTATGTATGTGTTTGTGTTAATGTGTTGAATATCATTTACTTGTGTTGTGTATTTGAACAAGTACTTGTAAAGAGTGATTTGTAGAACAATCCTCTTTAGATCAATTTTGTATTTATAATCTTTCATATTGTGTTATCATTGTATATAGATATATTTGTTCACTCTTGTAATACATTGAACAATAGCCTATTGATATACAGAGTTTTCTTTGATATTGTATTTTAGTGATATTATACCTCATACAACAACTTGTTAAATGTAGACATTGCCTAAATGATGATATGCATATCTTGTCTATATATGAATGTTCCATTTATATGTTGTATGTAGTATGTAAAGCTACCTTGAGGGACAAATGTAAGTTTGTTCAAGGGATTGAAAATAGGCGAAAAACCTATTCACCCCCCCCTCTAGATATGCTTTAAGCAATTTAACCTTGTTTGTATACTTTCAATTGGTATCAGAGTGGTTGTCGGATGGCACTCGACGAGATCCGGATTATACTTACTAGTGAATTGCTTAGGTTTTTGAAGTATGGTTTTCCAAGATGATATGATGACCGAAGACGCTTCGAATTCTAGGCCTCCTCTTCTCAAGGGTCACAACTATGGGTTTTAGAAATTAAGGATGAAGGCATACATTTGCTCTATTGATGAGAGAGCTTGGATGATTGTTGAAGAAAGTTACCTTGCTCCCAATAAGATTGAGAATGGAGTGACCGTTTCCAAGCCTAGGATTGAGTGGTCTACAAATGAGTTTGAGTTAGCAAAATGGCATCATCGGGCGGTGAATTCTATTTTCGAAGGTGTGGATGTTGGGGTTTTTGCCCTAAAACTTGTAATTTATAAATGTGAATTGAACATAAATAAAAGAAGTAGTTTATTCATTCAAATTGTATCATACATTTATTTATATCATGTGTACTTAACATCCAAGATTGCCGGATGTAATCTCTAACTAAGTATATGAGTGTCATATACGGAGGTATTCAGTTTGAAATGAGCAATCTAAGAGTCCGTAGATAGCAAACAAAGTTGGGTACTTTATTTGTGGTTAATCTACAGCTGCGGTCTGTTCCGTAATGTACGATGGTCTTAACCTAGACTATTCATATGGTGATATGAGAATGGAGGCACTTTATATGATATGATCATATAGGACTGGGTCATGATCTATATGAATTTCTCACCAAGATCCGTTAAAAGATGAGATTCATATATATCAACAAATGATGGCTATATATGGGTGATCTTAATCCTAAGTGTTTTATCGACTCCTACAGGTTATATCGTAGTTTTTGATATACCATGGGTGAGATCGGAGTTGCATTCCCGGTCAATAACTTCGTATGCTGAAATCGCGGTTTGGCTTGTGGCTGGGAAGGTCTGCACACAATAGTGGAATCCACTCCTTGTGAGAAGTAGATAGTAGTTCCCTTAAGGGTTGATTTGTGGCTTGAACAATATAAGCGCTCTCCTAATTCCGTAAGGAATGTAGGATTTATTGTTCATTAGAGAATTAATGGTACTTAATGGAAAGATAGAATTAAAGGGGTATAACGGGCATTATGACCTAACTCTGATTATGAACTAGTTGTGGAGGATCATACCATATATAATAGCTATATCGATGGACACCAAGAGTTATTGGTTTGTGTAAAAACGTCTACAGTTGAGAGAGTGCAGCTTCGGATTTTTAGTGGAATAACACCGAAGTTAATAATCATGAAATATTAATTAAAGAGTTTAATTGATTATTTCTAAGGATTATTAGAGCTCAAAATACTGTGGGTCCATTAGGTCCCCTTGCTAGCTCGATCGATTTAGGTAACAAGGGTCACGGTTAATTAATTGGATTGTCCAATTAATTGTGTTACGAAAGTGACACGTATTTATTCGGGAATTAATTGAATAATGAGATTATTTAATTAATGAATAATAGTGATTAAATAAATTATATAATAAGATTATTAATTATGTTGTTAATCACTAAATGGAGGGTGTTAGTTGATATTTGATTTTGAATAAAATAAGATAATATGGTTATTTTATTTTATTAAATTAAATATTTGAAATTGAATTTGAAATGTTTAAATTCAAAAATAAATGTTTAATTATCCTTTTAAAAGATACGAGATATCTTTATAAAGTTTTAATTTTAAATCAAATGGATTCGGTTGGTTTTAAAAGATATATGAGATATATAATTTTTTCAAAAAATAACAACCGAAATGAAGTTATCAACTTACACAAAATATTTAAAAGGCATCAAGGTTTTTTTCTTTTTTTCTTTTTTTCTTTTTTGTCTTTTGGGGGTGAGTTTTTTGCAAGTGTTTTGCATGAAAATAAAAATAGAAGAAAAGAGAATCAGGGGTGCGGCCTAACTCAGAAAAAGGAAAAAAAATATTTATAATTTTTGTTTTAAAAGTTTGGTGGCTACATTCTATTCACAAGACAAGGTGTTGCTTTTGTGTCTCTTCATCCTTGTTTTAAAAGTTTGGTGGCCGTATTCTATACACATAGCAAGGTGTTGCTTTCGTGTGTCTTTTCATCCTCCTTGTTCCTGAATACCATGACGTGCCCACACACCGTTATCAATCCCAGGTCATAGCGAGAAAGATCTTGTGGTTCAAATCTGGGACAAGATCATATTAAAGAAAGAAGGAGCCTACAACGCTGGTATGAAATTGTTTTCATCTCCTTCTTATTGTTTTTGATTATTACTGTACAAATGGGTTTATTTGATGATTGCTTTTAAAAATTTTAAAACCTTTCCGCTGCGCAATTTGTAAACCTAGGTTCCTACAGTGGATAGTAGACAATTTAGCTACATCCAAAACCCAAAACTGCAAAGGAGGCATGGGATGCACTCCGGGTCACCAATGAGGGGACTAAAGTGGTGAATAAGTCTCGTCTTCAATTGCTCACTTCCCAATTTGAGGTTTTGCAAATGGGTGAGGAAGACAAGTTTGTTGACTTTCAAGATAAACTACTAGACATCGCTAACAAGTGCAAAACACTTGGTACTCCTATCTCCGGTGAGAGGCTAAATTAGAAGATTCTAAGATCTTTGCCAAAGAGGTTCAAAGTCAAGGTTACCACCATTGAAGAAATGTAAGATCCTCTATTTGTATTGGCTTGATTCCATTGCAAAACTCTCTATATTTGTATTAGTAGTTGCTTAAGTGTTTTTTGGAAGAAAGGAGCCTCAAAGGTGAAGAAGCAACTAGTGCTGGCAAAATGGGCCGGGCCACCCCGTCAGCTTAACAGGCCAGGCCCAAGCCCAAGCCCGTTAAGCTGGCGGGCCAGGCCAGGCCTAGGTGGCCAGATCACGGGCCGGGCCCGGTAAGGACCACTAGGCCCGCGGGCCTTAAAAAAAATTGTAAAAAACAATTTTGGCGGGCCCTAACAGGCCGGCCCATGGGCTAGCCCACGGGCGGCCTGTTAGGGCCCGCCATAATTCAAAAAAAAAATGCAAAATTTGAATTGAGTGGTAGCTTTTGTAATTAACCAGGTGACCGTTGGGGGAGGAAAAAAAATATCCAAAAATTTTAAAAATTACACTTTTTAAAATCTTTTACAGTTTTTTTGCAATTATACCATAACCTAACATTTTCCTATAAATACCCCCATCACCCTCACCTCATTCTTTACATTTTTTCTATTTCTCTAATCCTTACTCTCTTATTCTCTCTATTCTCTACAATCTCCAACATCTCTCACTCACTCTTTCAACTATTTTGTAATTTAATATATTATTTATATACTATATACTATTATACTAATATACTATACACTATACATTATATATTATATATTTACATACCTCCCACTCATGGATGACTTCTCCAGCATAACCATTGAAGAGAGTTCTAGTAGCAACCAGCCGACGAGCTAATGTAATTGTAAATACTTAATTTTTTTTTTCGATTGCACTCTTTTTCCCTTACCAAGTTTTTATCCCATTGGGTTTTTCTTGGTAAGGTTTTTAACGAGGCAATCATGATTTATAATTTATACTTTTTACCACAAATTTAATACGAAATTATAAAAATATTATTCATCAAAAAGTAAATAAGTGTTGTATGAAATGACAAATATTATATTTCATATTAAAATTATTACGTTAATAATTACACAAAATTATTACAATGTATAAAAAAATAATATTATATAAAAAATGTTTTAAAAAAAATATTGAAGCCCGTTGGGCTTGGCCCGTTAAGGCCTTAACGGGCCGGCCCATTAAGGGCCCGTTAAAGGCTTAACGGGCCGGCCCGTTAAGGGCCCGGGCCCGGCCTGTCCCATAACGAGCTTGGGCCCAGGCCAGGCTCACCCTTTCGCCTAACGGGCCGGCCCAGCCCGGCCAATAATTACACAAAATTATTACAATGTATAAAAAAATAATATTATATAAAAAATGTTTTAAAAAAAATATTGAAGCCCGTTAGGCTTGGCCCGTTAAGGCCTTAACGGGCCGGCCCGTTAAGGCCTTAACAGGCCGGCCCATTAAGGGCCCGTTAAAGGCTTAACGGGCCGGCCCGTTAATGGTTTAACGAGCCCTTAATGGGCCGGCCCGTTAAGGGCCCGGGCCCGGGCCCGGCCTATCCCATAACGGGCTTGGGCCCAGGCCGGGCTCACCCTTTCGCCTAACGGGCCGGCCAGTTAAGCTGGCGGGCCAGGCCCGGGCCGGCCCGTTAAGCGAAATGGGCCTAACGGGCCAGGCTGGCCCGTTTTGCACCACTAGAAGCAACATCTTGTGTAAATATTGTCTTCAAGGGGAATATCGCATACTTGGATACTAAGGTATCAAGATTCTTCTTCATCTTGCAAGGCATTAGCACACACACACACAATTCATATATGTGTGTCCCTGCATCATAGTTCAAACATTTGGTATAACACTTTCCCACACATTTAGCATGCACATGCATTTATCTCATTGTTGACAATCTTGTATAATTGCATGTTTTCTCACTATCGCTTAGATATGACATGCTTGTTTTGCATAGTGTTTATTTGTTTGTATTTCTTGTGTTTTGAACTTGAACATGATCTTATTTGATTCCTTATTGAGTTCCGGTCATTTCGGTTACTCATTCGTTAAGTTTCGAGTCCATACGACGTAGTTATGCTACTTTGCATTCTCATTCGTTGAGTTGTGTTCATTGTCATTTTCCGAGATGAATTTTCAACTATTTGTCAAAGTTTTATAGTCTTCGTTGTGCATGAGGGAGTCACAGTTCGTAATCTGAAAACGGATTCAAATTCGGAGTTCGGATGACCGAATACGGTCGAAGAACGTGTGAGGTGCGCGAGAGGAGCAAGCTGGCCAAAGGCCATGGCATGGCCACCACGTGTGGCACATGCTGCCCACGTGTGGCACATGCTGCCCACATGTGGGCATGGCTGAAATGCCTCTCTTTTTTGGACAATTTTGCCCTCCTTCTCCTTCCTTTAAATGACCTCTCTTCCCTCCAATTCCAACAACTTTGAAGAACATCAAATTGAAAATTCTGCAGATTTCTTCAAGATTTTCATTTTCTTATTTTGATCCTAACTCTCTCATACAAACTAGAAATTGAGTGATCCAAAAACCAAAATTGTTGGTCTTGAAGAGAGCTACAAACCCCAAGCATTTCCATAGCTATTTGAGTTTCTGATTTTCTGCTGTGCATCAATCTCAGTCCGAGATTTGAGTTTGTAAGTGATTTAACTTTTTCTTACTTTCATTGTTGATCATCTCTTTAATATTCTTATTTGATTGATGAAAGATAATATGAATGATGTTAACTCACATGCTAGGGTTATATGATTGATTGTTTTGTTGAGTTTTAGTCTTGAATCTCATTTGAGTATATTTTACTAAAACTTGACATATCTTGAAATTGATTCTAGAAATAACATATATGTTGTGCCTTATGACATTTTCTAGGTTTAATTTCATGATCTAAGAACTAGGTTTTTTAGTGTGATATATTGAATATTCATACCTTGTTCTTATTGATATACATGCTTTGATTTCTAGGTATTTTTTTGATTGACTGTTGAAAGTATATCCTAGAATGTATGTAAGCATGTTCATAGAGCTTGATTGATTATCTAGCTTTATTTGTTTGTAAGTGATTCATCTTCTTCTTACTTTCATTATTGATCATCTCTTTAAGTTTCTTATTTGATTGATGAAAAGTAATATGAATGATGTTAATTCACATGCTTAGGTTTCTAGATACATTTTGTGATTGAGTTGTGATAGCTTTATTCTAGATTCTCTAATTGCATGTTCATAGAGTGTGTTTGATCTACTTACTCTATTTGTGTGTGCTTGCATCATTTGCATCACCTAGATCATTGCCTTGTAAAAGGTTTGAAGTCTCTTGTCAAGGTGAGTGAAGTCTTTGACTTGAGCAAGAAGATTTGGCTAGGAAAGGTTTCCGAATAGCCAAGCAAGAAGCCTTAGTTAGAATCAAGGTTATTCGGATAACTAAGCAAGAAGTCTTAGCAAGGAGTTTGATACTCCAGATGGTTGAGCTAGGAGAGCTTAACTAGGATCCTAGTGATCTAGATCGCTAAGCAAAGAAATCTTCCTAGAGGCTTTTCAGTCTTGGATAGGAAGTTGCTCTCTAAAGGTGTGGGATACATCTTGGATAGAGAGTAGGCTAGGTAATTCACTAGGCCTTTGAGAGGTGATTAGGATTTGATAGCTTGAAGTGGATATCATAGTGTTGATAGCTTTGAGTGTGTAAGTCCTTTTCGTATAGTGGACTTGCTTTGCCGGTGGTTGTGGATTCAACCCGTGGATGTTTCCTCTTTAAGGTTTTACCATGTAAAAACATTGTGTCTCATTTTCGCTTTATATTTCCTTATCTTCCATATGTTCACTTGTATTGATTCTATTGTATATTGATGCTTACATGAATTGATTCATATTATACAATTGTTATATCATTTCAAGTATTCGTTTCATTCTTATATTCCGCATTTTTGAATATTGGAAGAATTTGGGACTATACCTATTCACACCCCCCCCCCCCTCTAGGTATAAAACACTATCACTTTAAAGGGAATTTCAATTGGTATCAGAGCGGGTGTCTAAAAGTAATTAGATATATCCATATTATTGTGTTTGTGTTTTTTGTTTTGTTGTATTTTGTGTATATTCCATTTTTGTAGCTATGGGTGATTCGATGCCGGAAGGTACTTTTAGTGCTAGACCTCCACTCTTGGATAGTGGTAACTATACTTTTTGGAGAAATACAATGAAAGCCTATATTAGAGCCATCAATGATAAATCATAGATGAGTGTAAGTGATGTAGTAGAGGAAGATGAGCCCTTGGATGATCAAGAATCTACTAGCAATCACATTGCTCGTGTGGCTATATATGAAGGAAGATTTTGGGATAGTAGTGAAGACTCCTCAAGTTATGAGGAAAGTGAAAACTCTTCAAGTAGTGAAGATAGTGAAATCTCCTCCTATGATGAAGAGTTAGAAGCCTCCTCAAATCAAGATTTTATAAGCTTCAATGACAAGATCCTTCAACAAAAGAATGAAGAGAACAACAAGTTGAAGTTGATCAATGCTAATTTGGTGGTGATAATTAAAGCTCTTGACAATGAAAAGAGAATGTCTTTAGAGAAAATGAGCAAGCAAAGTGAAGTCATCAAAGAGCATGAAAACACCATTGAAAAGTATTTTTCAAAGATAAAGGAAAGTGCTCAAGAGATAGATGATCTAAATGAAGACTTTACTATGAAGTTGTTTGCCATGGAAGGAGAGATTAAGCAAAAAGAGAACTCTTTGACTATTATGAAGTTAAAGGAGTGTGAGCTTAAAGATGAAGTCAAAACTTTTAAAGAGTCTATTAATGGCATGAAGATTGGAGCCATTAAGCTTGATGAAGTGATAAAACTTGGAAAGCATCATGTAGATATGAGTGGCTTGGGTTATGTAGAAGAAGTTAAGAAGACTCCTACAACCAAGAACAAGTCAAGAAATTCCAAGGAGAAGAAAGACTCAACTACTATTCCTTCCAACATCAAAGACAAAAACAAGAAGAGCTATGGAACTTCTCAACCGACTTCTCAACCAAAAGGTAACTTTTCTAAATTCATTCCGGTTTGTCATTATTGTAATGTGGTTGGTCACATTAGGCCTAAGTGTTATGAGTATGTTAGGCAATGTAAACTAGGAATTGTGGAACATGATAAAAATGTGAAAAAGTTACCTAATCATTCTTCTAAGCATGAGTTTAAGTCTAGAGCTAGACATAACATCTCTAAGTTTATCCCGGTTTGTCATTTTTGCAATGTTGTAGGGCATATCAAACCTAAATGCTACAAGTATATTAGACAATGCGAACTAGGGAATGAGATGTATGCTAGTGAGGTGAAAAGACTTCCTTTGGTTGTTTCTAAACATGTTAGGGCATTAGAGACTATCCATGATGAACATGTTAATGAAAAGAAATCAACAGGGAAAGTTTGGGTTAAGAAGAATAATGTGCATACTTGTGAAATTGATAAATCTTCTTTGAATGTTTCTAAACATGATAATAGCTTTGATGCTTTGAGAAATGTGCATATTGATCATATTCATGTGAAGAAACCTACAAAGAAAATTTGGATTGAAAAGAATAACATGCATGTTAATGATAATCATGTTAAGAAAAATGTTGAGAAGAAATTGGTGAATAAGAGTGTTAACCATGATCATTTGAAAAGTCTTGATGATATATTTGTGCGTGGCAACAATGATGAGTTTGATATGAGTGATATTTTCATAAAGAAGATAGTTGATGATTTATCTTCTAGATTTCATATTGCCATGCGTAATGATCATGATGTTGTTTGTGTTGGTTCACCTAAGACCAATATGGTCAAAGGTGAGTGCTCTCATACTTGATTGAGTAGCACATATGAAAATATTTTTGTTCTTGTTTGATAAGAGTTCTAAGTTTGATGCTTGGACTAAGCTATTTGTAATGTGCTAGGTCTAGTATTCAAACTTGGTGTCTCTAATCAATTCATGAACTTAATATTCTCATAATCACTATGATAGTCAAAATTTGTTGATTAACTTTAAAGAAGTTGAATTTTGAAATCTATTTGGTGAAAATTTTTGTTAAGACTTTTAGAGAAAGTCATTTTCATGTAATTGTTTGAGTTGAAAGTGTTTGGTCTTTATTCACTTGGGATGACACACCAACAACTTGTTGTCATGAGGACAAACAAGCCAAGAGAGCTCATAAAAAGGGCGGAGACTTTTCATTGATGAAAAAGCTTGCTAAGGTATTTCTCTATTCTAAAAGCTTGTTTTCTATTTCATCTTTTTAACTCTATGTTTGCATGAGATCAATTGCACATAGTTATTAGGCATCATTTTATTAGAGAACTTGTTGAATGTTCTATTGTTTCTCTAAAGCAATGCCTACTAAATAATCAACTTGCGGGTTTGTTCACTAAGTCTTTGGACATAAGAGGTTTAAAACTCTTTAAAGATCCATTGGCATGATTTGTGTTGATTATTGTCTATGTGTGATTGTGAGTGGCTTGATAAGCAAAATTTTATTTGTATATCAATATCTTTGAGAGATACTCACTTGAGAAGTAAATGATCTTAAACAAATAACTTGTATTGTTTCTAGATCATGCACTTGAGCTTGAAAAAACTTGTTTTTTTTGAAAAGTGCACTAATGCTTCTCTTATATGTTTTAGTTTTGAGTATATGTGATTGAATATGTTTAGATAATGGATGAATCTAGAAGCCTATTGCTTAGTACATGATAAATGACCTATGATATGTATCCATTTTGCTTCGGCACCACATAGTATTCAACGAGCACCCTCTTGGAAAAGGCTACAGGTATTGGTTGTGAAGCCGCCCAATGTTGGAAAGGGCTATGCCTTTGTGTTGAGTGAAAGCCGCCAAGAGGTGCATATGTTTTTGTTAGAAAAATCAAAGAAGAGTTGAAAATAATCATTAAAAAAAAAAAATTCTTTGATTCTAAGCCTAAAAGAAATTTAAAAAAAAAAAAAAAAAGGGGCTTAATGGTGTATAGTTGAGAATTGTGAAAAGCTCGGGTTGACAAACAGAAACGGGAAAATGAGTCACATGCACACACACGCTCACATGTTGATAACTATTCTTTTAAAGCGAAAATACGGATGAATATCGGTTTGACTTATTTTTGGAAATGCTTTAGTTGGATAGGTGTGGAAATTGTTTGCATGTTGATATCACAATTACTCCTTCTATATATGTGAGAAGCATTCACACACACACATATTTTGCTTATGTGCTTGATTCATTAGCAATGTGAGAATATTTTTGAGAGATTAATGAAAATCTATGATTCTCTCTTGGACTTTGAAAAATGATGAAATATTTTCTCTTATTGCTTGAATGTGTGAATGTTTGAGTCCCTTGTGAACAAATCTACTTAGTGATAATATGTGGAGCATATGTTAAGGGGGAGCTTTAGTTTATTCAACTACGCTTTCTATACGATTTGTTTGCTTAATATCTCGTTATTTATCTCTTGTGCCCCTTGTCTATTCCTTGACAAAAAGAGGGAGAAACCTCACCATCTTTATAAGGGGAGAAATCTCACCTTGGGGATCATATAAGGGGAGAAATCTCACCATAGGGAGAAAACTTCACCATGTTCAATATGGAGAGTGAGTTTTGTACCTCTTTGTACTTATTGGAGACTTTGTCTTAAGGGGGAGAATTCTTGTCCTAAGGGGGAGAAAAGAATTCTTGCCTTATTGTGTTAAGGGTCTAAGGGAGAGCTTTATGTGATAACATTTATTCACTTGAGATAATGCATTTTTATATGAGATAAGGGAAGTTTTGTTATTTTGTTTATGTGATAATATCTCACCATTCTTCTTTGGAAGAAGATCTTTTGTTGGTTGTTTCTTTTCTCATAGGTACTTTGAAGCTCAAAAAAGGGATTCTTGAAGACTCAAGAAGACTTGAAGATCTTTTAGTCTAGGGATCTCTTTGTAATGTGAGGTGAGAGAATGCTATCAACATTGAGTTTATTGGAGTGATCAATGTATGGTGAGGATGAGGTTTTGCCATGGAATAGCCAAAGGAGGAGATTGTAAGATCCTTTATTTGTATTGGCTTGATTCCATTGCAAAACTCTCTATATTTGTATTAGTAGTTGCTTAAGTGTTTTTTGGAAGAAAGGAGCCTCAAAGGTGAAGAAGCAACATCTTGTGCAAATATCGTCTTCAAGGGGAACATCGCATACTTGGATGCTAAGGTATCAAGATTCTTCTTCCTCTTGCAAGGCGTTAGCACACACACACATAATTCATATATGTGTGTCCCTGCATCGTAGTTCAAACATTTGGTATAACACTTTCACACACATTTAGCGTGCACATGCATTTATCTCATTGTTGACAATCTTGTAGAATTGCATGTTTTCTCACTATCGCTTAGATATGGCATGCTTGTGTTGCATAGTGTTTATTTGTTTGTGTTTCTTATGTTTTGGACTTGAACATGATCTTATTTGATTCTTATTGAGTTCCGGTCATTTCGGTTACTCATTCGTTAAGTTTCGAGTCCATACGACGTAGTTATGCTACTTTGCATTCTCATTCGTTGAGTTGTGTTCATCGTCATTTTCTGAGATGAATTCTCAACTATTTGTCAAAGTTTTATAGTCATCATTATGTGTGAGGGAGTCATGGTTCGTAATCTGAAAACAGATTCGAATTGGGAGTTCGGATGACCGAATACGGTCGAAGAACGTGCGAGGTGAGCGAGAGGAGCAAGCTGGCCAAAGGCCATGGCATGGCCACCACGTGTGCCACACGGCCCAGCCAGCTCTCTGGCCACGTGTGGCACACGCTGCCCACATGTGGGCATGGCTGAAATGCCTCTTTTGTTTGGACAATTTTGCCCTCCTTCTCCTTCCTTTAAATGACCTCTCTTCCCTCCATTTCCAACAACTTTGAAGAACATCAAATTGAAAATTCTGCAGATTTCTTCATGATTTTCATTTTCTTATTTTGATCATAACTCTCTCATACAAATTCGAAATTGAGTAATCCAAAAACCAAAATTGTTGGTCTTGAAGAGAGCTACAAATCCCAAGCATTTTCATAGCCATTTGAGTTCCTAATTTTCTTCTGTGCATCAATCTCAGTCCGAGATTTGAGTTTGTAAGTGATTTAACTTTTTCTTACTTTCATTGTTGATCATCTCTTTAATATTCTTATTTGATTGATGAAAGATAATATGAATGATGTTAACTCACATGCTAGGGTTATATGATTGATTGTTTTGTTGAGTTTTAGTCTTGAATCTCATTTGAGTATATTTTACTAAAACTTGACATATCTTGAAATTGATTCTAGAATTAACATATATGTTGTGCCTTATGACATTTTCTAGGTTTAATTTCATGATCTAAGAACTAGGTTTTTTAGTGTGATATATTGAATATTCATACCTTGTTCTTATTGATATACATGCTTTGATTTCTAGGTATTTTTGTGATTGATTGTTGAAAGCATATCCTAGAATGTATGTAAACATGTTCATAGAGCTTGATTGATTATCTAGCTTTATTTGGTTGTAAGTGATTCATCTTCTTCTTACTTTCATTATTGATCATCTCTTTAAGTTTCTTATTTGATTGATGAAAAGTAATATGAATGATGTTAATTCACATGCTTAGGTTTCTAGATACATTTGTGATTGAGTTGTGATAGCTTTATTCTAGATTCTCTAATTGCATGTTCATAGAGTGTGTTTGATCTACTTACTCTATTTGTGTGTGCTTGCATCATTTGCATCACCTAGATCATTGCCTTGTAAAAGGTTTGAAGTCTCTTGTCAAGGTGAGTGAAGCCTTTGACTTGAGCAAGAAGATTTGGCTAGGAAAGGTTTCCGGATAGCCAAGCAAGAAGCCTTAGTTAGAATCAAGGTGATTCGGATAACTAAGCAAGAAGTCTTAGCAAGGAGTTTGATACTCCGAATGGTTGAGCTAGGAGAGCTTAACTAGGATCCTAGTGATCTAGATCGCTAAGCAAAGAAATCTTCCTAGAGGCTTTTTAGTCTTGGATAGGAAGTTGCTCTCTAGAGGTGTGGGATACATCTTGGATAGAGAGTAGGCTAAGTAATTCACTAGGCCTTTGAGAGGTGATTAGGATTTGATGGCTTGAAGTGGATATCATAGTGTTGATAGCTTTGAGTGTGTAAGTCCTTTTCGTATAGTGGACTTGCTTTGCCGGTGGTTGTGGATTCAACCCGTGGATGTTTCCTCTTTGAGGTTTTACCACGTAAAAACATTGTGTCTCATTTTCGCTTTATATTTCCTTATCTTCCATATGTTCACTTGTATTGATTCTATTGTATATTGATGCTTACATGAATTGATTCATATTATAGAATTGTTATATCATTTCAAGTATTCATTTCATTCTTATATTCCGCATTTTTGAATATTGGAAGAATTTGAGACTATACCTATTCACCCCCCCCCCCCCCCCTCTAGGTATAAAACACTATCACTTTAAAGGGAATTTCAAGAGAGCAAAGACGTTGACATCATGAGCTTAGATGAACTATTAGGATCTCTTCAATCCTTTGAGGTGTGCATGATACCAAAGGCTAATAACAAGGGCTTAGTGATCAAGCCAAAATTGGTATGATGTTGGCCCTCATTTTCGATTCTTTTAGCTTGATTCTTGGGCATTTCCCCGTGTTTAATGTTGTTAAATTGAGTGTTTCAGGTTTTATTAGGTTTCAGAAGCAATTGAGATGAAAGTGGAGGACTTGTGCGAAAATGTCTCACAAATGGGAAGAAACAGGGCATTTTCGCCACTTGGACATGAGAGGTCGCTACATGAGCGCCATGGCGACAGAGGATTCTCCAAAGACATCAGAAGGTCACCACTTGGGCGCCACTTGAGCGCTATGGCGACAGAAAGTCCACAAATCAACCAGGTGAGGTCACCACTTGGGGTCGCCATGGCGACCTCCCTTGCAAATGGCGACCTAGTGCACTCAAGGCATGGTCGCCACTTAGGGTCGCCATGGCGACCTTGATGTTGCAAGTGGCGACCTCCTCACATTTGCAGGGTCACCACTTATGGTCGCCATGGCGACCTAGAGGTGCAAATGGCGACCTCTACACAAAATACTCATGGTCGCCACTTGCCAAATAGCGAGAAAGATGGTTTTCATGGCGACCTTCTCTTCTAACCGTTTTACGCACCAGGGTCGCCATAGCGACCAATGCTCCACCTCAACGAATCAAGCAGTTATCAGTACATGTCCAAGAGTGCATATAAATAGATCGTCCCTCCATCTTCAAAGGCATCACAAAATCAGAGAAAAAAACATAGAGAACAAAATCTAAGATCTAGCTCTATCATCCATGGCACACCATTCCTCATCCTCCATTTCTCTCCTTGAACTCATCTAATCCATCCAACCCTCAACACAAAACCTTGATTACTTCACTACATCATTCCTCATCCCACCGTTTCTCCACCAAAATCCTTAGTAACTTTCCACCAAAACACCCATATTCCAAGACATTTCCTCAACCTCCATTCCTTGCATCTATGAGCATAGAGGAGAAGAAGGATCAAGCTTAAAGAAGGTGACCCAAGGGTTATTTCCTTATCATTTACTTCTTTTCATTTATTGCAAATATGTGTAACTAAACCCCTAATCTAGGGGATAGATTTGAGGATCAATTGGTTATGGGTTTAGCTTAGCTTATAATGAATCTCTTATGTGTTCTATTCATTCAAATTAATTAGATTCCATTCATTATAATTGTATATCACTTGTTGATTGCTATCTTGAGTGGAGTAATTTGTTATATATTCATATGTGGATTGACAATCCTTGTGTGATTAAGAACCCATTGGATAGGATAGATTAGTGGTGGGTATATCAACCCCACTAATCTAAGCCTCTAAGTGGTTAACATAATGAGATTGGTACATTAATGAAGCTAGTTAGCTTACCCACATTCAATTGTTAATCGATCTATTCTCTAGCTATCTCATTAATTGATTTTATCACAATTCTTATCAAGGTGTTGAGTATTCTATTTTTCATAACATATTTTGTGTATTTTCATTTGAGTAGTTAGCATTTGTGGTTTTAGAAACCACACATCTATCAAACAATATGATTTACTTTATTGTTCTAGGATTAGTCAATTTATCTAATTAACACTCCATTCCCTGTGGAACGAACTTGCTCACTATTTTGCTATCAAATCACATTTTAAAAGGATTAAGTGGCTTAAAGAGTTTTCAAGAATCAACCAAAAATCTACACTAATATTAATTTTGTTGAGTACACAAACGACCTCATCAAAAAATGGCGCCGCTGCCGGGGAATGGTAGCGTTGATTACATAGATTGACTTTTCTTTACATTTTGTTAGTATATTGTAGATTGTTAGTTTAGTATTTTGTTTTGTGGTTATTGACTTGTTCATAGTGCTGTTTTTACTTTTTTCTTTCCTTGTATCTCTTTATTTATTCCTCTTTTAGGTGCTCAGTTTTATGCACGGTAGGAGATCTCTAGGTAGAGGTGTTCATCCCCCACTAGAAGGCAGTAGCCGTGTGAGAGAGTTCGAAGAAATTCCAAGACAAACTATGAGTACCGAAGGACAACAACATGGTAGGGAAGACGAAGCTCCTTTTAGAGAGGAGATGACGGAAGAGACTCAAACCAACCATAGTCAAAGGATGACCATGGGGGAGTATGCCTTGCCGGATATCGGGAACCAACCATCGCCTATCGTGTTAGACCCGGTTGCTAGGGGTTATGAGTTGAGGACAATGCACGTCAACCTCTTGCCGTCATTTCATGGGAAGTTGAATGAAGACTGCCTCCAGTTCATGAAGGAGTACAGTGCTATTATTGAGACCTTCCCCATCATGCGTCTCACGCGCGAACAGTTGCAAATGCGTGTCTTCCAGTATTGTATTAAGGATGCGGCTATGACATGGCTCATGGGGCTTAGGCCGGGATCATTGACAAGTTGGGGTCAAATTTGCAAGGTGTTTTTCAACAGATTCTTTCCGGCTAGGAAAGCAAAGGAGTTAAAGGTGAAGATAGCAGATTTTTATAAGAGTGAGGGGGAGTTATTTCATGAGTCATGGGAGAGGTATCAACGCCTTGTGGCCCAATGCCCTCCTCACATGTTCACTGAGGAATACAAGGTGTCTTGTTTCCAAGGAGGCTTAACTCGGTTCTCCCAAGTGTTGGTGGATAACGCTTGTGGAGGTTCATATGACACCAAGACCGCTTCGGAGATCTATGACATCTATAAGATGTTGGCACAAAACTCTCATCAAAGGAATGCCAACAGTATTCGAGGTGGGAAGTTTGATGTAAATGCTAGTACGGAAGCTGCCATCGAAATCTCGAGGATCAACAAGAAGGTGGAGACCTTGACTTCTCATATAGAGAGTATGGGATTTCCGAAGGCGGGAGTGAAGTTGCTAGGAAGGCAAGAAGAAGGCTTTAGTGGGCACTTCAATGAGAACGAAGGGTTTGAGGACACTTTTCAAGGTCAAGAGCAAGAGGAGGTTCAAGCTATGGGATTCCAAGGACAAGGAAACAACTCCTATTTCAACAGCCATGCTCAACTATGGAGGAATCACCCAAACCTTTCTTGGTCAAACAACAACAACATTTTAAACCCACCACCAAGAAATCAACAACAAGGAAATCAACAACAAGGGGTGTACAACCAAGGAGGTAGCTCACAAGGGGGTTACCGTCAAAATCAACAACAAGGTATGTACAACCAAGGAGGTAGCTCACAAGGGGGTTACCGTCAAAATCAAACACAAGGAGGATTACCACAAGGAGGATTTCCCCAAGGAGGAAACCAATGGGGAGGAAACCAATGGAACAACAACAACAATGCTCAATCTAGCTCGTATCAACCTCGCCGAAACATTGATGAAGAGATGAGAGGTATGATGCAAGGTTTCCAAAGAGCCGAGAATACCTTGACAAGTTTCATGCAAGCTAGTGGCCAAAGGTTTGGCAACCTAGAGGCATCTTTCGGGAAATTGGAGACCCAAATGGGGCAAATTGCCGAAGCCCTACAAAAGCAAGAAAAGGGGAAGTTTCCAAGCCACACCGAGCAAGCTAAGGAGGGAAACTTTGTCAAGAAGGATGGAGCTAGGGATGAGGCTATGTTGTTTGAAGAAGCATATGTTCAGAAAGTGGAAGATCCGAGAAGTTTTGTGATTCCTATATCGATAGGGGATAGTGGGGTGCTTAAAGGAGTACTAGATTTGGGAGCAAGTGTGAGTATGATGCCCCTATCTACTTATGTGAAGTTGGGTTTGGTAGGATTGAAGCCAACCGGGAAGAAACTTATGCTAGCGGATCAATCCTCACTATTATCGAGTGGTGAAATAAAGGATGTCCTAATTGTCATTGAAGGAATAGTGGTGTTAACGGATTTTGTAGTTCTTGACATTGGTGACAAGTCAAAAGATGATAGGGAGTGGCAAGTTCTCCTTGGTAGACCATTCATGGCTACCACTCAAATGAAGATTGATGTTTGCAAGAGGAAAGTTTGTATGCATGCATTTGAGAAAGAACTTGAGATTGACATAACCATATGCAATGATGACCTGAGTTGCTATGTGGTTGAGGTGCAACCACCAAGGTCAACGGGTGGAAAAGTATGTGAATTGGTGCGATTGTATGAAAAGAATAGCCAAGAGGACGAAGTTGAGAGCATTGGTGACTTTGAGATTGAAGGGCTCAAGAATTCTAACCAAGAGCTCATGCTTGAAGTAGAGGTTCTTAAGGTGGAGAAATATGCTTTAGAGAAGAAGCTTGATGATTTAGCAAGACGAAACCATAAGCTCAAAAAGATCAATGTGGCTCTCACCATGGAGAATGAGGTGACGGTAAAAGAGCTTGGGGATTTGGCTAAACTCACCGAAGAATTTGAGGAAGAGTCCTCAAGAAAGATGAGAAAGACCCTCATGAGTGTAGATGCCAAGAACAAGGCAATTGAGGAGTTGAAGGAGGAATTGAGCAAGAGGGAGATGTCTTTGAAGGTTGCTAAGGTGAAGGAATGCGATTATTTGGTGGAGATAGATCGGATGGATCAAGCCATCAAGGAACTCACCAATAACGGTCCCTCAAGGCCTAAACCTCCAATGCAAAAG
The DNA here is from genome assembly GCA_954870605.1 of Acer campestre. NCBI lineage: Eukaryota > Viridiplantae > Streptophyta > Magnoliopsida > Sapindales > Sapindaceae > Acer > Acer campestre. Next base: position 19,280,239 of record OX940801.1, on the reverse strand, counting down.
GGAAGATTTCCTTCATATTCTTTAACTTGTTATTTTTGTCATAAAAGGGGTCATGTAAAGTCTAGGTGCTTTGCATTTTTGAAGCATGTTAATCATGAGAAAACTAGACCTAGAATGAGATCTAACCATGTAAAGAAAATTTGGGTTACGAAGGATTTGGTAGATCAAGTTCGGGATGAGTCTATGGGTCCAATTTGGGTAGTCAAGAAGAAAATGAGTTATAATGTGGTTGACTTGGGTGACGAGCATCATGATTCCATTTCGCATGATAGGATGCGGTAGTAGGATTTACATTTGGTTTTTACATTTCATGCCAAGAATAAAAATGTTTGTGTTTTAATTTTGCTTATAGTGTGTATTTCTTTTCTTTGTTTTGTTTTTCTGAATAAGTGTCCTTCTATTCTTGATAGTGGTTTGTGTAAGGATTCCCATTATTGATTGGCTTATTTCGTGGACAAACCACAAGTTGGGGTTTGAATTGTAAGGGTAGATTAGGTGGTTGAAGACTAACATCGAAGGCCCTTTTCAAGACCTCAAAGTGACAAGCACTCCAAAGGTATACTTCTTGTTCTTAGTTTTCATTGAAGAGATTTAGAAGCACACACACACTTAGCATACTTGCATATGTGTGCATTCTCTTCACATGTCACATTACACACTAGCACTTTGTTTGATTATATCTTATTGTGTGTTTGTTTGTGTCGTGTAATTCGTTTCCCAAATATGTTCGGAAACGTCCGCGCTTGCACATAATGTGCTTGGTTTTGCGTGAAGATCGCCTTCGGAGAATGCCCTTGGCTTCTCCTTTGGTTTCACCATCATTGGTGAAACGGCGGTTTGATCGGCGGCCACGACCGCCGAATGAAACCGCCGTTTGATTCCAGAAACCTCTGGACTGTATCTGCGGTTACGATCGGCGGTCAGGCCACCGAATCGAAACCGCCGAATAAACCTGATGCATTTATTATTCTCGGGTTCTGTTCGGCGGCTTAATCGGAGGCCTGGCCGCCGAATTGAAACCGCCGAATTAGATATTTTAGGTCGGTTTCTTTTTGGGTTTTGATCGGCGGTTTCGATTGACCGCCGAATCTGGTCGCCGAATGATCCCCTGCTTCTCGGGTTCAATTTGACGGTTACATTCTGCGGCCACGATCGCAGAATGAAACCGCTGATCGGTGATTTCAAGGGCAAAATTGTCTTTTCACTTGCCCTGTTCTTGATGCCTATAAATATCATACTTTCTCATTTCTCTAACTCTGTTCTCTGACTCTAAAAGAACCCTAAACTTGAAAGAGAGATTTCTGAGAGAAAATCAAATCAAGAACTCATTTTTATACACTCAAACCATACACATGTGCATCAAAGATCATCTAAGCATTTTCTAGCATAGTTAGTTTGCTTAGTTGCATGGGTTTTGGTCATCACACTTCCCTTGGTATGTTCTTCACTTTTATCATTGATATTTAGTGTTTTATTTATCAAGGCATCTATTTTATTATTTGAATGATCTTAGATTAATATCTTATATTCAAAATAGAGATTGTTTGTGATGACATGATTGAGTGTTGTATTATGATAGCTATCTAGGTTTTTATAATCTATTGTTAGCTAAGCTATTTGACATGTCATTTAGCTATTGACATCTAGGATTGCATTTATTGTTATCTAATCATCCTAGATAAGCATCTAAGGTTACCTAGCTTTATTTGCTCATTGAATATCATCATATATTCACATAGGTTGTAATCTCTTCATTGAGAAGTAAGTCTTGCGTGTAGCTTCCGGGATTAGGTTGCTTAGATCGCAAGCAATTGAAGTCTTGTTGTGATAGACCGGGATTAGGTCGGACACCGGGATTAGGTGGTCACACAAGCAATAGGACTAGGTTCACTCATACCGGGATTAGGTAGGTGTGTGATTATATACAGGGAGTAGGTTGTAATCGTTTAACACATTTAGTGGATTCGAGGTTCAAGTGTGGCGCACTATACAGCCCGTGGTTTTTCCCGTGAGGGTTTCCACATAAATATCAAGTGTCTTTTATAATTCCGCACCATATTACACTTGTTATTGTATTGACTAGTTTGGGGTATTTTTGTAATATTGATTTAACGCGAAAATTGGGTAATAACGTTAAAATCTATTGATTGATATTAATATATATAAGAACACACCTCGAGTTATTTGTTTCAATTGGTATCAGAGCGGGTTCGTAGATATACTTAGGTGATCCTAGCTCATTTTTGGTGTGTTTTGCATTGTGTGTGATTTTTGATTTATTCATACATTTTGCATTTATCTCATTTGCATTCATCCAAACACTATGAGTGATACTAGGATGAGCAAAGAGGGAGCGTCGAGCGTGAGGCCACCGTTGCTCACCGGCGATAATTTTTCCTCATGGAAGGGGAAGATAGAGGCGTACTTATGCCAAATCCATGATAGGGCATGGATGGTGGTTGAAGACGAATACACACCTCCTATGATGACTCCCACGGATGGAGGAGAAGAAGTACTCAAGCCCAAGGCACAATGGACTAATGGAGAGTTTGAGACTTCAAAGTGGAATAGGAAGGCAATGCATGCCATCCTATGTGCCATGGATGAGAACCAGTACAAGTTGGTTCAAATTACTAGGATCGCCAAAGAGGCGTGGGAAATCCTAGAGACGGCTCATGAAGGAACCGAAGTGGTCAAGGATTCAAAACTACAATTCCTCCAAACTAGTTTTGAGACCATTAGGATGGAAGAGCATAAGCACTTCAATGACTTCCAAGTGAAGTTGATGGACATTGTGAATCAAAGTCATCAACTAGGAGACCCATATTCGGATAGTAGAATCAAGCAGAAGATTATGAGATCTCTCCCCGAAAGGTTCGAATCAAAAGTGACGGCTTTAGAAGAGAATGATGGGTACAAGGATATGAAGCTGAGTGAAGTCATTGGAAGACTTCTAGCTTATGAGTCAAGAAAGGCTATCACCTCACCTCCTAAGAAAAAGAAGAATATTGCTTTGAAGATGTCGAAGCATAACAAGAAGGAGGATGACTCGGACGATGAACTTAACGCATTTGTGAAAATGTTCAAGAAGTTTGCCAAGTTCGAGAAGAGTGGTATTGGATCCAATGGTCAAGTCTTGAAGAAAAATGGTCCTTTCAACAAGTTTGAGCCTAGGCTTGAGAAAGCCAAAAGGAAAGTGGTCCAATGTTATGAGTGTGGTGGCATAGGACACTTCGCCCCCGAATGTGCGAATCGCATGGACAAGAAAAAGGGAAAAGTGATGGCCGCCTCATGGAGTGATAGTTGTGATGACTCCCATGAGGGAGATGAGTTGTCAAGTGATGAGGAGCGAGCTTGCCATTAACTACACGACTTTTGGAGTCACATATGTAGAAAATGAAGTTGATGGCAAGGATGACTTGACTAGTGATCCCATAGAAGGATTAGATGAAGAAGTAACTATAGAAGAGATTGATGTAGCTACTCATTGGGATATGACTCATATGTCATCAAGAGACAAATTTGATGATCTTGATGAAGGAGATGACTTCATTGGTAAGATGGAGAATATAGGGGATGACTCAATTGTTGAGAACTTGTCATCCCACTCCACACATGGAATTGTGGAGAAAATGGATCTTGAAGACTACTTGAGAAAGGTTGAAAGCCTTGGGATAATGAATGAAAAGGAGATTCAATATTTCAAGGAAGAAAATCTTAAGCTTTCAACACAAGTGGACCATTTGAGTAGAGAAGTGGTGAGATCCATGATTGATGAAGACAAGCTAAGAGATGAGCTAGATTTGTCTAAGAGGAATGAAGAAGGGTTGAAAATGGAGCTTGATGATGCTAAAATGTTAATGGATAAGATGGCCTCTAGCACGGAAAAACTCAACCATATGTTGAGTATTGGAAAAAGCCCCTATGACAAGAGAGGACTTGGCTTTGAAGATGTCAATGAGATTCCCACTCCTAACAAGACTATGAGTGTCAAGAGCCTTGGCAACAAAGAAACTTCATCCGTGCACACTCCTAGGAAGAAGATTGATCTAGGATAATGTTCTCAAAGTGCACAAGTGAAGGTAGCCTCAAGAAGTCAACCTACAAGATTTCCTCACACTAACTTCCCTCAAGCTCAAATTCATCAAGGGAAGAATCCAATCATGCAAGCTCAATTGGGGAAGCAACCTAGTCTTGGTCAACAACAAAGAAGGAGAGATCCTATCGAACAACCAAGAAAACCACAAAGACATGGAAAAGCTCCTATGGATGCACAAGGAGAAGGTATGATTTCTAACTTCAACCCTACATGTCATTATTGTGGAATTGATGGTCATATTAGACCAAATTGCTTTCATTACATTAAGTTGTGTAGAGCCAAAAGCATGATTGAGAAAAAGAAGGCTAGAGCTAGATTGCATGTTCATGGGAAGGATGAGAACCACTTACATGATCCTATGACTCCTAGAACTCTAGATCCTTTAACCACTAGGATAGAAAATTTGTCACCTAAATGGACTAAAAATAATGAACCCGCTTGCTACGAGACTAACAAGTCTCATAAAGGTTCAACCAAGTCTAATGGGCTTGGAAGGTCCAAAGGACCTCATGACCTTCATTGTTGAAGGGTGGTTCTTGACCCCATTTAGGGAACTCAAGCAAAGAGAGTTTTTGCATACTTGATGCATGCAAAATATTTTAAAGATCTTATCCTTCTTTGTTGATTGCTTAAGTAAGCTTGGTTGCACATATGTATATATGTTTTCTATTCAATAAGTGTGAACCTTGCTTTGTTTTCAATCCATGTCATATTTATGTTCAAACATGCATTTTTGGACTAGGAAATTTATATAGGAAGTATGATTTGAATGACCTATAGTTATTTCCATGACATGATGATTCTTTATAACATGCTAAATGCTATATGAAAAGCATGAAATTCAAATGACATGCTCAAATGAAAAAGCATGAATTGATGATTGCAAAATTCTTAAATGCAAAACTTGTGTGAAAAAGCTTATGAGACTCAAATGATTAAAGGATCTTGTATCCGGTCAAAGGATTTTAAAATCCAAATGTCTCTCTTTCTTTATTTGTTGAACATGGTTACTATCATACGGATTTCATATCCGGAAAAATCAAATAGGGTGCAAAGTCGCTCATACCATGTTTCGCTTATAAAGTTGGATATAGTGTTTATTAAATTGAAAAACAATAAAGTCTATATATCTTTGCTTCTCTCATGACATTGGTGAAATTGGTTTGAATTCTTATTAGAAACCTTTGTCATTTGCTTTGCCAAATACCATTGTATTTTGGACTTGAATGCTACATGTCTTGTATGCAAAGCATTTTTGATTCACACATTTTAATCAAAATAAATCTCCTTGTTTCTCTTCAATTAATTGATTAGCATAAAGTGGTTTATTTGACTATGCAAATATCTTGTATGCGACTACATCTCATTGCCTTAAGTGACCTTGTTGGGGACTACTCCTTTGCCTATATCATGACAAAAAGGGGGAGTAGAGTGTGGTGAGGGGAGATGCTAAATTGTTGTAGCATTTGTGCATATTGGAGAGAGTACATATTGAGGGGGAGTAACCCATTGAGGGGGAGCATTGCATACTCGTACATTGCATGATGTTGTGTTTAAATGTTTAATATGTAAATGCTTGTTTTACTTCCACTTGATCATCTCACATACACTTGCTTTGGAAGTGTAATCTAATTGTTTTGAAGGTTTGGTAATTCTACAAGAGATTGAAGACTTGAAGTTTTTTGTTTTCTTATCTCTTTGTACTTTGTAATGTAGAATATCCCGTAGCTTCATTTATGTTGTGAGGATCAATGTGAGAGGTGGTTTTGTCACGAAATAGCCAAAGGGGTAGATTGTAAGGATTCCAATTATTGATTGGCTTATTTCGTGGACAAACCACAAGTTGGGGTTTGAATTGTAAGGGTAGATTAGGTGGTTGAAGACCAACATCGAACGCCCTTTTCAAGACCTCAAAGTGACAAGCACTCCAAAGGTATACTTCTTGTGCTTAGTTTTCATTGAAGAGATTTAGAAGCACACACACACTTAGCATACTTGCATATGTGTGCATTCTCTTCACATGTCACATTACACACTAGCACTTTGTTTGATTATATCTTGTTATGTGTTTGTTTGTGTCGTGTAATTCGTTTCCCGAATATGTTCGGAAACGTCCGCGCTTGCACATAATGTGCTTGGTTTTGCGCAAAGATCGCCTTCGGAGAATGCCCTTGGCTTCTCCTTTGGTTTCACCATCATTGGTGAAACGGCGGTTTGATCGGCGGCCACGACCGCCGAATGAAACCGCCGTTTGATTCCAGAAAGCTCTGGACTGTATCTGCGGTTACGATCGGCGGTCAGGCCACCGAATCGAAACCGCCGAATAGACCTGATGCATTTATTATTCTCGGGTTCTGTTCGGCGGTTTAATCGGCGGCCTGGCCGCTGAATTGAAACCACCGAATTAGATATTTTAGGTCGGTTTCTTTTTGGGTTTTGATCGGCGGTTTCGATTGACTGCCGAATCTGGTCGCCGAATGATCCCCTGCTTCTCGGGTTCAATTCGACGGTTACATTCTGCGGCCACGACCGCAGAATGAAACCGCCGATCGGTGATTTCAAGGGCAAAATTGTCTTTTCACTTGCCCTGTTCTTGATGCCTATAAATATCATACTTTCTCATTTCTCTAACTCAGTTCTCTGACTCTAAAAGAACCCTAAACTTGAAAGAGAGATTTTTGAGAGAAAATCAAATTAAGAACTCATTTTTATACACTCAAACCATACACGTGTGCATCAAAGATCATCTAAGCATTTTCTAGCATAGTTAGTTTGCTTAGTTGCATGGGTTTTGGTCATCACACTTCCCTTGGTATGTTCTTCACTTTTATCATTGATATTTAGTGTTTTATTTATCAAGGCATCTCTTTTATTATTTGAATGATCTTAGATTAATATCTTATATTCAAAATAGAGATTGTTTGTGATGACATGATTGAGTGTTGTATTATGATAGCTATCTAGGTTTTTATAATCTATTGTTAGCTAAGCTATTTGACATGTCATTTAGCTATTGACATCTAAGATTGCATTTATTGTTATCTAATCATCCTAGATAAGCATCTAAGGTTACCTAGCTTTATTTGCTCATTGAATATCATCATATATTCACATAGGTTGTAATCTCTTCATTGAGAAGTAAGTCTTGCGTGTAGCTTCCGGGATTAGGTTGCTTAGATCGCAAGCAATTGAAGTCTTGTTGTGATAGACCGGGATTAGGTCGGACACCGGGATTAGGTGGTCACACAAGCAATAGGACTAGGTTCACTCATACCGGGATTAGGTAGGTGTGTGATTATATACCGGGAGTAGGTTGTAATCGTTTAACACATTTAGTGGATTTGAGGTTCGAGTGTGGCGCACTATACAGCCCGTGGTTTTTCCTGTGAGGGTTTCCACGTAAATATCAAGTGTCTTTTATAATTCCGCACCATATTACACTTGTTATTGTATTGACTAGTTTGGGGTATTTTTGTAATATTGATTTAATGCGAAAATTGGGTAATAACGTTAAAATCTATTCACCCCCCTCTAGATTGATATTAATATATATAAGAACACACCTCGAGTTATTTGTTTCAGTTTGAAATATGAGCTTATTTGTGGATTTTGTTTCATTGCAGGTGATGAAAATACATTCAGAAGAGGACCTCAAGTAAGGGTCGCCATTTGGTCGCTATTTGCACACAAGTGGCGACCTCACTTACATGAAGAATTCAGAGGTCGCCACATACATAGTCACCATGGCGACCACATGTTGCAAATGGCGACCTTTGTATATCAGGTATGGTCGCCATTTGGTCGCCATGGCGACCTTACTTGTGCAAATGGTGACCACATACAAACTTCAAAATCCTTCTTGGTCGCCATTTGGTCGCCATGGCGACCGAGAGCCACAAATGGCAACATAGGGCGTTCACTTATAAACTTGCTGCTAAAAACATAACGCCGCACAAACAAAAGCTCTCTCTTCTCAAATTCTCTCAATTCCAAAGCTGTGACACGCACGTAATCTTCAAATCCGGTAACCAATCACTTTAGTTCTTCAATTCTTTTGATCAAATCCTTCCTACATTGCATCTCGAATCACTAAGGGTGGTTTTGAGTTTGATTTGAAGTGATTAGTGCTTAGGATTGGATTTTGTGTGGTTTGATTCATATAGAAGTGATTGTGATAGTGTTGAAGTAGTTTTGGTTGATTGTGGTGCACTTGGTGAGTGCCGGATTGTCATTGAAGCACCGTTGTGCTGCCGAATTTCTGTCAAAAAGCTTAGTCTGAATTTGAGTGTGAAAATGGCACCGAAGATGAAATTGCCAAGCAAGGGGGGCAAGGGTAGCAAGACCCCCACTCCTAAGAGGAGAGTAGTCCCTGAATGCAAACTAAATAGGAATTTTGATGAAAGATTGGAGACATTTGCTGAGAAGGAAATGTGGCCTGAGAGGGGCATTGATTTGGAGAATTTAAGGGATACCCCTGTCCCAACAACAGTGAATGACATGGGATGGGGAGGATTAGCAGCTACTCTGCCACATTACAGTGAGAGTTTGGTGAAGGAATTCTATGCGGGGATGAATCCCGGGGAGTATATGAGGGGTGGTCCCATTCTAGTGAGAGGGGTTCCCGTGTACTTGAACGCACCAGACATTAACATCTACTTTGGGACGACATTGTTGGAAATTGAGGGGTTACGTGAGAGGATGGTGGAAGGAATCACCACGAATCCTTTGTATGTGAAGAATTTGGTGGAATTTGCTAACACTATGACTATCACTCCTATGACCATATGGATGGCGAAGAGGTTCCCTCTCAGGCAGTCAAACTTGAAGATTGAGCACGCCTTTTGGCACATTTTCCTCACCTCTTCCCTTAGGCCAGTTTCCCACAGGTCCACTGTTCCATTTGAGGCAGCTAGGATTCTACACAGTATCAGTGAGAGGCAGCCTATTGATGTGGGTATTATCGTGAAGATGGAGATTCAGCGGATTGGGAGGAATGAATCAGAGACAGATATCCTCCATTTCCCTTGTTTGATCACAATGGCCTGCAAGTTGGCGGGTGTGGAGGTCTCCGGGGACATACTTAAGCCCCCCATGTCAGATATGGACTTGACCACCTGGCGGCGCTTGATGATAAAGCGTGGGGAGATACCTACTGGTGGGAAACGTAGGAGAGTGCGGAGTTCAGACGCTGGCACTAGTGTTAGGGAAGAATTTGAGAGAGTGATTCCTGAGGAGGACGATGATGATGAGGAGGAGGAGATTCCTATTTGTGATGATCATGGGCAGCCATTAGGTCTTCGGATTCTAGATGGTGTACAACGCATTAGGAAGACTCAGACTGGTGATTTTGATATCCTTCATGCTGATAAACTTGCGATTGAAGAAAGGCAGAAGGCCTTGGAGGACAGGCAACTGAGGTTGGAAAACCTGGTTCAGGATTTGAGTGAAGACAGTGATCACAGGTTTTACAGACCTCCGCCATGATCTGAGGCTCACCCCATATGTCAGGAGGCCGAAGAAGCCCACCACAGTGATTCCACCTACCCCCACTGCACCTTCAGGACATAGCACAGAGAAGCCTGACTTCGTATTTCAGATTGCACAATCTGCTGTTGAGGAGGCAGCACAGTTAGAGGAGGCCATGACCCGTTCCTTGACTGATCAGGGGCCCCGTTATGTGGGAGGTCCTCCCATTGATGAGGCAGCTGCACAGAGGAGATGGAGAGAGGAGCAGTCTAGGAGAGCAGCATTAGCGAGGGAGCAGAGAAGGAAGGACCCGAAAGGGAAGAGTAAAGTAGAGCAGGATGAGGAGGAGGATTCGGATTAGTTGGCCTACTAGCATTCCTAGGATTTATTTTATCTTTCCATCATTTGCATTTTCTATCACTTTATTGGGACATTGCTAGTTTTATGTTTTTACTTTTGGATTATATTGTTGGATATTTTTGTTGATTTATGCTTATTCGCATTTCTTTTCCTTTTGATCATTATTTTTCATTGTTGCCTTTATTTTGCTTCCGCATAGAATAAGGGTGTGAATTGGATTTTGGTAGTGGATTTAGGACATTTGTGCTTTATTGATATATGTGTTGTTTGGATTTTGTGTATGGATGATTGAGGTGCAATATGCCAGATTATTGTTACATGTTGCTTTTGCCTTTGTTGGATTATTGCTTGAAACTTGTCGGGTTGCGCTTGTTGTCATTATTTTTACCACCCATGAACATTGAGGACAATGTCAAATTTAGGTTTGGGGGTACTTTTGCGCAACGCCATGATGCTTGGTTTTCAAAAAAATTGTGTGCCAAATTTTTCGAAAATTTTTGCGATATTACCATATTTGAGCATGCTTTGCTTGTGAAGATTGTTCTTTACATGATGTAGTGAGGAATTGTGCATGTTTGAGAGTGTTTGGTTTAGATTAACACCATGCCACTTAGGGTGTCATTGAACAAAGTGCGTTAATCTTTTTCTCTTAATGTTGAGTGAATGATCAAATTTGCTTGAAGGCTAAGAATTAATAGTGGAGATTCCTGTGAGGATCACAAACACAGCCTTTAAAAAGCATACGTTGAGTTGTAAACATTCACTCTTTAAACACTTATTCTCAAACACTCATACAAGCATGTTTTGGTCTCATTTGCACTAAATGTTGTTTGCCATAGAATATTATGGTCTGCTTGTGGATGCCTTATTTTGCTTAGTGGATAAATCTTTAGAAATTATTTTAGGCGATGCATGTGAAACCGCTTTGGCCTAAAAACTTCCAACCAATTTGAATATGTGTGCTCCCAAGCCCCTTTGAAGCCAAACACATTTGAAGCTTTTCTTTCATGAACCACATCTACATGAACCTTATAGCCTTATAATAATTGACCTACCTTGACCAAATGATTTACTAAGGCTTAGGAAATCAATGTAAAATTTTGAATTTGTAAATGTAATGTGTGTACCTAGGCATGTAAATGTGTGTAAGAGTCTTGCAAAGCAAGAGATGTTTGAAAAAAAAAAAAAAAGCTTGAAAGAAAATTGAAAAGAAAACAAAAGCTTGAAAAGAATGAGAAAAGAAAAGAAAAAAAAAATAAAAAGCATGAAAAGAAAAGAATTGGCAAGCAAAGAAAAGTAAAGAAAAAGAGAATCAAGAAATTAGGCACAAATGGCCTAGAAAAGAAAGAGAAATAATTGAACTACTCAAGTTGAAAATAGGAGTAGCATACACATGTATAATTGTGAGCCTGGACACCTTGAAGTGTGAACAATATGTGTGAATCTTGTGGAACTTAAAGAATTAGAATGTATGCCTTAATGTAATCATTAGGTTCCTTGATATCTATTTTTCCATTCTTTGTTTCACCATAACCTTAGGCCCCATTACAACCAAAGAAAAGACCTTCATGATCTTTAGGATTGTCCATTTTGTACAATTTGGTTGATGCATGTTCTTTCTAATTCACGGCTTGCAATTCCATTCATGAGATCACTTTTCAGGAAATTGCGTTTTAATGACTAGCATGTGCAATCAATTTGTTGCCATAACATGAATTCATATTGCACATGTACAATATTGAGTGAACCTAGGAGTCTTGGAGAAAAGAAGAGAGAATCCGGTGAGGTTTAGTATCAAAGCGAATTACATTCTAAACTAATAGCACCTTTGCTTTGAAGCTTTGACATTTTGAATGTGAGATCGCATTGCGTACAATTATGTCTAAAGGTGGCACGTTTTTAATCTTAACTATACATGCTCTTTCATGTTTAAATCTTCACCATGGCATAACTGTTTTAATCTCTTCATTTTGGCTTCGCACATTGATCATTTGAAGTGATAACCTTTGAAATATCTCTATGCATGTTTTTGGGGGTTTGCTTGTGATTGTTTTGCTCGAGGACTAGCAAAAGATTGGTTTGGGGGTATTTGATCAAGCCAAAATTGGTATGATTTTGGCCCTCATTTCCGATTCTTTTAGCTTGATTCTCGGGCATTTCCCCGTGTTTAATGTTGTTAAATTGAGTGTTTCAAGTTTTATTAAGTTTCAGAAGCAATTGAGATGAAAGTGGAGGACTTGTGCGAAAATGTCTCACAAATGGGAAGAAACAGGGCATTTTCGCCACTTGGACATGAGAGGTAGCTACATGAGCGCCATGGCGACAGAGGATTCTCCAAAGACATTAGAAGGTAGCCACTCGCGCGCCACTTGAGCGCCATGGCGACAGAAAGTCCACAAATCAACCAGGTGAGGTCGCCACTTGGGGTCGCCATGGCGACCTCCCTTGCAAATGGCGACCTAGTGCACTCAAGGCATGGTCGCCACTTAGGGTCGCCATGGCGACCTTGATGTTGCAAGTGACGACCTCCTCACATTTGCAGGGTCGCCACTTATGGTCGCCATGGCGACCTAGAGGTGCAAGTGGCGACCTCTACACAAAATACTCATGGTCGCCACTTGCCAAATAGCGAGAAAGATGGTTTTCATGGCAACCTTCTCTTCTAACCGTTTTACGCACCAAGGTCGCCATAGCGACCAAGGCTCCACCTCAGCGAATTAAGCAGTTATCAGTACATGTCCAAGAGTGCATATAAATAGATCGTCCCTCCATCTTCAAAGGCATCGCAAAATCAAAGAAAAAAACACAGAGAACAAAATCTGAGATCTAGCTCTATCATCCATGGCACACCATTCCTCATCCTCCATTTCTCTCCTTGAACTCATCTAATCCATCCAACCCTCAACACAAAACCTTGATTACTTCACTACATCATTCCTCATCCCACCGTTTCTCCACCAAAATCCTTAGTAACTTTCCACCAAAACACCCACATTCCAAGACATTTCCTCAACCTCCATTCCTTGCATCTAGGAGCATAGAGGAGAAGAAGGATCAAGCTTAAAGAAGGTGACCCAAGGGTTATTTCCTTATCATTTACTTCTTTTCATTTATTGCAAATATGTGTAACTAAACCCCTAATCTAGGGGATAGATTTGAGGATCAATTGGTTGTGGGTTTAGCTTAGCTTATAATGAATCTCTTATGTGTTCTATTCATTCAAATTAATTAGATTCCATTCATTATAATTGTATATCACTTGTTGATTGCTATCTTGAGTGGAGTAATTTGTTATATATTCATATGTGGATTGACAATCTTTGTGTGATTAAGAACCCATTGGATAGGATAGATTAGTGGTGGGTATATCAACCCCACTAATCTAAGCCTCTAAGTGGTTAACATAATGAGATTGGTACATTAATGAAGCTAGTTAGCTTACCCACATTCAATTGTTAATCGATCTATTCCCTAGCTATCTCATTAATTGATTTTATCACAATTCTTATCAAGGTGTTGAGTATTCTATTTTTCATAACATATTTTGTGTATTTTCATTTGAGTAGTTAGCATTTGTGGTTTTAGAAACCACACATCTATCAAACAATATGATTTACTTTATTGTTCTAGGATTAGTCAATTTATCTAATTAACATTTCATTCCCTGTGGAACGAACTTGCTCACTATTTTGCTATCAAATCACATTTTAAAAGGATTAAGTGGCTTAAAGAGTTTTCAAGAATCAACCAAAAATCTACGCTAATATTAATTTTGTTGAGTACACAAACGACCTCATCACTTAGCTTTCAAGGTTGTCAAAGAAGCTAGTAGTAGCGAAGATGATGAGGAGATGGCATTGATGGTTAGAAAGTTTAGGAGGTTTTTGAGGAAAGGAGCCGGGCCAAGTAGCAAGTACTCGACAAGGAAGTCAAGAAATCCTTTACTCCACCTCATGAGAGGAGTGGTCAAGTTAAAAGCAATAGAAAGGTCCAATGCTTCAAGTGCAAGAAGATGGGACATTATGCTTCGGATTGTCCAAATGGTGATTCTAAGAAGGACAAGAAAGGAAAGGTTTTGGCGGCCACATGGAGTGAAGATGATGAATCTAGTGATAAGAAGAGCTCAAGTGATGAGTCTTCAAGTGAATATGAGCTAGTGAGCAACTTTGTTGACTTCATGGCTTCTTACTCATCTCTAGATGATGTTAGTCAAGATTCTTTGGAAAATGAGGTTGATACAAATCATCAAGTGTGCTTAAGTGAGAATCCTACCTACGGTGAACTTTTGACTGAAGTGAAGTGTCTTCAAGATAGTTTGAAGATAGCCTTAAGTGAGGTAGATGAGAAGAATGATTTAATCAAGATACAAGTGGATGAGTTTGTTTCAACAACTAGGAGGCTCTTAGGTGAAAAGAATGTTTTTGCCAAGAAGCTTAAAGAAGTTGAAAGGTGTGTTCTTGAAAGGGATAGGATTATCTCTAGTTTGACTCTAGGAGGCTCAAGTGATGCGATAGTTGAGGAGAAGCTCATAGAAGCATCACTTCTTACAAGCGAGGTCATGGTTGACAAGAAAGCTCCTAAGAAGAGACGTTCCAAGACCAAGAACAAATTGATGAACAAGGTACCCCTTGAAATTCCCATTTGTGCTTCTCCCATTCTGGAAGGTAAAATCTCTTCTTTTGTTCCCATATGTCATTTTTGCAATACCGTAGGCCATATTAAGCCTAAGTGCTATAAATTCATTGAATATTGCAACATGGAAAAGGCATCTAGGGATAGAGAGATTGAACTTAATTTTAAGCATGCTAAAGCTTTTGAATATGGAAAGCATGTTAATGCCACAAAGCATGCTAAGAATTTCCAGAATGTGAAGAATAGAAACCTTGCTAATATTGACAATGCATATGTTGCTAGCAATGTCGGAAAGAAAAGTATCAATGATATTATTGTGAATCAAGTTGTGGAAGAACTTTACTCTAGATTAAACATTGTTGTTAATAAGGATCTTGATGATGTTTATGTTAATTCACCCAAGACAAAGTTTGTCAAGGGTGAGTGCTCTTACCAATAGTGTAAGTTGCACATGTGAGTTAGCTTTAAGATTAGTGTCTTGTTGTTAAGAAGCTTAGCTTGTTTGCTTGTATCTATACAACTTGACATCAACTTAGCTATCTCACATTCATTGCTATGATAGTCAAAATTTGTTGATTAACTTTTGAGAAGTTGCATATAATGATATCTATATGGTGATAATGTTTGTTAAGGCTTTTAAAGAAAATCATTTTTTTTTTGTTTGATTTGAAATGCTTAGCCTTTAGTCTCTTGGAATTGACACACCTATAACTTGTAGTCATGAGGACATACAAGCCAAGATGACTCATAAAGAGGGTGAAGGCTTTGCATTTGATGAAAATAGCTTGCGAAGGTATATCTAATATCACATTGCTTGCTTATCTATATTTCATCTCTCAACTCATTGTTTTATCACTTCATGAAGCATGTCATACTTGAGAACTAATATAGTGTTTATATGATCCTCGTTGACATTTGCTAATCTAAGATCTTTTGGTGATAATTGTTCACATTGATCTTATCATGATGTGTGTTATTGTTTGTATGATTCTTGAGTGGCAAGTTTTGAAAAATATGCTTAATATTCTTTGAAAGCTACTCTCTTGAGAAGTAGAGATCTTAAGTAAGTCTCATTACTTGCTTTTTGATCATGTGCTTTTAAGCCTTAAAACTTGGTTTCAAAAATGCACTTTGCTTCGCTTATATGTTTTGTTATGTCGTTAAGTTTGATATATGTATGAGTTTTAGATACTCTTGATATTCTATAATTAGTACATTTAAAACTGACCTTTGGTTTGTATCCATTTGCTTCAGCAATATAGTAATCAACAAGCACCCTATTGGAAAGGGCTACACACATTGGTTGTGAAGCCGCCCAATGTTGGAAAGGGCTACGCCTTTGTGATGAGTGAAAGCCGCCAAGAGGTGTATAAGTTTTCGTTAGAAAAATCAAAGTAGAGTTGAAAAGAATTAATAAAAAAAATACTTTGATTCAAGCCTAAAACAATACAAAAAGGCTATATGGAGTATAGTTGAATAATCAAATGAGCTCGGGTTGACAAATAGAAACGGGTAAACAAGCCACATGCACACACAACGCTCACATGTTGAAAACTATTATCTTTAAAAGCAAAATACGGATGAAAACCGGTTTGACCTTTTTATGGAAAGTTTAAGGATGGATAGTTGTTGAAAATGTTTGCATGTTTGATTACTAAACTACCTCATTTCATATTCTTGAAGCAAAATCTTCAAACACTCATATTTGCTTATTTGGTATTTTGATACTCTAGCAATTTTTTAAGATATATGAGAGTGATTGAAAATCTAGATGTAAACTCTCTTTGTTATATGGAGCTTATTTGAAAAAACTATGAAAATTGCTTGAGATATAAATGGGTGTTGATTCTTGTGAACAATTGTCTATCTAGATTTTAGATAGGGCATTTATCAAGGGGGAGCATAATATGCTATGTTTTTATTCTCTTTTGTGATTTGTTCACATGATTCTTCAAGAAAGTTGTTTGTTGGCATTATTCTTGTTTTTGATAAATCTTAAGATGCTATGCTTATTATTGATGTGCATATTAATTTGTTCAAAAATAATGTTTTTACCTTGTATATGTTTATTGGTCACTAACTTGTTTTGATGTTTCTACTCATATTTGTTTTTAGTGTTTTTGTGATACAAGGTCATAGGAAAAGCTAAGAAAGTTGTTGGCAACATTTCTTCTATTTTCATGGACAAGTCTAAGCCTACATATTCTACCAAAGTTACCAAAGCTAACAAGTTGAAGAGTTTGGGAATCTTTGGATGCAAAAAGATTATTCAAGAGAGAGGTATAGATTTGAACTCTTGTGTTGATTCTTATGTTCATAAGGCTATTTGTGAAAGAAAGTGAAACTCTAAGATTGACTCGGTAGGAGTTGCATTTTGGCACTTGTTTGTTTGTGCTAATCTAGTTGTCTCTATTAATGCAACAGAACTTAATAGAGAAAAGATTAAGATCGTGTATGCTTTAGTGACTTGGAAACCCATTAACCTTGGACAAGTGCTTATTGAGCATATTGAAAATGCGGCATGTTCAACTAGGTTGGAGAAGAAATTGGCTTTTCCGAGTTTCATTTCTCATTATTGTTTAGCTATAGGGTTGAAGAATCAAGAAAATGATGTGCTTTTACCTTCCTTGGACAAGTTAAGTGAGAAACGTGTGGCATGCATGTCATACAAGGGTAAGGGAAAGTTTAGTGATACATTTAGGCTATTTGATGAATCATATAATTCAAGCCATGTATCTAGTGCACCTATTCTTCCTTCTTGGGCTTTGCATTTGAAGAAAGAGGTTAAAGAGTCAAGGAGACAAATTGAGGAGTCACATCAGAGGATTGAAGCTAAATGCTAAAGTAGAGCTTCAAGATGAGAAGATCAAGGAATTGAAAAGAAATGTCTCTACTCCCAAGCATTACGAAAGATCAACCAATTGCTCAATTTTCCTTAGTGGCAAAAGAGGCTAGAATGGCTTTGAGGTATATTTTCTTATTTCTTCTTTTTTTTTTGCTTCATATCATGTCAAAAAGGGGGAGAATTATAGGGAGATATATGTTATTTCTAGTTTTCTTAGTTCTCAATTGTTTATGTTTTGATGTTGTTATCAGAAAATCGTTAAAAGGACGATAATCCAAATAACCACTTTAAAAAGGGTCAAGATCGAGATTGATCCTGGCCGGAGGGGTATCAAGTAGTTCGATACCAACTAGGTCCCTGCCAATGCATGCATGATAAAGAATACGTGAAATTGAGTAGGAATTCGTCTTATTGATCCCTCTTTTCCATTACATGAATACACCGACTATAAATCTACTAAGACACTAGATTACATGAAGGTTTCGATTGAAAATATGGATCATGGTAGCGATAAGGAGATTTCCGTCGATAAGTGGGATCATGGTGGAGATAAATCTGTGTCTGTCGATAAGTAGAGTGTCGGGTCCCCTTTACTCCTGAATAAGTTGTTATATATATAGGTCCTGTTTGCTTGCCATGCACTCCTACAATCTCGGACTAGGGTTTGGCCGCTTGCAGGATCCTTCTTTTTAGGAAATAAAATCGGAGCTTTAATGCGCTGAATTCAGTCTTTCCTTCCTAGGAGGAGTCAATCGTTTACCTTCCTAGTAGGATTCCTACTGTAATGTCCTGCTTAAATTGGGACTCTCTGGCGGGAAGGAGTGTACCTCCTTTGTACGGTGACGTTTTACTGGTTCCTTTGTGGAGCTTTTAGTTCTTGGTGTTTAGGATCCTGCTTCCTGGTGCTCTTCTGCTCTAGTGGGCTGCCTACATCTAGTAAGCATCCTACTGACGGCAGTATGGGGATATCTAGCCAGCTTTGTAGTAAGGTGATCAGTAGAACTCTGTGTCGGGGTGCTGCAGGGTCCGTAGGAAGCTGTATCGGGGTGTAGCGGGGTCCATAGGAAGCCCGGTTATAGCCGGGTTTGATCTCGCTGTGAGTTCTAGTGAGTATTTTTGTTTCTCGGCCACTTTGTTGAGCTAAGATGCTTGGCGGGGTGGACCCAGCTGAAGGAGGTGTGGGTTGGGATCAACCAGGGTCCACTCTGTCGTGGTATCCGGGTTGGGTACTGTTATAGCCTTCTCATGTCGAGGTGGAAAATTCTTCTTTGGTCCTCCGCCAATTTTGGCGGTTAACAGATGTATTTTGTATAAGTTTTGAACTATATGGCTTGTAATATTTTTGATTAATATTGGTTAAAATATTTTGGTTGATAGCATGTATTTAGGGGGAGCATACATGATATCAATGTGGACTTTAAATGTTTTCTTTTCTTGCCAATAAATGCATATTGTCATATGTTTTGTCTCTTGGATATCTTTGTGCCTTCAAGTTATTTTTTGGTGATATCAAGAGAAGACCAAGATGAAGTTCAATACATGTTTTTGGAAATTTTTTCTAATATGTGTAAATCATTGTACTCATTGTGACAAAATTCTCTTTGTAATTGTTTTAGTATTTGTATAGGGGTATTGACATGGAATTTGCCAAAGGGGGAGATTGTTAGGTTTTTAGTTTGTCTTGGCATATATTCCATATCAAAATGATTTTTTTTCTTGTATTTGATTAATGGTCATAGGTTGATGATTTGAAGCTTCAAAGAAGGATGTGGCCAAAAGATCAAGCAAGAAGGAGCCTTTGAAGGGGAATGAACTACATTGCACAATTAAGGTAATATAGACCTCATTCTTCTTCAAGGCAATAGGCACACACACAAAAATCATTTATATGTGTCCCTGTATCATTGTGTAACATTTATATATCACATTCACATGTTTTTACATGCTCATGCATTGAACTCAAATTCTCATACATTGTAGAATTGCATGTTCTAAGACTATGTCTAGGAAACGGCATACATGTGTGACATTGTACTTATATGTTTACATTTTATTGTTTTTGAACTCGAACATGATCTCTTATGATTCCTTATTGAGTCCCGGTCATTTTGGTTACTCATACATTTGATTTCGAGTCCAAACGATGTAGCTACGCTACTTTTCGTTCTCATTTGTTGAGTTGTGTTCGTCTTCATTTTCCAAGATGAATTCTCAACCTTTTGTCAAAGTTTCATAGTCTTTGTTGTGCATGAGGGAGTCATGATTCATAATCCGAAAACAGATTCGAAATTGAAGTTCGGAGGCCCGGATACGGCCGAAGAACTCGAGCGAAGCGCGGGAGGAGCAAGCAAGGCCAAATGGCCAAGCTTGCTATCCACGTGTGACACACGGGTGATTGCTTCATTTCTACACAAAGTGTAGCCCCATTTCCCTATCATTTTTGAAACAAATTACGGTGTGTTCAATATAAATCTAGAGGGGGGGTGAATAGATTTTATCCAATTTTACCCAATTTTCTTTAATAGGCAAGATTACGAAAATACCCTTTACTAGTCAATATAAAATAGCAAGTGTAATATGGTGCGGAATATTAAAAGACACTTGATATTTACGTGGAAACCCTCACGGGAAAAACCACAGGCTATTAAGTGAGCCACACTTGAACCTCGAATCCACTAAATATGAGAAAGATTACAACCTAATCCCGGAAGTAATCACACACCTACCTAATCCCGGTATAAGTGAACCTAGTCCAATTACTTGTGGTTTACGCAACCTAATCCCGGAAGCTACACAAGTCTTACTTCTCAAAGAAGAGATAACAAGCCTATGTGAATATATGAATACTCAAAATGCAATAAGAGCAAGGCAACCCTATATGCTTATCTAGGATGATGATATATCAATGAAATCAATCCTAGATATCAAAAGCTAAATGGCATATCATAAAGCTTAGCTATTCAAGAATAAACAAACCCTAGATAGCTATCACAATACAACACTCAATCATATTCATCACAAACAATCTCTAACTTGTATTTAGCATGTGAACATAAAACATACAAGTAAGTAAAGAGATTTCTTGATAAGAAAGAAACTAAAATTAGATGAAGTTAGTCAAAATCTTACCAAGCAAGTTGTGATGATGCAAAGCTATGCAAGAATGATCCTAGATGAACTTGATGAATCAAATGAAAAGCTTTGAGTGTTTAAAGGTGAGTTCTTGATGATTTTTCTCTCAAGTGTTTCTCTTTTTGCTTTAGGGTTCTAAGGAGTCAAAGAACTAACTCGGAGAAAAGAGAAAGTATGATATTTATAGGCATCAAAAATAGGGCATGTGAAAAGACAAGTTTGCCCCTGAAAACGCACGATAGGCGGTTTCATTCTGCGGCCAGGCCGCCGATCATGACCACCGAATTCGTCCCAAGAGAACAGGGGAGAAAACGGCAGTTTCATTCGGCGGTTTCGAAACAGCAGAACAAAACTCGAGAATAATAAATGCATCAGGTATGAACGGCGGTTTCAAACCGGCGATCATGGCCGCCGATATAACCGTAGAATTAGACCAGAGACCTCTGGTCCAAAACGGCGGTTCATTCGGCGGCCCTATTAAACCGTCGATTCACCAAAAGTGGTGAATCCAAGGAGAAAGCCAAGGCAATCACCAAGAGCGGTCTTCGCGTAAAACCAAGCACACTTATGTGCAAGCGCGGACGTTTCCGAACATCTATGGAAAACGAATTACAAGACACAAACACACAACAAGATACAATACATAAAAGTGCATGTGTGAAAGTGACATGTGAAGAGAATGCACACATATTAAAATATGCGAAATGAGTGCGTGCTACTAAATCTCTTCAATGAAAAACTAAGCACAAGAGATATACCTTTAGCGTGCTTGTCACCTTGAGGTCTTTAGGGCAATAAGCTTGATCCTTAAACACCTAAAACTACCCTTACAAGTCAAACCCCAACATGTGGTTTGTCTACGAAATAAGCCAATCAATATGAGAATCCTTACAATTTTGAGCTCAGTTCTCGGGAAAAATCGAGTGTTTAATGGTTTGTTTGAGGTTTTTGCAGAAATTTTGATAGCAAAGGTGTTTTGGTTATAAAGGCAAAATCTGAGGGCTAAATGTGCAATTTTGGAAAGTTTGTGGTTTTGGGCATCAGAGCGCCGCGGTTGAAGTGCCGCGGCTGCACCGCGATCGACGATGGTAGCAACAGAAACCTCTTCAAAGCACCGCGGTTGAAGTGCTGCGATCGATGACGGTAGGGACAGAAACCTCTTCAAAACGCCGCGGTTGAAGTGCCGCGGCTGCGCCACGATCGGCCAACAGCAGCAGTCCGCCTGCTCGTCTTCTAGAAGAAAATTTTCCCCCTTTTTGCCCTATTTTTGGCTCCCTTATAAATACCTCTCTTTGGTATTTTCAAAAGGAGAACTCTCTCTCTCTCCCAAACTACACCAAGACTTCACCTTTACTCATTTCCTCTTACAACACCATCTCCGTCCTTGGAAGCCTACCAAGATTCCACCACTCCCTAAAATCCAAACACATCTACCATTTCCATTTACCACATCCACCACCACTCCACCTTTTGGGCAAAAGAGAGTTGAAGAAGGATAGAAAGAGAAGAAGATTCAAAGAAGAAGAGGAAGCTCTCCATATAGTTTTCTCTAAACTCTTTCTCTTTTATTCTTTATTATAGCCATGTACTTATTATTGCTTATTTCTTGTATGGCTACTAGTTGTAATATGAGCTAAATATTTATTGCTAGGATTTGATGAAACCCCACCCATGACTATATATTTATATATTGACTCTTGTTTATCTTTTATTGTGCAAATTATAGTTTGTATGGGTATTTTAGTATGCTTAAAGTTTTCAATTGATTGATCTCCTTTTGAATGAATTTTTGTGGTGTGTTATGTATTGACCAGAGACGCACACCACGTGTTCAATAAAATGCCCCCTATGCATGTCTAGAAAAGTAGACCTACTTAAGCTAGCGTATAGGATTCGTTTAGTACACCAATGGCCTTAATGAACTCATTCGTACATTCCGGGTAATCAAAAGATAAGCTTGGGTATGTTGTGGGTGTGACTTACTCTACTTGACCAAGATTGTGGGTTAATATTAGGGTGTATGAGTATATGAATAGCATGAGCATAAATGGGGGTAAATAATCGAGTCTAGATCGGGTGGGGTGTAGTCAAGTCCTAGCATATTTCCCTCCATTATTACACTTGTGTTTATTTTCGTGTTATTTCTTTTTCACAATAGCATTTAGTTTTATTTAATTTAGTTTAATTTGCTTAATTGGAAAACCAACCTTTTCGATTGTTTGAATAGCAAATAGGCTAATCAATTTCGGTAATCGGTCACTCGATCCCTGTGGGAATGAACTTTACTTATTATTGTGCTACTCTCCGACCTCGTCCTATTGCGAGTGTCACTTGAGTGGTAGCCAACGGGCCGGACAGCTCTCTATCCACATGTGCCACACGCGGTCCACACATGGATGGTGACGTGGCCTCACTTGATTAGTCATTTCTTCCCTCTCTCTCTTCAATTTTAAATATTCTCATTCCCTCCTATTCATTCAAGTAAGAAGAAAAGAAAGAAATCAGCCCAGAAATTTTTCTCTCTCCCATTCTCCCAATTTTTCTCACCTTCCAAACACCATAACTTTCTCATACAAAGTTGAATTTGAGTGATTCAAATTGGAGATTGTTCGTAATTAAGTCATTTACCTTTTCCAAGTGATCTTGCAGTTATTTAATTGAGTTTTCAAGGTGTTCTACCAAGAAAAACGTGACAGCTCGTGAATTGGAGGTATTGGTCTTATCTTTGTGATTTCTTCTTTTATAACCTTTAATTTGCTTGGGGTTTCTTCTTCTATATGTATGTATATGTTTGGTGAATACTATTGGGAAAGATAGCTTTATAATCAATCTTAATCAAAAGTCTAATTAGAGACATATGTGAACTAGAATTTTTGATTCTATGATTTTCACATGGTTGAGAGTTGTATTGTGATTAGATTGACATCTAGGATTATTTAAGACTTGATTGAATCATTTTATGATTGATAATTCTTGAAATGTGTTTTGATCCTTTGATTAATGAAATCTAGGATTAAAGCTCTTGTGTGTGTTTTTAAGGACATCTAGGATTTAATTGATTTATCAATATATCCATGCTCTATATCTTTGGCTAGAATACTTATTGAATACATTCTATATTTCTAGCATTTATTTTATGTTTATAACATCTTGAATTTGTGATTCATGATTATGATATATTCAAGTGTTATTTGTGTGAATGGAACTATGAGCTTTAGTGTTAGGTATTTTCACATGCTCTAGGTTTAATCCATGTTTTTGCATCTAGACTTTTATTCTCGTTATCTCACATGTTTAGGTCTAGTTGTTCCATAGAATATATTGATCACATTTTCTATGTTGTGTTGATTGTGATTTGCATCATTTGCATCACTTAGATTATTTGCCATGTGGAAAGGTTGAAGTCTCTTTCAAAGTGAGTTAAGCTTTGTATTAAGCAAGAAGACTTGGCTATGAATGAGTTCTAGACGGCCAAGCGAAAGTCTTAGCAAAGAGTTGCGTACTCCGGATAGTTGAGCTAGGGTAGCTTGACTAGGATTCTTGTGATCTAGATTGCTAAGCAAGGGAATCTTCCTAGAGGCTTGAGAGCCTTGGATAAGAAGTTGCTTCCTAGAGGTGTAGTTCACACCTTGGATAGGGAGTAGGCTTAGTGATTCACTAGCCCGAGGGTAGACTAGGATTTGATAGCTTGAGGTGGATATCATAGAGTTGATAGCATTGAGTGTGTATATCCTTTTCATATAGTGGATTTGCTTTGCCGGTGGTTGTGGATTCAACCCGTGGATATTTCCTCTTCGGAGGTTTACCACGTAAAAATCTTGTGTCCATTGTCTCTTCCTTTATCTCTTTTATTTTGTGTATGTGTATGTGTTAATGTGTTGAATATCATTTACTTGTGTTGTGTATTTGAACAAGTACTTGTAAATAGTGATTTGTAGAACAATCCTCTTTAGATCAATTTTGTATTTGTAATCTTTCATATTGTGTTATCTTTGTATATAGATATATTTGTTTACTCTTGTAATACATTGAACAATATTGATATACAAAGTTTTCTTTGATATTGTATTTTAGTGATATTATACCTCATACAACAACTTATTATATGTAGACATTGCCTAAATGATGATATGCATATCTTGTCTATGTATGAATGTTCCGTTTATATGTTGTATGTAAAGCTACCTTACGGGACAAACGTAAGTTTGTTCAAGGGATTGAAAATAGGCGAAAAACCTGTTCACCGCCCCTAGGTACGCTTTAAGCAATTTAACCTTGTTTGTATACTTTCAATCATACTCTTCAGCTTCTCTTTTATCGGCCAATGCAGATCCTTTAGGTACAGATAATCCTCCATCTGCATCTTCCAGAAACTGAAATTCATCATATCGAATTTCTCAATCCTGTGAGAATCTTTCTGTGATCCCATCTTTGTGACGAAATCGATGACCTTGAGAAAACCTAGATTTGTCTGAAAAATAATCTGTCCCAACCAAGGGTTCTGATACTAATTGTTGTTAAGAAGAAAGGGGATAACACACATAAATCTTAAACATATAGATAATAAGAAAGCAGTAAGAAAGAAAAGATGAACACCAAATATTTTACGTGGTTCATCAATTTGCTTACAGCCACGGAGCTCACTGCGCTCAATCAATTACTTTAAGAGTTGATTACAATCTCTCTGTCTCTCTCTCAAGTCTCTCTACAATTTGCTCTCTATCTCTCTAGGACCCTTTTTCTCACACAATTTAGGGTTTACATAATGGTAGTATTTATATGTGAACAATAGGGTAAGCCGAAGATCCAAAGGATTACTTTCCTTTTTGCATAGGTTTTTTCTTGATTTGCACTATTCCAGTCATTACCGTGGTATGGACCGCGGTGTGTTCCTTTTGTCTGCACCGTGGTATGTTAGGCGTGTTACCACTGGAATTCACCATTATGGGTGCTGCATCTAATGCTCTATGTCTGCACGGCGGTCTACTCGGCATGTCTCCACTGGAATCCACAGCTGTGCATGCCGCGGCTGGTGCTCTTTGTCCACACAGCGGTATGCGCCGTGTCTACTGCCGAGATTCAATTCTTAGTCTTGTTTCAGGCTTCACAAACCTAATAAATATTGTCGAAAATGTTTCTTGTATATAGTACTTATAGTAGCAAAGTTTTTTTTTTTTTTTTTTTTAAGTATTTGGATCCCAAAAAAAAAAAAAAAAGTTCTTTATATTTTTCGATGCTGTAAGATAGATTTGAAATCTTTTGTTTGAAAAATTGTTAGTTGTGTAGAATGGATGTGAATGTTTCAGTAATTTCTAGTGATGATGATCTTATTAGTCTCTTCAAGTGAGACTTTGTTATAAAATGGTATTTAGCAGTACATGACCTGCATACATGGTTGATGGTTGGAGAGGTAGTTACGGGTGAGAATTCTTTTTTTTTTTTTCTTTTTAAATTTTTAAATTTTGTTTTTTTGTAGACTATTGGATTGAAATCCAATAACTAACATCGTAACCATATAACTATATAGAACATGTATAGTAACTAAACCTAGGGGTAGGGACGAAGCCGGGATATAATAGTAGGGTGGGCTAAACTTTACGAAGAAAAAAAAAATTATTAATTGATTTTTTTCTTGACTTTTGTATATAATTTTATATATATATTTTTTTGAAATATTACAATAATTTAGGATTTCAAGAGGGGAGAGACTCAAACTGACAACCTCAGTGTAGGTGTAAGAGACATATCACTAGGTCAACCTTATCTTGTCAGGTTTTGTATATAACTGTTGATATTACAACCTACGATATTAATTGGATTGTCAAGATATGAAAAAAAAAAAATACATATTTAGGCATATCAATAAAATTTATTTACTTTCAAAGAAAATTTATTTATGTTCTATGATTTATTTTTTTAGGTTAACAGTCAATATTATAAATGAATCATGTTTGAATAAATTCAAAGAAAATAGCATGATTTGATTAGCATTAATATTTATATCCTAATCCCACCGGATACTAGCACATTATAAAATATCAAGAAAAAAAAAAAAAAAAAAGCTCAGAAGATCAAAACTTAACTCTTACGAGAGACACATTTTGAGAGTTTAAATTTAGTTTATGGCTTGGTGATTCGCTGCTTGGAAGTTGTGTCTGAGCCTTCAATAGTTTATTTTATATGTTTATTTTGTGTCTGAAATATTTT
Organism: Acer campestre; assembly: GCA_954870605.1. Taxonomy (NCBI): domain Eukaryota; kingdom Viridiplantae; phylum Streptophyta; class Magnoliopsida; order Sapindales; family Sapindaceae; genus Acer; species Acer campestre. The sequence continues at coordinate 19,253,498 of OX940801.1, read as the reverse complement.
GTTTCAATTAGAATAATTTGGTAAATATAATTGTAAAACATGGGTAATTAAAAATAACTTTCAACTTTTTTCAAAAAAAAAAAAAAAAAAAAAAAAAAAAACCAACTTGGGCTATAGCCGAAGCTAGTTTTCAAACACCTCCGCCCCTACCCAGTGGTAAGAGCATTTACTAATAGGGAAATCCTAATGATACTTGCTTTCCATTTTCTTTCAAATGAAACTTGATTCCCTATGATTTTCATTATCATAAGTGCACCCCTTAATATTTACTTTTTATAAATCGCAAGATGATGGTGTAAGGTAACCATTATCGTATTTACCATATTATCCCATTAAAAAATAACCATATTAATATTGTCCTAATTTTTTAAAAAAAAACCTTTCATGTAATTTATAAAATCGTTTATAGTCTACATTTAAAAAATGTTTATTTATAACAAAATTAGTTTTCATAATTAGTAGAGTTGACGTCAATTTTTTGATTGTCTAGTCAACAATAAAACGTGGGCAAGTTGATACTTGGATCGACTAAGAAACTTATGATCAAAACACTATCTTGTGGCATGAATGTGATGTGTAATGGAGAAAGCAAATAAAAGAAATAAATAACACCAGAGTTTTTACGTGGAAAACCCTAAGGTAGGGAAAAATCACGATCGTCGTAGCAATAGGAAATGAAGATGTTCACTATGTTTAGAAAAAGATTACAAATTACATAAAGTATCTCTCTAATGATGTATTGCCCTATTGCCCTCCATCCTCGTTGGCCTTTGCTAATTACATGTAATTATATGGGAATCAAAGTGTTTTCCTAATCCATGTCGTGCAAGCAAAGGCTTTGAGGAAATTGTATCTTAGTGATTCGCCCGTATTTTAGGGAATCTCTTTTCCTTGTATGGATTATCTTCTAGATCTTCGAGATTCGTCAACTGCTTGATTAGCGGTGATTGTCTTTATCGATATAGGCACAGATTTCATGGGAGATGCAAAGAATCCCAGATTAATGGTGATTTCAGGGATATTAATGGTGATTGTCTTTGTCAACTCTAGATCCTCACAAGATATCACTCAATTTTCACTCGGAACCTAGGCAACACTCTCAACAAGCATATGCGATAGAATTTATGCACAAGAAAATCAATTATATATTGCATATGGGTATACAGTAGAAAGAATGCTAAGATTTATGCCAAATAGTAATGCTACACGTCACATTTAAAATCCCACTTTTTTACTCCCAACAAATATGGCACTTGAAATGTCAAATGATGAGTAGATACATGTGGTAGGTAAGATAAAGCATCATTAACGTGTATTCACTAACAATTTGACACCTCACATGCCACTTGTGTTGAGATGAAAAGGTGGGATTTTAGGTGGGATGTTTAGTATTATTCCTATGCAAATAGATCTTTTGAATGGAATCAAATACTAAGAACAAGATAGATCACATACTTATCTCCACTCCCAAGCTATAATCCCCAAAAGATCAGTTATGTCTTTCTTTTTGGTTGTAATGGGACCATTGGGTGAACGGTAATATAAAGAATGGAAAAAATGAAATTCGAAGAACCTAGGATCATGCCAAGAAGTATGTCGATGCATGGACATCCCTCATTTGAATCTTCTTTGCAGCTAGGCTTCTTCATCGATTTATTCAACTTGAATTCCTCTTCTTTTTCCATCGTTCTTCTTTCTTCTTTTCTTTGCTTTGCTCTTCTTTAATTCTTGCTTTTCGTTTCTTTTTCTTTGTTTTTCTTTTTTGAATGCTTTTTTTTTTCTTTTTTTTCTTTTTTTAAGAACTTTTGATTCCTTTCTTTGCCTTGGTACATACATGCTTTAGAACTTACACATGCTCATCTTCTGCTTTTCTTCATCTTCATCTTGAACTTGAACTTGAACTTCATCTTCTTCCACTCGACATGATCCCAAGCTCTAGGGTACGGCCAATATATATTGGGTAAAAGGGATAGAGATTATGTGGGTGATGAAAGAAAAAGGCTCATAAGTGTTTGGCTTCAAAAAGGTTAATGGAGTACACACATAAGTAGGGAAATTTAAGGACTTTTATGTAAGTTAGCACACATTGCCTAACATCACTTCTTAAGATTCATCCAACATAAGAACAAAAGCAAAATATGTGATACATTTAAGAGAGAATAGTTTATTAGTATCCAATGCAAAAAACCTAATGAGATCAATCTAAAACAATGAAGAACATGAAGAGTATCCCTTTTTATCTTGTTTTTTTTTTTAAGTTTTTCATAAGAGACATATTAATAATTAAATTTTATTCACTTTTTATAGATTAGTTCAAGAAATTATGAAAAAATATTTTATTTTTATTTATAATTAGAATAATAATAATCTAAAAAGCAAAACCACTTTTTAAAAAAGTCATTGTACATTTCCATTTCCCTTTTATGATAGGATTCAAGTCATATATTTATCTATTAAATTGTAAAATGTAGAGAAACATCTGTTAGAAAAACCATCCAAAGTCAGGGTTGACTGCTATTGTTTGGGGGCAAATTCGTAAACTCACCATGGGAACAGGAAATCTAATTTAGACTAAAGGTTATTAATGTAATTGACATTAAAAAATAATATAAAAAATTAAAAAAATAAAAAAATAAAAAATAAAAATAAAAATAAACTAGTGGAGGGGACGATGCCTCCTAACCCACAATCCGCTAACTAAAGCAAATAGTGAAATAAATAAAAAATAAAAAAAAAACAAAACAAATAATCCATCTTCTTCTTAGATCATCTTCTCATCGATTCACCAGTCACCACACATACACAACAACCCAGAAAACCCAACCACCACCACCATCGATCCATCTCATCCTCTAACCACCACTATCACCAACCTTCCTTTTTCTACTTCTTCAAATTCTGCTTCTCATCACTACCACCAAAACAACCACCGCTGTTGCTCTCGGAATCCAGAACCCCTCTCTCTCCCTCTGGAATCTCATCTCTCTCTCTCTCTCTTGATCGATCGATTTCTCTCTCGATTGATCTATTGATCTCATTTCTCTCTCTTGATCCCAATCTCATCACAGATTCAATGGTTTTTTTTTTACGGTGGCCGATTCAATGGGTTATTGGTTTAGTGATGGTGGTTGGGTGATTTTCGTCCTCCATTGGGTTTGGGTATATGTATTTTTTGGGTTCGATTAGGTAGGGGTGGACTGGGTGGTGATCGTTTGGGTGCCGGGTTGGGTTGGTGTGTTGGTTCGAACCCAGAACTAGGTTTGATTCCAGATATGGTGGCTGAGAACAGGTTCGGTTCGGTTTGTATATGGGGTTTCTGAATCGAATATGGGTTTGGTGGTTTGGTGATGATGGTGATGATGGTGATTTGGTGTTGGAATTGAGTTTTTTTATTTATTTGTTTTTTTATTATTATTTTGGTTTGGTGATGATGATTTTGATGATGTTCGGTTTTTTTAATTGTTTCTTGGCTTGATGATGTTGGTCCAAATATGATGAATCTGGGAATAAATCAAACAATAATCTGATGATGATCTGGGAATTTTCTAGGTTTCAGTGTTGTTCTGGGTTTGTGTTTGGTTGCTGGGAAAGTGTGGGAAAATAGAAAATATACAAGATTTGGAGTAATTTATTGTTTGTGTGCTGAGAAAATAATGTATAGGATAAATGATGATTATGAATGGTCTGATTTTGTTGAATGATTTTCTGGGTTGGAGGGGTGATGGAGGTTGAAGATGAATGGGTTTTGAATGATAGTGGATCTGAGATTGGATTTTTTATATCTCTACAGAATTAAAATGAATTAAAATATTATTATTAATTATGTTTATATTATTATTAAGGGATATATTTTTCACCCTTTCTAATAGTAATTTTTTGTTTTATATTTTTTATCCTTTTTTAAATGTATTGTTTATTTAATAAATATTTTGGGGTTAAATGATCATTTCCTTGTTATATTAAGGATAAAACGGTCATTTGACCGTGAGACTGATGGTCAACTCATTTTTTGGATGAAAATTCTAACAGAAGGGGGTGTTTGGACATTATTTTCGTTTCAGGGGGGAGAATGGCCAATTTCAGGGAACCCTGTCCTCACTTTTATAATAGGGTAAAGGTCAGGGGAGAAAACGATCTTTTCCCAAAATTTAATTATATATAGAGAGTATATATAAACATTATGCTATTTACAGCAAATAACTTCAAAGTAGTAGCAAACTGATTAAGGCTTTGCTTCTACAACCTGATGCTTCAGGTTCAACTCCTAATGCAAACGAAACGAATTAATTATTGGGTGGGATGGGGTGGATCTGGATAGTTGTGAGATTGTCTTTTTCTTTTTTGTTCTTTTTTTATTTTATTTTATTTTGCTCATATTTTGTCCCTATATATTATCAAAGGTGACGAAAAAGATATCATAGGCCCGTCCCAAATAACTTAATGCGACCCACCTAAGGCGACGCAAGTTGGGACGAACTTTTTTCGTCCCAATAAAATTTATGGACGACTATTTGGCTATTATGACGAAAGAAATTCGTCCCAATAGTCCTTTTTTTTTTTTTTCTTGTAGTATGTGATCCCCCTATTATATTTAAATTACCAATATAATTATTATAATAAATAAAGAAAATATAAATTTCGTCCCTACATGTTGTCAAAAGAGGACGAAAATGCAAATTTCGTCCTTGTTGTCGAAGGGGACGAAAAACAATATCGTCCCTGTAGGTAGTCTTTAGGCATGAATTTCAACTTTCGTCCAAAAGAATTTATTGTGACCCACTTAAGGCAACGTAATTTGGGATGAATTTTTTTCGTCATATTCATTGCAATAGCCCTTTTTTCTTTTAGTATGTGATCCCCCTATTATATTTAAATTAATAATATAATTTGTTACCGGAAAATCGTCACTAGGGGTGAAATTCCAAATAACGACTTTAAGGGAACCAAGATCAGAGATGACCCAGGTCGGAGAGGTATCAAGTAGTTCGATACCGACTAAGTCCTTGATAATGCACAAACGATTAGGAACACTAGTAAACAAACAAGAAGAACTTTTTATTCATCACTTTACGTTACAAATACATGAACTATGTTTTTCAGGATTAAAAGTGAACTATGAAGACTCGGTAAGTAATGGAGATGGTGAACTCGTGCGTGTCGATAAGTAGAACTGGTCGTAGGGTTTCTGGAGATGATATTTTCCTATCCCTTTTCTGGTGAGCAAGAGGTTGTAAATATAGGTCATGTTGCTTGCCATGCACTCCTACAATTCGGACTAGGGTTTGGTAATTACAGGACCTCCTTCCTTTTAGGAGATAGTCTCGGATCTTTTACGTATAGAATCTAGTCTTTCCCTTCTAAGAGGAGTCAATCTCGTAAGCAAATCTTTCCTTCCTATGAGGATTCTAACTGCGTTGACCTGTTTAAAATAGGACTCTCTGGCTGGAAGGAGTACATCTCCTTTATTTTGATTGGACGGCGGCGTTTTAATAAGTCTTTATGGAGCTTTTAATTCTGGTATGAGAATCTTCCTGCTTGGTATCTTCCTGCTTGGCGGGCTATTTATATCAGAAGGTGTAATCCACTAGGCATCATGCTGCTGAAGTAAGGGGATGTCTAGCAGTACCATAGCGAGATGCTTAGTGGAACTCTATGTCGGGGTGCTGCGGGGTTCATAAGAAGCCAGGGTATGACTGGGTTGGACCCCGCTGCAGGTTTTAAAGAGTAGTCCGGCTCAGGGCAATGCTTATGAATCAAGATACTGGCGGGGTCCTTGAGAAGCTGGGGAAAGGCTGGGGCGAACCCCGCTGGAGGGGGTATGCACTCGGATCAGTCGGGGTACCCCTTTATCGGGGTATCCGGATGGTGTCTGGATTCCTATGTCCTCCTTGTGTCGAGGTGGAAAATTCTTCTTTGGTCCTTCACCAATTTTGGTGGTTAACAGAAGTCCCCCTTGACTTGGACACTGATTCCTTAACGGGGTCGGAGTCAGGATCATGATTATGCTTGAAGGATTTTCTGCCTTATCTGTCTGCATATTTCCTTGTCTGATTGGTTCTCCACGGTGGAAGAGGAAATCTTTCTTTGATATGTTAGTACTAATTGCACAGTCTGCGTGTCACTCAATGATTGGTTTCTTCATTTTCAAAAAAAGTCGTTTTGATGCGATTAATGCGAAAAACGCCTCTAACCCATTCTGTCGGTCACCGATCCCGGTTTTCAGGTGTACAACTGTTAGCCCTCTTCTATAAATAGATTGGGCTCACTGGTACCTTCTCTACCACTTTCAAACTTTCAAAATTATTGCAAAGAAGAAAACCTAGCTTCTTGCCTTCTTTCCTTCCTAACAGCGATCTCCTAAGTTTCTTTTATCCTCTTCTTCCTAAATGGTATCTCCTTTAAAATCTCCCACTGCTCCGCAAGAGGTTTCCACTGATCAAAACCCTCCGGTGGTGGCCTTTACTCATCCCGACTCCGCCTCTCCGCATCTATCTGATAGTATCGACGCCCTCTTCAATATGGAGGAGGCTGACTTGGTGGACTCCCTGACATCAGAGGAGAGGAAGTGAGGTCGAGAGGGTGACAGGGCTGCTGAAGATACCTCGTGGGCCCAACGCTGTCGCTCTACCTGAAACCCCCGAATCGAGTCAGGTTTCCACAATCAACTAGAGGACCCTGTTATTATCAATGACGGGGTGGATGCAGCAAGGATCGATGGTGGCGATGGAGGCGATGACGGAAGAATCTCTCTAGTCGGCGTCCAGGCCGGCTCTTTCACCCCCTTCCATGACGGGCGGATAGTCCCCGATTTCGTGTGTACATTGGACATACTGGCCAAGCTGAGGGAGGAGTACAAGATTCCAGATTACATCACTCCCTCTCTTCCTCATCGGGGTTATGACGTGTACACCCCGCCTTAGGATCGTCTGTTGATTCACAAGGCGGCCTTCAAATGCGAAGTTCGGTTGCCATTGCACCCCACACTTCGCCGGGCCCTTGTTGCGCTGGAGTTAGCCCCCCTCCAGGTCTTGTCGGGGTTCTAGAAGCACTTGACGGGGTTCTTGGTGCTCTAGAGAAAGCAGTGCGAGAAAGATCGCATAAACCGGGAGCTGGGGTTGGACAAGCTCTGCTTCCTTTTCAACATTACAAATATGGTGCCCCGGGGTTAGTTTTACCTGAGGGCATCAAATGACATGAAGTTCACTGTCCTAGGAGTGAATGTGAAGTACGCCGCGCCCTTGAAAGAGGAATGGTTCGTGGTTGATGGCGAGTGGGGGCGCACGGCCTTCATTGGGGGATATGAGTACCCCGTCCCCACCCAATTCACTGCGAGGTATAAATGGGCGAAGGGGGTGCTTTCCCCTAAATCTCGAGACATCCTTTCGAGGATCATGAAGAAGGGGTACACAAACATGAAGTATCCCACTCTTGACCCCTTTGAGGGAGTCCGACTAGAGCAGTACCTGAGGATTTCCCTCGTCCTTCCTGGTAAGTGATTGCATCTAACTCCCCTGTTTTTATGCGTACATATGCTTTCCTTCTCCTTCTTCTCATTAAATTTCTTCTCTTTTTGCAGTATCTGCTGCCCCGATGGCAGAGGGGTCTCCATCCTCCTCTGGAACAGGGGTTATGATTCTGCCGGCTTATACTTCTCATGTTCCTTCTCCTTTTACTACTGTCAGAATCGTGTCGGGGTCCGCACAAGTTGGAACCGATCCCCCTCCTCCTCCTCCGGCTCCAGTAAAGACGACTACTGGCGTTGCCACACCCTCTCCTACTCAAGCAAGGTCTTCTGCAAAGACTTATGCTCGTCTTCTTACTTCTCCTCCATCGCGCTCGAAGATTAAGGTGATGTTGGCCCGAGCAGCTAAGGCCCGAGGTTCTGGAAAGCCAGCATAGAAGAAGGACAGCGATGCTGCTCCTTCTGTTGCAAAGATTTCTCCTATTTCTCCTCTTTCAGTAGCTCCTTCCAAAGACCAAATCGGAAATATGGAAATGGAGGAAGCTGCCTTTGTTTCTACCTCAACCACCGATATTCCTTCTGGATCGGGGTCAGGGGGTGCCACACTGCCACATCTGACGAGGTGGTGTCCCGATTCGCGGCTTCCTACCCTGGGGGAAGCTTGATGAATATGGCGAAGCTTCCCACCGAGATCCTGGTCGCTAAGGGAGCGTCCGTCTTGGCTGAGGTAGAGCTTTTATTTTCCCTTGTTGTTATTTTCCTTCCTTTTGGCAGGCACTGACTTTCTCTTCTTTTTGCAGGGCTTTAAGTTTGCTTTGGCTATGGAGAAGCAGCTGCTGACTCTGAAGGAAGCCTATATCGGCCTCCAAGCCAAACTAGAGGATACTCAACAAGAACTGGTCTAGACCCAGCAGAGTGTGGCTCCTCTGCTCCAAGAAGCCAAAGAATCTGAAGAGGGGAGGCAGAAGGCCTTAGTGGTTATTAGACGCCTTGAGCACTGCCTGGATACTGAAACTGTCAGGTCCCTGTGCCGTCGAGAGGGGAGGGAGCGCATGAAAGTGGAGAAGAGGTTGCTGTAAGATGAGAACCAACTTTTGCGAGATACCATAGCAGGCTTAGAGGCTCAGCAGGGCCTTACATTCGAAGATGGCTATTTCACAGCCTGCTATGAGGTGGCCATAGCTTTGCCCCCTCCCTTTGACCTCCAAGCAGCCTTGAACTGGGACCGGGATCAGATAATGGCAAAGGCTGCCCAATTAGCAGATGAAGATCAAGAAGCAGAAGTTCCCCCGCAGGATACTGCTCAACCCGATCAAGGGGTTGGTATAGCTGTGGGAGCCCTGCTTGATGGTGCTGAGGGAGCAGTCCAGGATCCTCTTATCCAAGAAAAACAAGTGGTGGACCTCATGCTTACCTCAAGAGTGGTCCAGGTGGAGGATGAGGAAGATCTGGCTATATCCGGGATCCCAATAGCAGGAGGGACCCAGAGTGAGTCTACTGCTGTGGAGGAGGACGTTGCTGCTCAAGAGAAAGATCCCACTATGCCTCAGGTTCCAGCGCTTGAGGGGGCCCAAACTGACGTTGAAGCTGATGGCTCAAGGGAAGAAGCAACTGGTCAAGGAGAGCATCCAGATGAGGAGAAAGAAGACTGATTTGGCTCTTCCTATTTTCTTTTGTATATGCCTTTCTCTTTTACCTTGTAGCCCGAAATGGGAGCTGAGCACCTCGCTTTATTAATACAACAACTTTAGTTATTTGATTCATACTGTGTCTTGCTTGTTCTTTTACTTAGAAAAATTTCCAAAGCATATAAACTTGTGAGTAATTGGACCCCAAATGAGTAATTGTACTATGACAAAACAAATCTTAGGATGCTTGACTGTCAGACGATACATATCCTTCATATCTTGTAGTCGTAAAAACTGGCGAGATCTGATACTTATCATGTCCTTCTTAATTGGACTCTCATGAACATATAATAATATAAGGTATCGAGTATCCTATCGAGGTAGCCTGATACTTATTATAATTTGACTTGATGGACTCTTCAATCCCCTTTGACTGTCGACCTTCTAGGAGAAAAAGTGGAGTAAGGAATCAGGTACCCTGTCAAAATATCCCGATCCTACTGTAAGTCTATCCTGGTAGGCAACTGAGACCACTTTAGTACCAGGCTTCTTGGAGGAGGGTATTCCCCGACCAAGGTAGCAAGAGCGCCATAAGGCTATTTCCTAGTTTTGAAATGGCAAAGTAAGGAATCAGGTACCTTGAAGAGGCATCCCGATCTTACTGTAAGTCTGTCCTGGTAGGCAACTAAGGTCACTTTAGCACCAGACTTCTTGGATGAGGGTATTCCCCAACCAAAGCAGCAGGAGCGCCATAAGGCTATTTCCTGGTCTTGAAATGGCGAAGAAAGGAATTAGGTACCCCGATGAGGCATCCCGATGAGGCATCCCGATCTTATTGTAAGTCTGTCCTGGTAGGCAACTAAGGCCACTTTAGCACCAGGCTTCTTGGAGGAGGGTATTCCCCGACCAAGGCAGCAGGAGCGCCATAAGGCTATTTTCTAGTCTTGAAATGGTGAAGTAAGGAATCAGGTACCCCGATGAGGCATCCTGATTTTACTGTAAATTTGTCCTGGTAGACAACTAAGGCCACTTTAGCACCAGGATTCTTGGAGGAGGGTATTCCCCGACCAAGGCAATAGGAGCACCATAAGGCTATTTCCTGGTCTTGAAATGGCGATTCAGTAATGGCGAAGTATGAACATTAAGTAGGAGATACTGGAGGATCAAGTAGGAGACATTGAACACTGGACACAGGAGAGTCATATGGGAGAAGAAACCGATTTTATTGAATTTTCCAATCAATACAATATGAAATCAGGGTGAGTATTCCCACCGATATGAATTAAATTTCTAAGGGTAGAATTTCCTGAGGTGATCGGCGTTCCATGTATGATCCACTGGGTATCCCTCCATGTCTTCCAGTTTGTAAGCGCCACTCTGGAGTAATGCATTAATCAGGTATGAACCTTCCAGTTAGGAGCTAGCACCCCGTCAGACCTTCTTCGTGTGTTCTGGGTTACCTTCCTGAGAACCAAGTCTCCTTCTTTGAAATTCCGAATTCTCACCCTTTTGTTAAAGTGTCAGACTATCTTGCTCTGATACACAACCACCTTTTCATTGACCCTACTTTGTCTTTCCTCAAGTAGGTCTAGATTAGCTCTTTACTTAGCCTCATTGTCTTCCGGTTCATAATTTTGGACCCGGAAAGATATGAGTTTATGCTCGATGGGTAAGACTGCTTCCGTTCTGAACACTAGCGAGTAGGGGGTCTCTCCTGTTGCAGTTCGCCTGGTTGTTCTGTAAGCCCGTAGTACATTGGGTAACTTTGCAACCCATAAACCTTTCTTCTGTTGGAGCTTTTTCTTCAGGAGCTTCTTAATGGTCTTATTGGTAGCTTCAACCAGCCCATTGGTTTGAGGATGAGCCACCGATGCAAAACGGAGATCGATGTTCCGGCCTTCACAGAATTCCCTAAATTGGCGTTGTCAAACTGCTTCCCAAAATCAATTATGATGGCCATCGGGGTACCAAATCGGCAAACAATGTTTTCCTTGACAAAGTTGGTGGTTTTTTCTTCAGTTATCCGTGTGAGGGTCTTGGCTTCTAGCCATCGGGTAAAATAATCTATTGCCACAACTGCATGTTTTGCTTGGGCGGGTGCAGTAGGTAGCGGCCCGATCAGGTATAGTCCCCATATCGCAAAGGGGTAGGGAGTGCTGATTAAGGAGAGTTTTTCTGGTAGGAGGTGATGAAGGTTTGCTGTTTTATGACAAGCCTTATAGGATCGTGCAAACTGCTTCACATCCTAGTGTATAGTCGGCCAGTAGTAGCCCATCCTGATTATCTAGTAAGCCAAAGTTTCACCTGACACATGGTTACCACAGTCCCCTGAGTGTACCTCGTTGAACACCCAGCGCGCATCGTCGGGATAAAGACATCTAAGTAGAGGGAGAGATTTCCCCTTACGGTAAAGGTATCCTTCTACCAGGCAGTACCGAGTAGCTATCCCCTTAAGCCGACGGGCTTGATCCAGATTTGTAGGGAAAGTGTCACTTTGGAGATAATTTGCTATTGGATCCATCCAACATGGGGGCGGCTGACTGGGAGGACCTCTACATCCTTCGCTATGCTGGAACGGGAAACCAATTGGAGGAGTACTCCTCTTGGTAAAGCATGTCCTTCTCCTGTGGCAATCTTGGCCAGGACATCTACGTGATGGTTCTTCTTTCTGGGCACTTGTTCTATCGTTACACCCTTGAACTTCTTCATGGCTTCCTGAACTTTAGCCAGATAGGCCACCATGTTGTCACCTTTTGCTTGGTACAATCCCGACACCTAATTGACCACAAATTGGGACTCACTCTTGATCAAAAGGTTCTCAGCCCCCAAAGCCCCTTCTATTATCATTCCTGTTAATAGAGCTTTGTATTCTGCTTCGTTGTTGGTTGCTCTAAATTCAAACTTGAAACAATGACTGCATTAGGCTCCTTCGGGGTCAATCACGATGATCCCAGTTCCGCATCCCGACTGGTTCAGAGCTCCATCCACGTAAAGGACCTAAATCTTGCTGTCTTCGAGTCATCCCAGATTGGTTTGATCCGGACCCGGGTCTACTAATTTACCCGGATTTGGAATTGTGCTGAATTCCACTATGAAATCAGCTAGGGCTTGGACTTTGATCGTGGTTCTTGCCTTGTATCTGATGTCAAACTGGGTGAGCTCTAGGGCCCATAGAACCAATCTGCCCGACATATCCGGCCTCTAGAGGAATTGTGGCAGGGGTTGATCAGTGACAACCGCAATGGTGTGAGCTTGAAAGTAAGGCCGGAGTTTTCTGGATGTAGTTACCAGGGCGTAGGCGAGCTTCTTTAAGAGGGAGTAGTTTTTCTCGGACTTAATGAAAGCCCGACTCACATAGTAAATTGGTCTTTGCACCCTGTCACTGTATTCTTTCACCAAGGCTCCACTAGTAGCAACTTCTGAAACTGCTAGATAAAGTAGGAGCTCTTCCCCCGGGATTGGTTTTACCAATAGAGGCGGACTTGACAAGTACTCCTTTAAAGCTTGAAAAGCCTGCTCGCTTTGTTCGTCCCACTTCATCTTCTTCCCCTGCTTGATGATCTTGAAAAATTGGAGGCATTTATCTCTGGAGCGAGATATGAACCAGTTCAGGACTAATTTCCGTCCAGTTAATCCTTGTGCCTGTTTAAGAGTTGTAAGGGACTCGAGGTCTAGGATAGCTTTGATCTTCTCAGGATTAGCCTCGATTCCCCTTTCATGCACCATGAATCCCAAAAATTTGCCTGTTGCTACCCCAAATGCACATTTAGCGGGGTTCAACCTCATCTGGTTCTGTCTTATTACCTGGAAAGTCTGGCGTAAGTCCCCTGTATGTTGTCCAGCTTCCGGAGATTTTGTGATCATATCATCTATGTACACCTCCATAGATCTTCCTGTTTTTTGAACAACTTGTTCACCATATGCTAGTATGTGGCACCTGCATTTTTGAGTCTGAATGGCATTACCTTATAGCAGTAGATGCCTTATCCGGTGATGAAGCTAGTTGTTATCCGAAAATCGTTAAAAGGACGATAATCCAAATAACCACTCTAAAGGGGTCAAGATCGAGATTGATCCTGGCCGGAAGGGTATCAAGTGGTTCGATACCGACTAGGTCCCTGTCAATGCATGCATGATAAAGAATACGTGAGATTGAATTGGAATTCGTCTTATTGATCTCTCTTCTCCGTTACATGAATACACTGACCATAAATCTATTAAAACACTAGATTACATGAAGGTTTCGATTGAAAATAAGGATCATGGTAGCAATACGGATATTTCAATCGGTAAATGGGATGATGGTGGAGATAAATCTGTGCCTGTCGATAAGTAGAGTCTCGGGTTCTTTTTTTTCCCTCCTTTGGCGATGAATAAGTTGTTGTATATATAGGTCCTGTTTGCTTGCCATGCACTCCTACAATCTCGGACTAGGGTTTGGCCGCTTGCAGGATCCTCCTTTTTAGGAAATTAAATCGGAGCTTTAATGCGCTGAATTCAGTCTTTCCTTCCCAGGAGGAGTCAATCACTCACCTTCCTAGTAGGATTCCTATTATAATGTCCTGCTCAAATTAGGACTCTTTGGCGGGAAGGAATATACCTCCTTTGTACGGTGACGTTTTACTGGCTCGTTGTGGAGATTTTAGTTCTTGACGTTTAGGTTGCTGCTTCCTGGTGCTCTTCTGTTCTAGCGGGCTGCCAACATCTAGTTAGCATCCTACTGATGGCAGTAGGGGGACATCTAGCCAGCTTTGTAGTAAGGTGGTCAGTAGAACTCCGTGTCGGGGTGTAGCGGGGTCCATAGGAAGCTGTATCGGGGTGTAGCGGGGTCCATAGGAAGCCCGGTTATAGCCGTGCAGCGGGGTTCATAGGAAGCTGTATCGGGGTGCAGCGGGGTTCATAGGACGCCCGGTTATAGCCGGTCTTGATCTCGCTGTGAGTTCTAGTGAGTGTTTTTGGTTCTCGGTTTCTTTGTTGAGCTAAGATGCTTGGCGGGGTGGATCCCGCTGGTGGAGGTATGTGTTGGGGTTAACCGGGGTTCACTCTGTCATGGTATCCGGGTTGGGTACTGTTATAGCCTTCTTGTGTCGAGGTGGAAAATTCTTCTTTGGTCCTCCGCCGATTTTGGCGGTTAACAGAAGTCCCCCCTGACTTGGACACTGATACCTTGTCGGGGTCGGGGTCAGGACCTTTTTGTTTGCTTGAAGGATTTTCTACCTTATCCCCTTACTTTCTTTGTCTGACCGGGTTTCCACTTAAGAGCAGGAAATCCTTATTTTGTCCGTTATAACTGATTACATGTCGACTGTTGATTGGGTTTCCTCTTTTTTCAAAAAGAGCCGTTTTGGCGCGATTAACGCGGAAAACGCCTCAAACCCTCCTTCCGGTCACCGATTCCGGTTTCCAAGTAAGTAACCATCATTCCTCCTCTATAAATAGACCGGCTCTACTGGCGCTTCTCACTTTTGAGCTTTCAGATTTTCAAGGTCGAACGAGAACCAAAATACTCTCCTTAACTTCTTTTCTGACTTACTTTCCTAATTTTCTCAAAATTTCCCCCTATCTTTCAATGGCTTCTCCTTCACGAATTCCTTCTTCTCATGAAGTTGCTGCTGAACAAAACCCTTCTACAGCGGTGTCTCCTTTTCGACATGAACCTGCTTCGCCTCCTCAGTCCGATAGCATCGACGCCCTCTTCAGTACGGAGGCGGCCGACGTGGTGGTAGAGTCTCCAACCTCGGAGAGGAAGAAACGGGGGCGGGACGAGGATAGTGACACCCCGCTAGCTCAACGCCGTTGCTCCGCTCGAAACCCGCGAGTTGGGTTGGGTTCCCGTAGTCGACCCGAAGACTCGGTTTTGATCGGTGATGAAGTGGGTGCTTTACAGTCTGGTGGCAACGAGGAAAGTGGCGATCCTGACGTCACACTGGTTGGGGTCCAAACGGGCTCCTTCGCCGCCTTTCATGATGGTCGGATTATACCCGACTCCGTTTGTACGGTGGATACGCTCAAAAAATTACGGGAAGAGTACAACGTTCCGGAATACACCACTCTCTCCCTTCCCCACAGGGGTTATGATGTATACACCCCGCCTCCAAACCTCCTACTGATCCACAAAGCTGCTTTTGAGTGTGGAGTCCGGCTTCCGCTGCACCCTACTCTCCGTCGAGCTCTTGTCGCGCTCGAATTGGCCCCCCTCCAAATCTCGCCGGGCTTCTGGAAGCACCTGACGGGGTTCCTGGTGCTCTGGAAGGAGCAGTGTGATAAGGATCGCATCGAGCGGGAGCCGGGGTTGGACGAACTCCGCTACCTCTTCAACATCGCCAGTATGGTGCCTCGGGGTCAATTCTACTTGAGGGCGTCCAACGACTTGAAGTTCACTGTCCCAGGGGCAAATGTGAAGTATTCGGCTCCCTGGAAGGAGGAGTGGCTCGTGGTGGAGGGCGACTGGGGGCATACTGCTTTCATTGGGGGGTATGAGTACCCCGTCCCCACTCAGTTTACAGCGAGGGATAAGTGGGCAAAGGGGACGCTGGCTCCTGAGTCTCGGGAGATTCTAAAAAGGATCCTAAAGAGGGGATATACCAACCTGCAGTATCCCACTCTGGACCCTTTTGAAGGAGCCCGCCTGGATCGGTATCTGAGGATCTCTCTCGCCCTTCCTGGTAAGTTTCACTACGTCTTGTTTCTTTGTTTTTACATATGTGTGCATTCCTTTTTCTGATTCTCACTGAAACTCTTCCCTTCTTGCAGTATCGGCTACCCCAATAGTGACGGGGTCTCCTCCTTCTCCTAGGGCAGGGGATGTGGCCCTGCTTGCTCACTCTTCCCCTGTTCCTTCTCCTACTCCGGCTGCCAAGACTAGGTCGGGGTCCATCCGAGTAGGATCCAACTCCAACCCCTCTCCTGCTCCAACGGGGTCTAAGGCCAAGACTCCAGCTCGTCATCCTTCTACTCCGCCATCCCGTTTGAGGATCCCGGCATTGCTGGCCAGGGCGGCTAAGGCCCGAGGTTTGGGAAGATCTGCCCAGAAGAAAGCTGCCTCTACCATCAGAACTTCTCCTGCTCCTCCTCCTCCCGCAGCTCTCCCCGTGGATCCTTTGACGATCCCAGTAGAGGAGGCCACCATCAATACTCCTGCTCCTGCTGCTGATGTGGCTTCCGGATCAGGGCTGAGGGGGGCCACCTTTGACGAGGTGGTGTCTAGATTTGCGGCTTCCTGCCCTGGTGGAAGTCTGGTGGATATGGCCAAGCTTCCTACAGATATCTTGGTCACCAAGGGGGCTTCGGTTTTGGCTGAGGTAAACCCCAACTTTTCCCTTTGTTTTTTATTTCCTCTCTCCACCAAGTACTGACTCCGTTTTCTTCTTGCAGGGCTTCAAGTTTGCCATGGCCATGGAGAGGCAGCTGCTAACCTTGAGGGAGGCTTATATTGGCCTCCAAGCGAAGCTAGAGGATACCCAACAGGAGTTGGTCCAAGCCCAACAGAGCGTGGCTCCTCTGCTGCAGGACGCCAAAGATGCTGAAGAAGGGAGGCAGGAGGCCTTGGTAGCTCTTAGGCGTGCTGAACGCAGCCTGGACACTGAGACAGTCAGGTCCTTACGCCGCCGGGAGGAGAGGGAATGCGTGAAAAGGGAGAAGAATCTACTACAGAGCGAGAATCAGCTCCTACGGGAGACAATAGCAGGCTTGGAGGCTCAACAAGGGCCTTCATTCGAGGATGGCTACTTCACCGCTTGCTACGAGGTGGCTACAGCTTTGCCTTCTCCCTTTGACCTCGAGGCTGCCCTAAACTGGAACCGGGAACAAATACTGGCCAGGGCTGCCCAGCTGGATGGAGAGGGACAAGAAACAGAAGTCCTTCCCCAAGAGGAGGTTCATCCGGGTCATATGGCTGATGTGGCTGCTGAAGTCCAACATGATGGTATTGTGGGAGCTGATCCAGATCCTCCTGCTGTTGAAGAACAAAGAGTGGATCCCGAGTCCGCTTCTGGAGCGATCCTTATGGAGGAAGATGAGGGACTGGCTAGATCCAGGGTTCCTCAGGCTGAAGGGGCTCCAATTGGGTCTTCTGGTGTGGAGGGAGCAGTCCAGACTGAGGCTGTAGCTGAGCCTTTGGGCGAAGGGGCAGCCGGCCAAGGGGAGCATCTAGAAGAAGATAGAGAAGATTAGCCTGGCCCCTTCTCTAAAACAAAATTTTTGTAGCCTGAATCGGGACCTAGGAACCCTGTTTTATCAATATAACTTGCTTTTATTACTTGCTTCGTACTTGTGTTATGTTTACTTTGCACTTAGAAAACTCCCACTGTATCTAAAGTTGTTGATGCTTGGAATCCTGTTGAATGCTTGGACCCTGATGAGTAATGAATGGACCCCAATGGGTAATAGAGATAAACTATGTGCTTATAACCATAAGAACCAACGGGGTAAAAATCACATCTTCCTCTAATCGGACTCCCTTAAACATGCCATAATATAAAGTGTTATAGCAGTCATTCGAGAAATCCTACTTCTTATGAACAATTCGTCTTGCTGAGGATGGACTTTTAAGTTCCTTTCTGACTGCTGGTCCGCTGTCGGGGTAGCAAGCGGGAAAATAAAGAGTGAAGCATCCCGATGAGTTTCCCCGATGTTACTGTAGGTTTGTCCTGGGAGGCAACTAAGGCCGCTTTAGCACCAGGCTTCTCAGGGGAGGGTATTCCCCGACCGAGGCAGCAGGAGGGCCCTTAGGCTATTTCCTGGTCTTGAGGCGCTTTAACAATGGAGATCCTCTTGGCGGGCTTGACCCAGTCCAAGGCATCAGGAGCGCCCTGAGGCTATTTCCTGGTCTCGAGGCGAAGTAAGGAATCAGGTACCCTGAGGCAGCCCGACTCTTACTGTAATCTGTCCTGGTAGGCAACTAAGGCCACTTTAGCACCAGGCTTCTCGGAGGAGGGTATTCCCCGACCAAGGCTATCCTGGTAGGCAACTAAGGCCACTTTAGCACTAGGCTTCTCAGAGGAGGGTATTCCCCGACCGAGGCAGCAGGAGGGCCCTTAGGCTATTTCCTGGTCTCGAGGTGCTTTAACAATGGAGATCCTCTTGGCGGGCTTGACCCAGTCCAAGGCATCAGGAGCGCCCTGAGGCTATTTCCTGGTCTCGAGGCGAAGTAAGGAATCAGGTACCCTGAGGCAGCCCGACTCTTACTGTAATCTGTCCTGGTAGGCAACTAAGGCCACTTTAGCACCAGGCTTCTCGGAGGAGGGTATTCCCCGACCAAGGCTATCCTGGTAGGCAACTAAGGCCACTTTAGCACCAGGCTTCTTAGAGGAGGGTATTCCCCGACCGAGGCAGTAGGAGGGCCCTTAGGCTATTTCCTGGTCTTGAGGCGCTTTAACAATGGAGATCCTCTTGGCGGGCTTGACCCAGTCCAAGGCATCAGGAGCGCCCTGAGGCTATTTCCTGGTCTCGAGGCGAAGTAAGGAATCAGGTACCCTGAGGCAGCCCGACTCTTACTGTAATCTGTCCTGGTAGGCAACTAAGGCCACTTTAGCACCAGGCTTCTCGGAGGAGGGTATTCCCCGACCAAGGCTATCCTGGTAGGCAACTAAGGCCACTTTAGCACCAGGCTTCTCAGAGGAGGGTATTCCCCGACCGAGGCAGCAAGAGGGCCCTTAGGCTATTTCCTGGTCTTGAGGCGCTTTAACAATGGAGATCCTCTTGGCGGGCTTGACCCAGTCCAAGGCATCAGGAGCGCCCTTAGGCTATTTCCTGGTCTTAAGGCGCTTTAATAATGGAGATCCTCTTGGCGGGCTTGACCCAGTCCAAGGCATCAGGAGCGCCCTTAGGCTATTTCCTGGTCTTAAGGCGCTTTAATAATGGAGATCCTCTTAGCGGGGTTGGCCCCGTCTAAGGCATCAGGAGTACTATGTAGTCCCCCTGGTCTTGACTCAGTAACGGAGATCCTCCTAGAAGGTTTGACCCCGTCTAGGGCATCAGGAGCTTTAAGAAGCTCTCCTGGCCTTTAGGCGATTCCGTGATGATGATTCTGTAGGTGATACCAGTAGGAGATAATCGGGCATTGGAACATAGGAGAATCATATAGAAGAAAGAATTGCTTTTATTTAATTTCCCAAACGGTACAAATATAAACTCGGGGTGAGCATTCCGCTAGGTACAAGCACAGTTTCTTAAGGATAGAATTTTCGAAGGTGATCGGCATTCCATGTATGATCCACCGGGTAACCCTCCATGTCTTCGAGCTTGTAAGCACCACCCCGGAGTGATGCCTTAACCAAGTATGGGCCCTCCCAGTTAGGGGCTAGTACCCCGTCAGACCTCCTTCTTGTATTCTGGGTCACCTTCCTGAGAACCAAGTCTCCTTCTTTGAAATTTCGGGTCCTCACCTTCTTGTTGAAGTGTCGGGCTATCTTGCTTTGGTATACGGCCACCTTCTGTGTAACCTTGCTTTGTTTTTCCTCCAGCAGGTCCAAGCTAGCTCTCAACTTGGCCTCATTATCTTCTGGCTCATAATTTTGAACCCGAAAAGATATGAGCTTATGTTCGATGGGCAAGACCGCTTCTGCCCCAAATACCAGGGAGTAGGGGGTCTCTCCGGTTGCTGTCCGCCTAGTTGTTCTGTAGGCCCAAAGTACATTGGGTAATTCTGCCACCCATAATCCTTTCTTCTGTTGGAGCTTTTTCTTTAGGAGCTTCTTAATGGTCTTGTTGGTTGCTTCGACCAGCCCGTTGGTTTGAGGATGGGCCACCGAAGCAAAACGGAGATTGATCCTCCGGTCTGCACAGAATTCTCGGAAGTTGGCATTGTCAAACTGTTTTCCCAAATCAGTTATGATGGTCATCGGGGTGCCGAATCGGCAGACTATGTGTTCCTTGACAAAGTTGGTGGTCTTTTCTTCGGTTATCCGGGTGAGTGCCTTAGCTTCCACCCACCGAGTAAAGTAATCTATCGCCACTACTGCGTGCTTAGCTTGGCCGGGTGCAGTGGGAAGTGGCCCGATCAAGTCTAGTCCCCAGATGGCAAAGGGGTAGGGAGTGCTGATTGAGGAGAGCCTCTCTGGAGGGAGATGATGAAGGTTGGCTGTTTTCTGGCAAGCCTCGCAGGATCGCGCAAACTGCCTTGCGTCCTGGTGTATGGTCGGCCAGTAGTAGCCCATCCTGACTACCTGGTAAGCCAAAGTTTCCCCTGACACGTGGTTACCACAATCCCCAGAATGCACCTCACTGAGCGCCCAGTGCGCGTCATCGGGATGCAGACACCTGAGCAGAGGGAGAGATTTCCCCTTACGATATAGGTGTCCTTCTATCAAGCAGTACCGGGTAGCTGTTCTCTTGAGCCGACGGGCTTGATCCGGATCTGCTGGGAGAATGTCGCTTTGGAGATAGTCTGCTATTGGATCCATCCAACACGGGAGGCGGCTTACTGGGAGGACTTCTGCCTCTTTCGCTATGCTGGAGAAAGGAACCAATTGAAGGGGTACCCCTTTTGGTAAAGCGTGTCCCTCTCCTGTGGCAATCTTGGCTAAAACATCTGCGCGATGGTTTTTCTCCCTAGGCACTTGCTCTATTTTTACACCTTTGAACTTCTTCATAGCCTCCTGAACCTTAGCCAGATAGGCTATCATGTTGTCACCCTTCGCTTGGTATAATCCTGTCACCTGGTTGACCACCAGTTGTGAATCGCTCCTGATCTGAAGATACTCAGCCCCCAGAGCCCCTGCTACCTTCATTCCTGCTAGCAGAGCCTCGTATTCCGCTTCGTTGTTGGTGGCTCTGAATTCAAACCTGAAGCCATGACTTACTTCAATTCCCGCGGGGTCGATCAGGACGATCCCGACTCCGCACCCCGACTGGTTCGATGCTCCATCCGTGTAAAGAATCCATGTCTTGTTGTCTATGGGCCATTCCAGAAGGGCTTGATCCGGGTCTGGGTCTGCCGACACGCCTTGGTTCAGGGTCGGGCCAAACTCCACTATGAAGTCCGCCAGGGCTTGAGCTTTGATCGTGGTTCTCGCCTTGTACTTGATGTCGAACTGTGTGAGCTCTAGGGCCCACAGAACCAGTCTGCCTGAAACATCCGGTCTCTGGAGAAATTGTCTCAGAGGCTGATCTGTGACGACCGCGATGGTGTGGGCTTGAAAATAAGGCCGGAGCTTTCTGGATGTTGTTACTAAGGCATAGGCGAGTTTCTCTAGCAAGGTATAATTCTTCTCGGACCTTGTAAGAGCCCGACTCACGTAGTAGATTGGCCTCTGTACCCCGTCACTGCATTCTTTCACCAAGGCTCCACTAGTTGCTACTTCAGAAACTGCTAGGTAGAGTAGGAGTTCTTCACCCGGAATTGGTTTTACCAATAGCGGAGGGCTTGACAGGTATCCCTTTAGAGCCTGAAAGGCCTGCTCGCTCTGCTCATCCCACTTCATCTTTTTCCCCTGCTTGATGATTTTGAAAAAGGGGAGACATTTGTCGGTGGATCGGGATATGAACCGGTTCAAAGCCGCTATCCGCCCGGTTAAACCTTGCGCCTGCTTGAGGTTTGTAGGAGACTCGAGATCTAAAATGGCTTTGATCTTCTCCGGATTTGCCTCGATTCCCCTTTCATGCACCATGAATCCCAAGAATTTGCCTGCTGCTACCCCGAATGCACACTTAGCGGGGTTCAGCCTCATCTGGTTCTGCCTTAGTACCTGGAAGGTTTGGCGTAAGTCCCCTGCATGCTGTCCTGCTTCTGGAGATTTAGTGATCATGTCATCTTTGTATACCTCCATGGACCTTCCTATCTGCTCCTTGAATAGCTTGTTCACCATGCGCTGGTAAGTGGCACCTGCATTTTTGAGTCCGAATGGCATTACCTTGTAACAGTAGAGACCTTGTCCTGTGATGAAGCTAGTCTTGTCTTGATCTGAAGGATGCATCATGATTTGATTGTACCCTGAGAAAGCATCCATGAAACTTAGGAGCTTATTTCCTGCAGTGGAGTCAATGAGCTGGTCTATTTTTGGTAGAGGGAAGCTATCTTTGGGACAAGCCCTATTGAGATCGGTGTAGTCCACACACATCCGCCACTTTCCGTTGGATTTGGTTACCATGACCACGTTAGCAATCCACTCAGGGTACCGGGATTCCCTGATGAATCCGGCCTTTAGGAGCTTGTCAACTTCTTCTTGGACTGCGGCATTCCGTTCTGTGTTGAAGTGTCTTCTTTTCTGTTTCACTGGCTTGAAAGTTGCATCCACTGCCAACCTATGGGAAGCCAGGCCAAGGGGAATGCCAGGCATCTCACCATGACTCCAAGCAAAGATATCGTTATATTCTCTGAGAAGCTCTATCAAGTTACTCTTCACCTCCGGGTCCAGACCTTCTCCCACTTTTACTGTCTTTGTTGGGTCCTCCCTCCGGATCTGGACTTCCTCTAGCTGCTCCACGGGGTTCCCACTGGCCCAACCTCGCTCTTCTTCTTCTGACTCTTCCACGATTATGTCTGGTACCTCTCCCTCTTCTAAAACATAATCATCCTGCTCTGTCGTTCTCTGACTTGGGTAGCTGGCCACTGATGCGCATTGCTTAGCCAATGCAGCGGGGTTAGTTGATACCGCATAGCAGTTTCGGGCTGCCTGCTGGTCTCCTCTTACTTCTCCTACTCCCGATCCTACTGGAAACTTCATCACGTTGTGGTAGATAGACAGTACTCCTCTAATCCCTGATAAGAAAGGCCTTCCTAGAATTGCATTGTACGCAGATGGGGTGTCCACCACGATGAACTCCGTCATTATGTTTTGCTGAAGAGGAGCTTCTCCGACTATCACTGGCAGTATCTTTGTTCCCATCGGCATTACGGAGTCCCCTGTGAATCCGTATAGTAGAGAGGTGCAACTGTTGTAGCAAGAATTCTTCAGGTTAAGCTGCTCATGAGCCCCTTTGAACAGAATATCCACGCTGCTTCCCGTATCAATCAGAACGCGGTGTACTAGGCAGTTAGCGATCTGCACTGTTATGACCATGGGGTCATCATGTGGCTGTACCGTATTGTAGATATCCTCCTCCGTGAAGATGATCTTGGTTGAGCGGGATAGATCTCGGGGTCCGCCATTGACCTTCAGTATCTCATGGTCAGTGTTAAGCCTGGGAATTTTCCTTGCGTGGTTCTTCCTTGAATTGTTGGAGGTTCCAGCCAAGGTGGGGCCCCCACTGATGGTGTGAATCACCTGGATCTGCTGCATTAGATCCTTTTCTCCTTCTCTCCTCCTTTCCGCTGCTTCTTGCATCCCGCTTTGAACCTGCTTTCCTTCTTTGATGCTATCTCGTACCTGTTGTAAAAATTCGGTTAGGAGTCCTCCCCTTACCAATGCTTCTATCTGATTGCGGAGACTGTAGCATTCTGAGGTGTTGTGCCCCACGTCTTCATGGAAGTCGCAATACTTGTACTGATTCCTCCTGTCTACCGGGATTTTTATGGGAACCGGCTTTCTAAGTAGACCCTTGTCTCGAATGGCGAGATAGATAGTTTCCCGTGATGCATTGAGAGGGGTATAGTGGTTATATCCTTCTTCCTCTCTCGTTATTCTGGATACATCCTTCAAGGGGAGCTCTCTGGGGGGCGACCTCCTGACCGGGTATCTCTCTTGGTACGAAGGAATAGGAGGCGGCCTGTATGTCGACCGGTTTGGAGGTTGATTCTGAAACTTCCTAGCTGGGGCAGGTTTTGGGGCTTCCTTTTTAGGGCGTGGTGCTAACCGGGCTTCATCATGCTCAATCTTGATCCGGAGTTGTTCCTCAATGTCCACCTGTTCCAGAGCCCGATTGTAGGCTTCCTGGTACGTCTCAGGAGGATGCTTGGCGAAAGATCGGAACAGTCTGCCAGCCCACAAATTCCTCCGAAAATTTGCTAACGTTTCCTTCTCGTTGAACACACCCATCTGGACGACCTCTTTGTGGAATTTCTCCACATAAGATCTCAGAGTTTCACCTCGTTCTTGAACTACGTACTGCAGCAGGATAGGATCCTTGGGACGGGGTTTGATTCCCTGAAACTGTGCACAGAAAGCTTTGGTAAGTTTGGAGAAAGAATCAACACTACCTGGTGGCAATTTTCTGAACCATGTCTTGGCACAATCTGTTAAAGTTGAAGGGAACATCCTGCACATGGCTATCCTGGTTGCACTCTGGACCTCCATCTGGTGTACGAAGCTTTCCAGGTGGCTGACGGGGTCTTCTGTTCCGGAATATTTTTCTGAAGGCATCCTGAATTTGGGGGGTAGCCCTGCCTCCCTAACTCTCTTGGAGAATGGTGCATTCATCTCGCCCAAAGGATTCTTTTGGATCCCCTGATGCTTTCCCTTCTTTAACTGCTCCAACTCCTTCGCCATCCTCGTCATCTGGTCCTCCAGGCGCTGAGACTTCTTGGTTCCGGATCGAGCTACTGAAACTTCATTATCCGAAGATTCCGAATCGATGACTACCTCCTTCCGCTTAACCCTTTGATGCCTTTCCTTGGAAATCCTCCGAGATTTGGCACTTTCTTCAGAGTTGGGACGGGATTCCCTCTCCTTGGACCGCGGTCTTGGTGGGGATTGAATCTTCCTGGGAGGAACCTCAATCGTAGATTTTACCAGTCGTGGTCTGAGATCCGCCTGTCGGACTGGGAGAGGGGGGCCCAATCGGTCGAAGACTGGAGCCCGAGTGCTTGGTCTGACATCGTCCTGGATCCCGGCCGCTTCAAATGGGATTCCCTGGGCTATCATCCGGAGCCGGATCGCTTCTACGTAGGCTGCGGCGTGCTATTCTAAGACATCTCGGTTGACCTCTTGCTCAGCAGGGTTTTGAGGGATAGGGTCTGCAGCCGGTGGGGGCACTAGTGGAGGATTCTCGCTCCTAATGCCCTTACCCCGTCTCTGAGCTCTTTCAGTGGAGGCAAGGGATTGGAGCCCTGATGGCTCGGGACGACCCTGGGAGGACCGGAGTCTCATTCCGAATATCTCTGGGTGGAAGTAGGCTGTTGCTAAACAATGGTTGGGAAAAAGGTTCCCCACAGACGGCGCCAAAAGTGTTATCCGAAAATCGTTAAAAGGACGATAATCCAAATAACCACTCTAAAGGGGTCAAGATCGAGATTGATCCTGGCCGGAGGGGTATCAAGTGGTTCGATACCGACTAGGTCCCTGTCAATGCATGCATGATAAAGAATACGTGAGATTGAATTGGAATTCGTCTTATTGATCTCTCTTCTCCGTTACATGAATACACTGACCATAAATCTATTAAAACACTAGATTACATGAAGGTTTCGATTGAAAATAAGGATCATGGTAGCAATACGGATATTTCAGTCGGTAAATGGGATGATGGTGGAGATAAATCTGTGCCTGTCGATAAGTAGAGTCTCGGGTTCTTTTTTTTCCCTCCTTTGGCGATGAATAAGTTGTTGTATATATAGGTCCTGTTTGCTTGCCATGCACTCCTACAATCTCGGACTAGGGTTTGGCCGCTTGCAGGATCCTCCTTTTTAGGAAATTAAATCGGAGCTTTAATGCGCTGAATTCAGTCTTTCCTTCCCAGGAGGAGTCAATCACTCACCTTCCTAGTAGGATTCCTATTATAATGTCCTGCTCAAATTAGGACTCTTTGGCAGGAAGGAATATACCTCCTTTGTACGGTGACGTTTTACTGGCTCGTTGTGGAGATTTTAGTTCTTGACGTTTAGGTTGCTGCTTCCTGGTGCTCTTCTGTTCTAGCGGGCTGCCAACATCTAGTTAGCATCCTACTGATGGCAGTAGGGGGACATCTAGCCAGCTTTGTAGTAAGGTGGTCAGTAGAACTCCGTGTCGGGGTGTAGCGGGGTCCATAGGAAGCTGTATCGGGGTGTAGCGGGGTCCATAGGAAGCCCGGTTATAGCCGTGCAGCGGGGTTCATAGGAAGCTGTATCGGGGTGCAGCGGGGTTCATAGGACGCCCGGTTATAGCCGGTCTTGATCTCGCTGTGAGTTCTAGTGAGTGTTTTTGGTTCTCGGTTTCTTTGTTGAGCTAAGATGCTTGGCGGGGTGGATCCCGCTGGTGGAGGTATGTGTTGGGGTTAACCGGGGTTCACTCTGTCATGGTATCCGGGTTGGGTACTGTTATAGCCTTCTTGTGTCGAGGTGGAAAATTCTTCTTTGGTCCTCCGCCGATTTTGGCGGTTAACACTAGTCTTGTCCTGATCAGAAGGATGCATCATGATTTTATTGTACCCCGAGAAAGCATCCATAAAGCTTAGGAGCTTGTTTCCTACAGTGGAGTCAATGAGCTGATCTATTTTAGGTAAAGGGAAGTTGTCATTTGGGCAAGCCCGGTTGAGATTGGTGTAAACTACACACATTCGCCACCTCCCGTTAGACTTGGTTACCATGACCACGTTGGCGATCCATTCGGGGTACCGGGATTCCCTGATGAACCCGGCCTTCAGGAGCTTGTCAACCTCTTTCAGGAAAACGGCGTTCCGTTCGGCGTTGAAGTGTCTTCTTTTCTGCTTTATTGGTTTGAAGGTTGCATCCATTGCCAACCTATGGGTAGCCAGGCTAAGAGTAATGCCAAGCATCTCCTCATGGCTCCAAGCGAAGATGTCGTTGTACTCTCTGAGGAGTTCTACCAAGTCCTTCTTGATTTCGGGGTCCAGACCTCCTCCAACTTTTACTGTCTTTGTCGGATCTTTGCTCTTGATCAGGATCTCCTCTAACTGATCTACGGGGTACCCACTATTCCAACCCTGCTTTTCTTCCTCCAGCTCTTCCACGATTATGTCTAGTACCTCTCCTTCTTCCAAAACATAATGATCCCGCTCTGACGCTCCCTAACTTGGGTCACTGGTCAAATGTGCGCATTGTTTAGCTAGTGCAGCGGGGTTGGTGGACACCGCGTAACAATTGCAGGCTTCCTGCTGGTCCCCTCTAACTTCTCCTACTCCTGTTCCTACCGGAATCTTCAACACATTATGGCAGATGGATAGCACCCCTCTAATCCCTGACAGGAAATGCCTACCCAAAATTGCATTATAGGTAGATGGGGTGTTTACTACGATGAATTATGTCATTATGTTCTGTTGAAGAGGAGCTTCTCCGACTATCACCGGCAGAATCTTTGTCCCCATTGGCATTACAGAGTCCCCTGTGAACCCATACAAAAGGGAGGTGTAACTGTTGTAGCAAGAGTTCTTCAGATTAAGTTGCTCATGAGCCCCCTTGAACAAAATATCAACACTACTTCCCGTATCAATCAGGATGCGGTGTACCAGGCAGTTGGCAATCTGTACTGTGATTACCATGAGATCATCATGTGGCTGAACTGTATTGTAGACATCCTCCTCCGTGAAGATGATTTTGGTGGAGCGGGATAAATCCCGGGATCCACTACTGACTTTAAGTATCTCGTGATCAGCATTAAACCTGGGAATCTTCCTTGCGTGGTTCTTTCTCGAATTGTTGGAGGTTCCAGCTAGGGTAGGGCATCCACTGATGGTGTGGATCACTTGGATCTGCTGCATCAGATCCTTCTCACTATCTCTTCTTCTTTCTACTGTCTCATACATCCCGCTTTGTACCTGTTTCCCTTCTTTGATGCTATCACGTGTCTGCTATAAAAATTCAGTTAGAAGGCCTCCTCTTATCAATCCTTCAATCTAATTGTGGAGGTTGTAGCACTCAGAGGTGTTGTGCCCTATATCTTCGTGGAAATCGCAATATTTGTACTGATTCCTCCTGTCAATCAGGACTTTCATGGGACCTGGCTTTCTGAGTAGGCTCTTATCTCGAATGGCGAGATAGATGGTTTCTTGCGAAGCATTGAGAGGGGTGTAGTGATTATATCCTTCTTCCTCTCTTGCTACTCTGGAGTGGAATCTCCCTAGGGGGTGATCTCCTGGTCGGATACCTTTCCTGGTACAAAAGAATATGAGGTGGTCTGTAAGTAGACCGGATTGGAGGCTGATTTTGGAACTTCATAGCTGGTGCGGGCTTCGGAGTCTCCTTCTTGTGGCGTGGTGCTAATCGGGCTTCATCATGCTCGATTTTAATCCGAAGCTGTTCCTCAATGTCCACTTGTTCTAAAGCCCGGTTGTAGGCTTCCTGGTACGTCTCTGGAGGATGTTTGGCAAAAGAACGAAATAGTCTACCAACCCATAAGTTCCTCCGAAAGTTGGCTAGAGTTTCCTTCTTGTTGAATACACCCATCTAGACGACCTCTTTATGGAATTTCTCCACATAAGATCTCAGAGTTTCACCCCCCTCTTGAACCACGTATTGCAGCAAGATAAGATCCTTGGGACGGGGCTTGATCCTCTGAAACTGTGCACAGAAAGCCTTGGTGAGTTTAGAAAAAGAATCAACACTACCTGGTGGTAACTTTCTGATCCATGTCTTGGCACAGTCAGTCAAGGTTGAAGGAAACATTCTGCACATGGCTAGCCTGGTCGCACTTTGAACCTCCATCTGATGGACAAAGCTTTCCAAGTGGCTGACGGGGTCCTCTATCCCAGAATATTTCTCAGAAGGCATCTTGAATTTAGGAGGTAACCTCGCCTCCTTGACTCTTTTGGAGAAAGGTGCATTCATTTCGCCCAAGGGGTTCTTCTGGATTCCTTGGTGCTTTCCCTTCTTTAACTGCTCCAACTCCTTCGCCATCCTGGTCATCTGATCTTCTAGGTGCTGGGATTTCTTGGTTCTGGATCGGGCTATTGAACCCTCTTCGTCCGAAGTTTCTGAATCAATGATCACCTCCTTTCGCTTTGCCCTCTGATGCCTTTCTTTGGAGCTCTTTCGGGATTTGGCATTTCCTTCTGAATTGGGATGTGGATTTTTCTCCTTCGCCTTATGTTTTGGTCGAGATTGGGCCCTCCTAGGGGGAATTTTAATCTCGGACTTCACTAGCCTGGGTCTGGGATTCACCTGTCGGACTGGGAGAGGTGGACCCAATCGGTCAAACACTGGTACCCGGGTACTTGGGCCAGCGTCCCCTAGGACCCCGGCTATTTCGAAAGGGATCCCCTAGGCTATCATCCGGAGTCGGATGGCTTCTGCGTATGCTGCAGCATGCTGTTCTAAGACATCCCGATTGAATTTCTGCCTGGTGAGGCCTTGAGGCATAGGGCCTGCAGCTGGTGGATTCTCATTCTTGGCATCTTTACCCCGCCTCTGAGCTCTTTCGGTGGAAGCGAGGGACTGGGGTCCTGATGGCTCGAGATAACCCTGGGAGGATTGGAGTCTCATTCTAAAGATCTCTAAGCAGAACTAGGCTATTTTAAATCATGGATGGGATAAGTCGATTCCTACAGACGGCGTCAAAAGTGATACCGAAAAATCGTCACCAGGGGTGAAATTCCAAATAACGACTTTAAGGGGACCAAGATCAGAGATGACCCCGGTCGGAGAGGTATCAAGTAGTTCAATACCAACTAAGTCCTCGATAATGCACAAACGATTAGGAACACTAGTAAACAAACAAGAAGAGCTTTTTATTCATCACTTTACGTTACAAATACATGAACTATGTTTTTCAGGATTAAAAGTGAACTATAAAGACTTGGTGAGTAATGGAGACGGTGGTGATGGTGAACTCATACGTGTCAATAAGTAGAACTGGTCGTAGGGTTTCTGGAGATGATATTTTTCGATCCCTTTTCTGTTGAGCAAGAGGTTGTATATATAGGTCATGTTGCTTACCATGCACTCCTACAATTTCAGACTAGGGTTTGGTAATTATAGGACCTCTTTCCTTTTAGGAGATAATCTCGGATCTTTTACGTACAGAATCTAGTCTTTCCCTCCTAGGAGGAGTCAATCTCGTAAGCAAATCTTTCCTTCCTATGAGGATTCTAACTACATTGACCTGTTTAAAATAGGACTCTCTGACGGGAAGGAGTACATCTCCTCTGTTTTGACTGGACGGCGGCGTTTTAATAAGTCTTTATAGAGCTTTTAATTATGGTATGAGAATCTTGCTGCTTGGTATCTTTCTGCTTGGCGGGCTGTTTATATCAGAAGGTGTAATCCACTAGGCATCCTGCTGCTGAAGTAGGGGGATGCCTAGCTGGTACCATAGCGGGATGTTTAGTGGAACTCCGTGTCGGGGTGCTGCGGGGTTCATAGGAAGCCAGGGCATGACTGGGTTGGACCCTACTGCAGGTTTTAACGAGTAGTCCGGCTCGGGGCAATGCTTATGAATCAAGATACTGGCGGGGTCCTTGAGAAGCTGGGGAAAGGCTGGGCCGGACCCCGCTGGAGGGGGTATGCACTCGGATCAGTCTGGGTACCCCTTTATCGGGGTAGCCGAATGGTGTCTGGATTCCTATGTCCTCCTTGTGTCGAGGTGGAAAATTCTTCTTTGGTCATTCGCCAATTTTGGTGGTTAACATAATTATTATATAAATAACGAAAAAGTATGACCTCACCAATTATATCAATTTTCATGTATTTCTATTTACAGTGCATTATTAATCGAGAATGAAATAAAAGGAACCAAATTGCATGGGGAAGGGATAGGTCTAAAATCCGTCATGCTTTCCGGATTGCCAACTTTAGGGATTAACGCAATGAATGTTCTATTCAAGTACTGTTTCACTACCATCCCGTCCTTATGAAACTCCCTAAAAAAACTCAAGAAGTCATCTCTAATCATATCCCAATTCTTCTTGATAAAATTGAGATTTAAGCCATCTGGGTCGGGAGCTTTATTCCCGTCACAGCTACATAATGCCTCCCACACTTCCTCATACGAGAACACTGCCTCCCACACTTCCTCATACCAGAACACTGCCTCCAACTCTTCTTTCTGACTTGCGAAAATCTGTTTAATTTTGTGCCAAGACCACTTATCTTAATGGGTCCTTTTTGAGAGAGTCCATGTGAATAGGGGTGTCAAATAGATCGGATGGAATCCGATCCGATCCGAGTCCGATTTGTGTTTGTGTTTGTGTTGTCTAGATCGGATCTGATAAATATAATATTCGAACTCAAATCGGATTTAAGGGTTATATTTTTAAATCCGATTGGATATAGAACAAACCCAAATCTGTTCAAAATCTTTACAAAAATTTAAAAATATACTATATTAAATTAACTGTACGACAAACTTGAGTGTCCTAAAATTGTTTAAATAGACATCTATAGTTTAATATATTTTCGATTTAAAATAAATTAAACATTTAAATATTTAAATGTAACTAAATTAAAATAAAATTTATTTAATTGGGAAAGCACTAATGTGAACTGTGAACTATCAATTACATCTTTATCATTGAGTTCCGATGATACTTTAATGAACAATTATTTATGATTTTATCATAAATTGAGCGCTCCATTGTTCAAGACCCGAATCAATATTTACTTAGAACTATTTGTCTAACTTCGTTTAAGAAGGAATGGATTCCCTTTTGTATATTATCATTCCTAGCTAAACTCAAATTAGGAGTCAATCATCAAAAGAGGAAATCCAAGTTAGGAACGAAATCTTATTCCTTGATTTATTCTAAATCCTACTTGGTAGATTTTCTAAACTAAGAAGAATTGAGAGCTCAGAATGAGAAGTCACCTATAAATACCAAGAGTTTTCTACGAGAAAGGGGGTTGGAGATTGAAGATTGAAGACTCCATCAACATTCTCTTTCTTCTACCTTTCTTTAATTTAGATGTTTTTATTTTTAGTGTTGTGTAGCTAATTTTCTTATAGTTAGGGCTAACTTGAAGGCCTAGATATGAATTCACTTCCTGATGTAGGACAGTTGGCGTTGGATTTTGAAGAAGAGATGGACAGAAAACTGTCCAAAAGGGATGCTCCGAAGAAACGGGCATAACTTTTAGCTCGGTCGTCAGATTTTCTATTATAATATGTTTTCGGAAAGGGTTTTCAGAGCTCTACAGCAAGGCAACTAGGGTTTCCCCAGTTGACATCATTTTCATCCTCAATGGAGCTATTTAAGTTAGGTTGTCGAGCAGCCGAAGTTTTTAGTGTTTTATTTGTTTTCTGTTTTGGTTTAGTTTGAGAATATTTTAGTCTTTTTGCTTATTTTAGGGTTTCCCGAGTCTATTTAAGGCTCTTTGTTATCAGTTTCGAATTATTCAATAATATTATTATTTTGGTTTCAATTGAATTTACTGGTGGATTCCAGATTGTGAGAACTTAGGGTTTACTCTGGTAAATCCTTTACTTCCGTTCTGCGTCAAGTGGTATCGGAGCATAAGGACTTGCCTTATATGATGGTCAACAACGAAGCCAGAAGAGTTAACCCTAGCGACGTTGGTCGTAGGGGGAAGCCGATGTGTGGGCGGCGATTGATGAGCAGCGACAGTCGATGGAGAGGTTGGAGGCTATGGTTCGTCAACTGTGCACCACTCCTGTTCTTGCTCTACCCAGTTTTGAGAAGTTATTCGAAGTGGAGTGTGATGCTAGTGGGGTTGGGATTGGAGCAGTGCTGACACAAGAGAAGAAACCAGTGGCGTTTATTTAGTGAAAAGCTAAGTGATGTGCGACGAAAGTGGAGTACCTATGATCAGGAATTCTACACAATTATTCGTGCTCTAAAGAATTGGGAGCATTACTTAATTTAGCTCGAGTTTATTCTTT
Source organism: Acer campestre (assembly GCA_954870605.1). Classification (NCBI taxonomy): domain Eukaryota; kingdom Viridiplantae; phylum Streptophyta; class Magnoliopsida; order Sapindales; family Sapindaceae; genus Acer; species Acer campestre. The sequence goes on along the minus strand of OX940801.1, from coordinate 19,220,826 downwards.
ACACTGATCATCAAGCTCTGAAATATCTGAACAGCCAGAGAAGCTTAAGTAATATGCATGCTCGGTGGGTAACTTACTTGCAGAAATTTCCGTTTATTCTGAAGCACAAGTCTGGGGTTCTAAATAAGGTAGCAGACGCGCTGAGTCGACGTGCAAGCTTATTGGTTACTATGCAACAAGAGATTATTGGGTTTGAGTTTCTGAAAGAATTGTATTCTGATGATGAGGACTTCGGAGAGATATGGGAAAAGTGTGTTCTGAAACAGACTGACGGAGAGTTTCATATGAGCGAAGGCTATCTGTTCTGTGGCAATCAGTTGTGCATCCTGCGGAGCTCCCTGAGAGAGAAAGTGATTCGAGGGTTGCACGGGGGAGGTTTGGGTGGTCACTTAGGGCATGACAAAACTATCAGTGGGGTGGCCGAACGGTATTACTGGCCTCAGTTGAAACGCGACGTTGGTAACTTTGTTCGCAACTGTTACGTCTGTCAAACTTCTAAGGGACAGGCTCAAAATACGGGCCTCTACATGCCACTACCTGTTCCGAATGCCATATGGGAGGATTTAGCAATGGACTTCGTTTTGGGTCTCCCACGAACTCAACGTAGGGTCGACTCCGTGTTTGTTGTGGTTGACAGGTTCTCGAAGATGGGGCATTTTATACCTTGTCGGAAGACATCTGATGCGTCACATGTGGCGCAGCTGTTCTTTCGGGAGGTGGTTCGGTTGCATGGTGTTCCCCAGTTTATCACATCTGATAGGGACTCAAAATTTCTTAGCCATTTCTGGGTTACATTGTGGCGGCGGATGGATACTACTCTGAAATTAAGTAGCAATGCATATCCACAAACCGATGGACAGACGGAGAACTTAAACCGAACACTGGACAATTTAATTTGGAGCATCTGTGGAGACAAGCCAAAACAGTGGGACGTGGCGCTGGCACAAGCTGAGTTTGCATACAACAATGCTGTTCACACTGCTACAGGTAAATCTCCCTTCGCTTTAGTGTATCGGCAACCTCCTAAGCATGCGTTGGACTTGGCAAAGTTTCCCAAGCTCACTAGTATGAGTGTTGCTACTGAGACTATGGTAGAGCAGGTTCGTGATGTTCAGGCTGAAGTGAAGGCGCGGTTAGAGGAGAAGAATGCAAAATATAAGGCTGCAGCAGATGTTAAAAGGCGTGAGAAATTGTTTGCTGAGGGAGAACAGGTTATGGTGTTCTTGCGCAAAGAGAGGTTTCCAGTTGGTACCTATAACAAGTTGAAACCAAGGAAGTATGGGCCGTACAAGGTGATCAAGAAGATCAACAATAATGCCTATGTGATTGACTTGCCTGCTGATATGAACATATCCCGAACTTTCAATGTAGCTAACCTGTATGAGTTTCGTGAGGATGTTCTGCTTTATCCAGATTATAACTCAAGGTCGAGTTCTTCACAGGTGGGAGGGACTGATGTAGGACAGTTGGCGTTGAATTTTAAAAAAGAGATGGACAGAAAACTGTCCAAAAGGGGTGCTCCGAAGAAACGGGCATAACTTTTAGTTCGGTTGTCAAATTTCCTATTATAATATGTTTTCGGAAAGGTTTTTCAGAGCTCTACAACAAGGCAACTAGGGTTTCCCCGGTTGACATCATTTGCATCCTCAACAGAGCTGTTTAAGTTAGGTTGTCGGGCAGCCGAAGTTTTTAGTGTTTTATTTGTTTTCCGTTTTGGTTTAGTTTGAGGATATTTTAGTCTTTTTGCTTATTTTAGGGTTTCCCGAGTCTATTTAAGGCTCTTTGTTATCAGTTTCGAATTATTCAATAATATTATTATTTTGGTTTCAATTGAATTTACTGGTGGATTCCAGATTGTGAGAACTTAGGGTTTATGCTGGTAAATCCTTTACTTCCATTCTGTGTCACTTCCATAGACAAGTTTTGTTTAATGGAACATTATTTTCTCAACTTGATAATTTCAATTTCTCCATAAGAATTGTTTTCTTATCATTTTTGTTTATCTTGTTTCTTTGATTGGCCATCTTAGGAGCATGATATTAGGATCTATGTTGTAGAGTAGAGTTCAAATACGTGACGAACATATTCTTGCATGTAACAATTATCTAACGTATGACCCAATTAAGGGAAATTGATTCATGGATAGCCTAGAATAAATACCATGCCTTTAGGGTTCATGTATGTGATATTCATATTCTCTCGGTTCGCAATGGGTTCCTATTATTAAATCTAATAAATACTCATGCTATGTTATAATTTGGAATACAAGTATTTATGCAACTACCATGCAATATACATACTAACTAAGAAAGAATCTATATAACTTGCATGGAATACCCAACCCAACAATTTAGAAGTTGGAGAGAGATTATTCATGTTTGTGGACTAAGAAAATGGTGTGCCTGTGATTAACACTTTAGGAGTTGGAGAGAGAAAGTTACAATGAGAGTTGGAAGAGAAACTCAAAAGTTAAAGTGAGAAACTAACCAATTCTTTCATTTCGATTTCGAGAAATTTTTTTTTTTATTTTTTTTTAAAAAAAAAAACAATAAACAAAATCCCAGAACTAGGTGATTAATAGCTTTGGCTAATGTCAATAAGAATTGTTGAAAATTAAGTGTTTGAGAAGTTGCATAAATTCATATGATGCTTATTAAAAAAGCCATAATGGTCATTGTCATTAAATTCCACATAGTGGCTTCTCTTTTTTTTTTTTTACTTTCAATCTTTTAAAGTAATCCTTGGCTCTGTCTTTTAACAATTCACATCCCCCTACAACTACTAATATCGGATCAAGGTTCACTGTTCCCAGCCTCGAGCTCATCGGTCCAAATGGTTTAGCAACCGGCGCCAGCAACGACAGCCTCTAAAAAAACAGAAAACAAAAATTCCAATGCTAGGTGATTAATAGCTTTGGCCAATGTTAACAGGAATTGTTGAAAATGAAGTGTTTGAGAAGTTACATAAATAATTCACCAACTTGAGAGTATGGATGCTTATTGGAAAAGTCACATTCTCTTTAAATTCCACACAGTAGATTCTCTTTTTAATGGCTTTAAATCTCTTAAAGTAATCATTGGCTCTGTCTTCTAACAATTCACATCCCCCAACAACTACTGAGCTCCTAGCCTCAAGCTCATCGGTCCGAATGGTTTAGCAATCGGGTGGTCTCTTGTTTCACCAGCAGGCAACAATAGCGTCCAAAATGTAAGAAAAAAAATAGTCGAGCCTCACACATAGGGATGGCCAATGGGGAAATGGGGATGGATATAGGTCCCCCCATCCCCATCCCCATTTGCCAAACCTTCCCCCATCCCCCCCCCCCCCCATTTCCCCATTTGGGGAAAATGGGGATGGGGTAGTTTTGGGGGGAGGTCCCCCCACCCCCATCCCCATTTCCCCATTTTCCCCGTTTTTCCCCATTTTTCCCTGTTTCCCCATTTCCCCATTTCCCCCGGGTCCCCGTTTCCCCATTCCCCCATTTTCCCTATATCAATAAAATTACATTAAAAAAAAACACACAATCCATTAAATACAAATACAAAATAACATTCAATACAAAAATTACATAATAAATATGTATATATAGTTAGTAAGAATAAAATTATTGAAAAAATAAAAATATATTAATATATTATATATAATATTTGGGAGAAATGGGGAAATGGGGATGGGGGCACCTACCCCCATCCCCATCCCCATCCCCATCCCCATTTCCATGAATTTGTGGGGGAAATGGGGAAATGGGGATGGGGAGGGGTCCCCCCATCCCCATCCCCATTTTAATTTGGGGATGATTTTCATCCCCATCCCCCCCCCCCCCCCCCATTTCCCCATTTTTCCCCAAAAATTTTCCCCCAAATGGGGATGGGGGAGCGGGGATTTGGGGCTCCGGGGGAAAATGGCCATCCCTACTCACACAACACATATATCATTCCAAAAGATTGTTATGCTACTGCTCTTCAATGTGTTTAGGTGGTAAAGATTATGTATAATTTTGTTTTTATTAATTGATTTTTTAAATTAAAATAATCACTTTAATAAACAATTAAATTTTAAAATAAACTAAACAAATGAAATCCAACTAAAATACTAAATGTATTTTTTTTAATAAAAAATTCCAATAATAAAGATAAGTAACTAAATAAAAAAGTGAATAGCGAACCCTAATAATAAAATAAACACCCGTTTTTTTTTTTTTTTTTTTTTCATTCATCCAGCAGCTGCACCCCACACTACACAGCCACCTTTCTAGTACCATTTTTTTTTCCCTTTTTTTTCATCTTTGCCTTCATCTCTTTTTTAATTTCCCATGATTTTCTTTCGCTACCTCTCTCTCACATACATGCACATGGATCTCGGTAAACCCATGGCTTGGATGAATTATGGTGGAGATGGTAGTGAAGATGTTTGGGTCACTGATAAATAAACGATTTTTCCAACGAAGCTCTCCCAAGAGAAGCCTTTGATAGAGCAACCAAACATTCATAGAAGTGACTTCTAAAAACCATAGCAAACAAGGCTTAAGGCTACTATCTCCCCATCCACAAAAGTTTTTTGGAGGTACCTTACTACTTCCATTATTCTTTATCATATTTATTCAAATAGAGATGTTTTACACTCTAATCAAATTAAATCAAATAGTATACAAGACAAGGTTATGGGTTGAAGTCTGTACTCATCACCCAAAATTCTTGTAATATTTAAAAAAAAAAAAAAAAAAATTACAATTACATAAGAGACATATGTCACGTGGTATAATATAGATACATCACAATACATTGAAACTTTTCTTTCTCTCACTAAGAAGGTTCCCGTTAACATGTGTTTTAAGGGCACAAGTTAACTACCCAAAATTTAAATTAATAAGTAATTTTTATCTTTTTTGTGTCTAAAAAAATATATAGTTCTTGAAATTTGTTTAACAAATTTAGTTTCAATTTGTTAAAATCCTTTTACTTTTATTTCTTTTAAAATATTTTTAAATTATTCAAATATATATGTTTAATGAAGGAAAAAAAAAAAAAAAGAGTAAACAACTAATTTACCTGTCGAGTATCTCCAAGCTGAGCACAGCCTCACTCGGGCCATTCTCGGACCTTGTCCTAACAACACCACCGAAAACGGTGCTAATGTACAGCACGTATCCTCGAACACGAATCGGAGCCATTATAATTTGCATTGTTTCAAGCTCTTTGGTTTTCTAATATGGAATTATAAGGATTGAGTTTTCTAAAGAAGGATGTCTGGCGGGCAGCATTTTGATTTCGATTATTTGAAAAAAGAAAAGATCGATAGGAAATTGAAGAGTTTTGAAAGGTTTATATAGAGATTAAAATTGTGGGATAATGAAAAGATCGATAGGAAATTGACAAGTTTTGAAGAGTTTATATGGAGATTAAAAATATAGGAGACAGGGACCGTTGATATTCCTCAAAATTTGAAAATCCTGGAGCTCGAACACGTGTTGGGTTAAGAGTAGGACAACAATACTGATTTAAACTTCACCCTCCAATATGGATAGTGACCGTAGATATCGTATAAAATTTTGAAAAAGATTTGAAATGACGAAATTTTTAGTTCCCCATTTCTCTGTGTCGGATAAGGGCCTGTCCTGTATCGTTTTACGGGCCTGTCCTGTATCGTTTTACAGGCCTGTTTTCGTTTTTGTTTTCTAAATCTGATTTCGAATACGCGTTCGTTACCGTTTTTCATTTTGTTTTCCATTTTATTTTCCAAAACAAAAACAAAAACAAAAACAACATCAGTGTTAAAAGTGAAAAATTTCCAAAACAACTTTTTGATGTTTTTCATTTTGTTTTTCATTTTGTTTTTCGATCTAAATAAAAAACTATTTTTTTTTCTTTTTTTCTTCTTTTCTTCTTGCTTGACAGCCATCAGAGTTCTTCTTCAAACTATTTTTTTTTTTCTTCTTTTTCTTCTTCTTTTCTTCTTGCTCGACAGCCATCTCTCTTCTTCTTCCTTTGCTTCTCTCTTCTTCTTCTTCTTCTTTTCCGATCGCCGGAATCTTCTTCCCATGCTTCTCTCTTTTTCTTCTTCTTCTTCCCATGCTTCTCTCTCCTTCTTCTTTCCCGGTTCCCCTTCTCCTTCGTCGCCGATCTCCCTTCTTCTTCTTCCGATCGCCGTCGATCTCTTCTCCTTCGCCGCCGATCTCTTCTTCTTCTTCTTCTTCTTCCCTTCTTCTTCTTTCCGATCTGCTTAAGAGAGGAAATTTGAAAATTTCCTAAAATTTTTCCAGATTTCCAGAATTTTAAATTATTAAAATCTGGTATTTTGTTGATAAATCTAGTATTTTGTTGGTATTTTGTTGATAAATCTGATATTTTGTTTGATTTGAATGGGTTTTTGGTGTTGTGGATTTTAATTTGGATTTTGATTTCAGATTTTGATTTTAGATGTTGGTGTTGATTTTGTTGGTTTGTTGATTTCAGATTTTGATTTGGATTTTGATAAATCTGGTATTTTGGTGTAGTTGGTATTATGTTGATAAATCTGGTGATGAATTGCCCAGAATTGGATGAATTGGATGGATGATTGGTGATGAATTGCCTAGAATTGGATGCTTTTTGTTTATGCCCAGAATTTTTTTGTTTGTTTTTTTTTTATTTTTTTATTTTTTATGCCCATAAATTATTTGGAATACAAGTTTCAGGATATGCTACCAGACGCGTTTTTTACGTTTTCATATTCGGAATACAGCTTCCAAGATATGCTACCAGACGCGTATTTGGATTTCGAAACTGAAACCAAAAACACTGTTTTCATTCTCATTTTTATTTTCGAAAAACAAAAACAAAAACACATTTGAAAAACGTTTACAGGACGCACCCTAAGGTATCATGATTATTTTGAAAACGATTCTCGGAGACTCGGAGTATTATGGAACACAGCTGGGAAGAATATTTTTCTTACTTTAATTCTTTTTCAAAAATCATTTATTGGATTCGTATCGGTTTCCATTTTTCTTTATTTCATCTTCATGGAAAAACTTTAATGAGTTGTTTTTTCGAGCTAAATACACTAGAAAATTCACTAAATTAAAAAAACAGAGTGTAAGAGCTATGTAGTTTTCACAATCATAATCATCTAAAACTACAAAACTTTGCTTTCCGAAGATATAGTATTCTTAAAACTTATACATTTGAATTAGATCATAGTTAGGCCCCTGTTGGTGATAGATCAACATTTATTTTCAAATCTCAATCTCAAACTCAAACTTGTTCATCTATCAGCTGAGCTACGCCTCTGTTGGTGATAGATCAACATTTATTTTCAATTCATACGTTATTTCTCACATTTCATCTGCCCCACCTCTCCTTCTTTTTAAAAGTCTGAATGGTTTTAATTTGCTAGTATTGAAAATTTGAAATTAATAAAATTTCACGTGGTTTATGACTGATTTTAGGAGTTGCACAATAATTATCAAGATTATTAACTCACAACTCACACCTTACAAGTGACAATTAAAATTTATGAAGAACAAAGGACAATTATGAAATGAGAAAAACTGCCTCCATTAATAATCACTCTTTTTTGTTAGCTGTAAATCCTTTCATTGATATATTCTTGCTTTCTTGCTTTTAAATCATGAGTCAGAAAATAGAAAAATTGGATGTAGCTAGCTAGCTTCTACATTCTACTATACATGATAATGCACATGCTTCAGTACAGCAAATAATGTTAGAAATTTAAAAGTTGGAAAAAAGACAAAACAACAGTGCCCACAGGCCACAGCTAACCAGTTGAGTGTGAAATGTGAATGGACAATGGTGCATTGTTGCCCCCACAACAACCCTTTCCCTTTTGTTAGGCCCACCACATACCTAACTATATTAACTTTTGATTAGTAAAATTCTCAAATCGTCCTAGAAATTTTTTCCAGAAAATTCTCAAACCATCCTAGAATTCTTTTTATTTATTTTTATTTATTTCCAAAACCCTTACCTTATTATTACCGATAGTATATCAATCAAACACTCACATATACTATATCTTGCACTATCTATTTTCTTTTTCGTTATTTTAATCTACAAACAGTAAACAAAATGAGTTCAAAATATACAACTCATTTTAGTATACTATTGTATTTAGAAGTTAGAAATTATTTATTTATAAATTAACAAAATTTTAAATAATAATAAAATTGATTAGATAATAAAATAGGTGTTTGTAGGATGTATTTGAAAAAATAAAATAGAATTAAAGAAAGGGTATTTTTTGTATTAAATGGAGTTTATTTATAAACTAGAGATATTGTAATTTTTTTTATGGGTATACTTACGAAATATGTGTACATATGATTTTTAAAGATTGTCAATATTACCTCTCATATCATATATGCTATAGAGCGTGGAGTGTAGAGTGGGTAGCTGTGTATGGCTAAGATTAGATCACAGTGGCCCAAGAGTTATTCTTGGACACTTCTTACTTGAAAATTGGGCTTGGCACTTTGTGCCAATATCTCTTAGTGCTTCTTTTTGTAGATCTGATCCAGTGGCCGAAGCCTGACCCATGTTCTTTTTCTATGCACAACTCATTTTAATCTTCCACATCCACTGTTAAATCAAAGTAATGTGTACGGTGTACCTCAGACTCAGTCCTCTCCTTCCACATATGTACCTACAGTAGCCTAAAGAGAGACCAGAAAAACAATGTGTGATTGTTTAAACATTATTTCTATTGTTGAACTCACAAAGCCTTAGTTTAGATTTTAAATTTGGCCTTTATTATCTTTCATGTAGAATTGATTAATTCATTTGCAAGGTAAATATATTAGAAAGATGTCATTCAAATCTGGTTGGGTTTTGCTGTCAAGTATATATAACCGTTTCCTTCGTCAATGGAAAGAATATATTAAGCTTATCACCCTGGTTGAGTATGTCTGTTGCTGCATGCAGCATGAACCCAAAAGCTAAAGCAAAAGAGCAAAAAGATATTGTAGCTAAACATAGATGATTTATAAAAGACCAAAAATTTCAAATGAATTCATGCTACACGAGACATGACGCGTATACCACGTATATCGTCTCTGTTTATGGTTGTTTAGCTTCTGCAACTGCATTTGTTGAGAGTCACCACCAGGATTTGATACACGTACTGCAATGACAGTTACAAGTACACTGTAATTATATATAATATTGATTCAATAGTAACAACATGCACCAAAGTATCTGTATCACCGCCCCGACAACCAAAGGGGAACTCTCGAGTCTCGATCACGACGACATGAAGCAAAGCAAGGACATTAATATTTCAGAGCAGAGAGACTAGCAACTAAGGGCCATATTTAATTTTTTTAAGGAATTAATGATTTATCTAACACGTTATATGATTTAAGTTGCTATATATATTGAAAGATTAAGATTAAGTTTTTTTTTTTGGATATGCAACTTATGGTGGCGGATCATTACAAGATTAAATAAACGCTCTTACATGTTAATTACTACTTACCACTAGACTAAAAAAGCTTGATTTGTTTGGTAAGGGCACAAACAATGATATAAAACACCCTAACACACATCCCCTCACATGTCAAACCAATAGGATTGGCACATGAACCTAGCCAAATGCATGTGGGGGGATTCAAAACAAGGGCACATTGGTCAAACTAAGTTATGATATTATCTCAATAACCACTCGACCCAAAAGCTTATGACGTATAGTAAGGACCTAACAAATGACAAAGCCTTGGTCATACCAAACTTTAATACAATGTCAGTTACCACTTACCACTAGACTCAAAAGTTTAAATTATCAAGTAAAGGTCAAATAATGATATAAGCACCCTAATGAAATGATAAAAAAATGTATTGCACAATCAAATTGCAATTAAATTTGTGTTAAATGAAACACTAATTAATGCTAAACAACCCAAAAAATTATATCAAAAACCAACTCAAATGATCCATAACATTCACCATATTATCCTATAATTTGTATGGTAATGATAACTCAATTACCACATCATTTGGGTTGAATTTTGGGTGGTATAATTATATATTCATAATCCAACAAGATTCCTCTGAATTGTTAAACAAAAAACAAGTGATCTCAAGGTGAGATTTCTCATGCGTAGTCCTTTATTCAACTATATATACCTTGAAAGTTGCGAAGTTACATATTATTGAAACCGTATTCCAACTACAAGTACTAGGAATTTGTTGAATTATAATGGTAACTTCGCTAAACTAGTTAAAGAGCAAAAGACCATGAAAATTATGTAGTAGTATATATTTGATGTCTTCAGAGACTTTATATTATACAGATGAATTCATGGTACACGAGACCAACCATACCGTCTTTCTTTATGGTTGTTTCAGCTTCGATCTGCAACCTTATTCGTTGAGAGCCACGACCTAGATTATGATACACTGCAATGTTGAATACAACTATACAAGCACATTGTAATTAATTATATTGCTTCAAATTTGATATAAACATCTTGAGTTAACAAAATATAAGAGACTCATTATTGCATATAGATAACAAATTAACAACATGCACCCAAGTGTCTATATTCGAGCGCCAACAAGAATGATATTCTTGATTTTAAAGAAACAATGGTGTAAAATTGTTAAGGATTTTTTCTAATTAAGGAAAATACATAGAGAATTTAGAATGAGAGATAGAAAGTAGTAAGAGAGATAAGATAAACAAGAGATGAGGATATTTGAAGCAATATTCATTTATAATAATCTCAATCAACTAATGTGGCTATAAATAGGCCAGACATTTCGAAAGAGTTGCACAAACTAACAGAAACAGCATTACATAGAATTACAAGGAAATAGGAAATAACGGGAAATAATGGGTGCATTTCTTGCTACATAATCTGCATGATGGTGTGAAATAAGTCCATTAACAAGACCACTAATTCACCCACTTTATTTTAACAGCTAATACTACTGCTGACCAAGTCCTCCACTACTTGCATGGGAGTATCATGTTTTCACCCATGCCATGGCATTCATGGCCACATTACATACATATCGAAAACAAATAAAAAAATAAAAAATAAAAAATAAATTACTGAAGGGTGTTAGCATTTAGACATGCAGCCCATACCTTTATCTTCCATCCATACCAGATAAGGTTACGTTATTTATTGAAGGATTCTCTGCAACAATGGCTTCATTTGCATTGACCTCAACAGTCCTTCCAAAGCAAAATGCTGGTTGTTTCGGCTTTGGCAATTTTACAATTTCACTTGTTAACATAGAAACAACAACTGACATGGAAGGCCTGTCCAATGGGTTGTCTTCAACACAAAGCAAGGCCACATTAATGCATCTCAAAACTGTGTCTTCAGCAAATGAATCATGTAATGTTAGATGCATTAGTTCTATTGCCGCACCTTCTTTCCACAATTGCCATGCCTGAATAAAAAACCATTCAATTTAAACATCAAAATGCACAAATACTTGTTGGATACATAACTAAAATGATGCTACATTCCATACTTACATATTCAACGAGGTTTATTGGTGGATCTGAATGATAAAAGCTATTGTTCTTCCTTCCACTCACAATTTCCATAAGCAACACTCCAAAACTAAAGACATCGGATTTCTCAGAGAAAATACCTCCCATAACATATTCAGGAGCCATGTAACCACTGAATTTATCATAAGTTATAAAATCAATAGTAAGTAACTAAACGAACAAGTTTACTCATCCAACAAACTATGCAACTACTAAATGAAAGAATCAATAAGTTTTTTTGTTAACTTACTATGTGCCAACGATTTTGTTTGTGTTTGCTTCAGATTGAGTTATGAAAATTCTTGCCATGCCAAAATCAGATATCTTTGGATTCATGTTTTGGTCAAGTAATATGTTACCGGCTTTCAAGTCTCGATGAATTATTCTTAATCTGGAGTACTTGTGGAGGTAAAGTAGACCTTGTGCTATTCCTTCAATGATATTAAAACACTTGTTCCAATCTAAGAGCTCCCTTTTAGATTGATCTATCATTGAGAAAAAAAAAAAAAAAAAGGAATTGTGAGAAACCTACGACACATCAACCATGAAAAGAAAGTAACATGTAACTATCAATAATAATGAACTGACCAAATATGTATGAGTCCAAGCTTTTATTTGGCATATACTCATAGACTAACATTTTCTCTTCCCCATGAATGCAGAATCCTAGTAGCCGCACAAGATTCGTGTGCTGTAACTTAGCTATTAGTATGAGCTCATTCTTGAACTCCACAAGCCCTTGTCCTGATCTTCTAGATAGCCTCTTTATTGCTATCTCACGTCCATCGGACAATTTTCCCTGTACATATTGATCCATGTGTGAGTTATTAATTAATATTAAAAGCAAACTTATTTATTAGAAGCATTTTTTGTCTTCTTCCTTATCAGAATTTTTGTTCATAATTTACCTTGTAAACAGGTCCAAAACCACCCTCTCCAAGTTTGTTTATAGTTGAGAAGCAATTTGTCGCATCCATGATAGATGAAACACTAAACACTTTTAAATTGTGGCCATTGTTGCCATCAATTTCAATTTCCCTCGCTTCAATCGGATTATCTAATGTCATTAATTCTAGTAGAAACTTCTCTGTTTGGATAGACATAAAAAAAATGAGCATATTGAATTCATTAAAAGAACAATACTTGGAAGAAACTTCATTTCATACGACTTTGATATTACCTTGTAGTCGAAGTTTTCTCCATCTTAAATAGACCAAAACACCCAAGAGTAATATAATAATAAATGTAGCTGGCACAAAACTTACAATCCATATCCATCCCTTCCATCCTGCATATAATAGAATAAGTAGCACTTATTCACACTGCCTTCATCTTTGAATAAATTAACTATGTAATCAATCAGTTTACATGATCAGAAGAGCCTTTTTAATTGACAACTTTTCACCAAAAGCTCTACCCGTAAAATCTAAAGTAAGGTTTTGTGAGTTCAACTCTACTATTCTAGAAATATTGCTTAAAGAATAATATTATTTTTCTGGTCTCCCTTTGTTGGCAATAAAAGCATTTGTAATACTAATGGCTCAAAACAAAGGAAAAGAATATTATAACCAGCTAGCAAGGAACAATCTAATACTTTGACAAGGTCCATTTTAATGTCTAAAGTAGGGTTTTGTGAGAGGAATTGGTGGCTATTCAAATAGCATATTGGAGGCAGCCCATATATGCTCTGTTTTTTGAGTACTGTTAGATAACTTAATTATGTCCTAGCTACAACCACGATCCTAAAACAATAACAATAACAATTAAATTGATAATAATAATCATTTGACATTAATAAACCAAGGGAGAAAAACAAACCTGGAGGGCCTGGAATGATCATGTGGTAAACTGTGCCGCCACCCATTCCATTCTCATTTTCTTTTAAAGGTCCATACCAGAAACGGCATCCAGGTGTATCAGAATTAACATTAGCAGTTCCAGTTCCAACGTTTGTAAGGGCAGGAGTTCCAGTTCCAAAACAGGTACAGTTATTCCAGCATATATCCAGGCAGTCGCTAAAGCTTAGACTTCTATTGATGTCAATGGAATGAGGAACAGAATCGTCATAAATAACTTCTTTTTTTTGGAACTTCTCACCATGTCTCCTGCACTTTGGCCCTTCCCATCTCTCACAACCAGAATCTATGTTGTATCCATCACATGACTTGTATATCGTAAGAAGCATGCCCAAACTCTTTTGAGCCACCATGGTTCCATCATACTCCAATGACAGCGATGTAACATTTACCCAATTGGGATCAGGAGGGCCATATAACAGCCCATTTGGAACAATTTCGAATGTAAGGTATTCCTCATCTGCTTTTGAAACCTGAGTAAAATTGTAATCTGCCATTTCTCCGAAGGGCAAGATTTCAAGGTTTTTAAATGTACCGTTATTCAATACCCCACTAGTCCAGAATTTTACACCTCGCCGTTTAACAACCAACTGACCTTCACGAGGAACCCATTCGAGAGTGAAAGCCCCAGGAGTTGGCATAGAAGCGGTAAACCATGACGTAAGTGACCAATTCTGACCAGTCTTGTTATTGATCCCAAATTTCATTCCAGGCAAGAAAGAATTTGTAGGAGAATCAAAGCTTTGCCACAAAACCTGCTCTTCAGTCCCACTAGAGGTTGCTTCTCGCAATACAAAGTTTCCATTATCCTTCAAAATAGCAGTTACATTCGTATTTCTTTGACCCGAATATAGAACTATAGGATTCCCACCAGTGTATTTTATCATCAGATTACCATTTCCATCTATGAGAAGAACCCCTGAATCATTTTTTATTGGCTTTTTTCGATTGGCAAACCAGCAAGGCTTCTCTGTAGCACCGGTTGTGTAGAATATTGACAGGTACCACTCGTCGTCGATAATGGAAAGATTATAGAACTTTAAGGTGAAGAACCCGTTTCTGGAAACCAGAGAAGCAGAAGAATTAAACATATCACCCTGCTTGAGTATGTCTGTTGCTGCAGCATGAACCCAAAAGCTAAAGCAAAAGAGCAAAAAGATATTGAAGATAATAGAATTGCTCTTGTAAGCCATTGACAAGCTAAACATGGATAATTGATGAAAGACCAAAAATTTCAAACTGGTTGATATTATACTCCCTAAGAAAGCTATGAATTAAAATTTTGTCAGGCCTCCTGTATTGATAATATCCATTGAAACCAAAGGAGGTTGTGTACAACAGTTTACAAAGAATGAAAGTTCTGGGAAGATAAACCAGTCAAATGGCTCTGACTCTTAGGTTTTAGGTTTTTGTCAAAGGACCATATCTTCCAGGTCCGTCTCACAGCTGATATTTGTGATGAGACGGATCCAGTTAAAGTGTGCCACATAAGAGAGATATTAAAACCAAATTTTACTTTTTCTTTTACCAATTATTTACTGACACATGGCAAAGTAATTAAAACCAAACTTTTCCTCTTACATAGATCTGTGGGACGACCAATTACACGGTGCACAAAACTGAATCAATATTATTCCCTTTCTTTTTTCTTTTCTTTTTTAAATAATCATCAGATCTGATTATTTTTATTTTTCTCCTTTCTTTTGTAACTTATCTTTCTTTTTATTTTTCTCCTTCTTTCTATCCAGATAATATGATATTTGATTTATATATATTTTTCTTAGGGCTAAAGATTTATATCTTTTAATTTCAAAAAAGATGAAAATTAATATTTATATCTTTTAAATCTAGAGGACACCAAACTCCAAATCTTCGGTTCACAAATATAAACAATTTACTACTTATTCATTTTCGACCAACAACTCAGAGTCGTTTATATTTCATTTTAACAAAATGAAATATAATTTATATTTCTTTTTTATCTATTTTCATGATGAGATGAAGTTGAGATGTGAGAGTAAGAGGTAAAAATAAACTGGAAGTAGAATAAGATAAAAATTTGAGAAGAAAGTGTATTTTACAAACTAGAAAAAAAAAAAAAAAAAGCCAAATGATTTGGGAAGAGATGGTTGTTGCAAGAATGATGGATGTCCAAAAGAAAAGTAATTATATATTAGTTTTATGGAAATGGCTACATTGTTGGGAGATTAAATCCCAATAACGTTATTGGAATTTTATTACAACATTCCTCCATTACTTGGTTGACATGTGACAACCAAGCACTTGAAAAAAAATGAAGTAACTGGTTATAACCAGTTAACCAGTTACTTTCAAATTATTTTATTATAAAAATATAATAATCCAATTTAATTTAATTTAAATAATTGTGTTAAATAATTTTAAATGATAATTAGATAAGGATGATGCATATCCTCACAATAATCTTATGTGATTTAAATAAATATGTGATTTTTTTTATTATTATTTGAATTTGCATTTAATTTAATAAAACATTTATAATATAACATATTTAAAATAGTAAAAAAAATTATATTTGAAACTATTATTATTTTTTGAAATAAATAAATAAATATTGATTTTTAAAATATTTTAGATGTATTATATTTGGAAATTAATATTTATTTGATTTAAGTTTATAAAATATTTGTAACCTAATAATTTTTTAATTAAAATTTCATTTTAAATATTTATAATTATTTTATTATTTTTTATATGATAAATTAAGTGTAACATAATTTGTGTACAATATAACAAATTTTGGATAAAAAATTATAATTTAGATGTGTGTGGTAATAATTTTAATTTTGTAACAAATTTTAAGTGATATGTAACAATAAAATCGTACCTCGTAACAATTTTACCATAGCAAGTAACAAATCGGTTTATATGAGTAACAAAATATATATGGTTTGTAATAAGTTTCACGTAGAAAGTTATAGTTAAAACGCTAGTGGTAACAATTACATATTGGTTTAATATGTAACGATAAAGTTGTAAATTGTAATGATAAAGTTTTAAGTCGTAACAATATTGTTGTATCATGTAACAACTCATTTTATATGTGTAATAAAATATTCGTATTATGTAACAAGTTTTACATAATTTATTTTAATTAAGATGTATGTGGTAATGATTTAATGTTGTAACAAATCTGACATGATGTGTAATAATAAAGTCATAGCTCGTAACAATTTTAACGTAGCATGTAACAATTTAATTTATATAGGTGACAAAATATATGTGTTGTGTAATGACGACACGTCGTTGCGATGTCGGTCAAAAGATGAACATTTAAGTTCGACCTCGCTAGCGCGCGAGTCACAGGGACTAGCACAGCGGCAAGTGAGGGTATCGTTCCGCAGGGAGGTGGGATTCGCCGACCGTCACTGGTTCTAGCTATTATTACAACACTCCGAGAGAACTCGTGTGTTGCGGGTGTAGAAAAGTAAATAATAATATAAATAAATAAACTAACTACCATAATATATACATGGATAGGATGGAATGGAAAGATGACATGAAATGTGGTTACACTAAGGAAATGATTCAACCATGACAATCCTCCTAATTAAGCTCTAGACTCACTTAGTCCCTCAATGTGCAAGTATATCATAGGCTCGTGTCCCCTTAATTGATCTCTAATCTCTCTCGAGTCTTAGAAATCGCATCCACACAATGCATGGATTCATTAAGTACTTTAGGACACACAAACGAGCTCTGTATGCCAGCCTAGTGATCTCTCAACTGTCTGGTCATATACAGTGGTTATTTCGTTGGGCATGTAATACGCAACCGCGTGGGCCATACTACAGCCAATAATTCATTCACAATGACTAACCAAATACGGGATGACAACCAAGTAAAAGCATTAAGAATACGAGATACCCATACAACACGTATGTTATATGCTCGTGTCCCCTTAATTAATCTCTAATCTCTCTCGATGTTTTAGAGATTACATCCATGCATAAATGCTTGGATTCATTAAGGACTGTGGAACACACATACGAGCTCTACATGCCAGCCTAGTGATCTCTCAACTTACTGGTCAAATGTAGAGGATATCACGTTGGACATGTTAATGTGAACCACGCAATATATAACAGACAGCCTAAATATCATCCACAAGGTGGCCAACCGAGTGAAAGCATTAAGCAATGAAATACCCCTATAACTACACAAGCAAAAGAGGAATTCAGTTTGTCTTTACTCTAGATACGGATTTGGTTTTATCAATCTCCCCAGGATGGCTATGTAGGGAAAAATACCATAGTACACGCAGCGGAAGCGAGACTAAAAATAAAATAGATTTAGTAGCTTTTAAAAATTTTTCCTTTTATGAACCTTAACCCTTTTAATCAATTAAACATATATATTATCTAACAAAAGAAGAATACCTTTTGTCGCGTGATCCGATTGACTTGCGTCGATGGTAATCTGCAAGATCTTCAATCCTAGCACGAACGTGGATCACCTAGGAGCGTGGTCTCCATTTTCTTTGAATTGCAAACCTGTGAATGGACAAAACAAACTTTTCTTTTCTTTGTTAGTCACAAAAACAATCAAAAGAATACTAAGATTATTCCGGTCACTTTTGAGTTCTCAATCTAATGATCGAAACTCGTGTGAACCAAGATCGATGTTGTACACACAAGCTTATTGATGAATAAGCAAATAGTATACCATCAAAGAATAATCTATATCTCTTTTATGTTTTTAGTAGAATAATAATAATCTTTCTATGAATTGAGAAGAAGAAGAAAATAGAATCAAGCACCAAAAACCCTAAAGTGGCCGAATTCTATAAGTCCACATATATAGGTGGCAAAATTTTCTTTCTCTCTTTTTTTTTTATTAGGGTGGCCGAAAATAATAACCTAAAAGGGACTAGGGTTGCCGCAATACTCAAGCCAAAAAAGAGTTTGTATTGCACCCTAATTCCTATTTAATTAGTTTAAGACTCTCAAACCCTAATCCAACTCATAAATCTTTTATTCTTTTATTTGACTAAATAAAAAGACTTCTTATTTGACTAAATAAATAAAATTAATTATTTATTTTCTTGTCAAACAAGTCTTTTAATTTAAGTATACTACTACCAATAGTATACCTTTAAGAATCATATTTCCTAATCAGAAAAGATTTGTTTCTTAATTAAACAATTAATTAATAAATTAATTAATTCTTATTTAATTAAACAATGAAACAAAATAATATATTAGGTTAATTAATTCACCTTTGCCGCCCCACTTAAAATAAATGGGCTATATATTATTTTCTTATTTCATTTAATCCATTGGACTTTAAATAAAAAGCCCACATGTGAAGTAGACCCATTCTTACTAAAAGAAACAAGCCCACATATCATTCATTAATATATAAATATAATTGAGCAGCCCATTACATAAATAATGTGCAAATTATATTCTTAATATATTAAATGCAATTCTAGATGGACCGTTAAATTGGTCCGGTAGAATATATCAAGTGATCCATGCAAGTCCGTGTGGATTGGGGATCTTGGCGGGCTATCTAAATTTAAGCTTCAATAGACATAACCTAATCACAATCAACAAATGATTCACTTAGGTCTGATCCATTAATTTTAACTCATTCCATTAAAGAGCTAAAATTGAACTCTTAAATAAAGACAGAAAAGGAAGATGTTTCCTCATTCATACCCTAGACAATCATGTTGGAGATAGTGTATCCTCGTGATTAATATCAGTAATCGCCAAGAGTTCATAGACCGCCTATAACTCTCCAAGTTACCATATTTACTCATATGACCACGTTTTGAACTTGGATATTTTGACTTGTCCAGAAGCCATGTTTTCAATAGACACTATCGAAAACTCAACGTTGAGATTTAATATCCAATTACCTCAAAACATCCATATGATGATATTATACTCTCATTTGATAAATGGAGCCACGATGTCCATATCTATAAATGAAGTCCTCTATCGATTAACAAATGAATATCGCCAAACTATCGAGGATAGACTATGTGATATAATCGTACTCATTGATAACTCAAATGATATCACTTGCAACCATAAGTCCATCATTTATCTCAGGATTAAGATAGACTCTCCGATTGTCCTGATAATGAAATGACTTTTATCTACTGACGGTTATAGATAAAGTATTTCATTGTGATCCAGTTCAATGCACCCAGTGCACTAGATTCTTTTGCTCGAAGACACTCCGATGATTTTAGACTCATCATATCTCATTTGATCCCACTCAAATGCTAGCAAAAGAATTCTACAACTTTAACAAGATAAAGGTGCCCAACCTTTAACTTAAGTTGTGAACAATATTCAAGATTAACTAAAGAATTGTGTCTACCACATACATATCCAGATGTAAGAACAATTCTTCTTTTCTCATAGTCTTTAGACCTTATGATTATTTACTTTGACAATTATAATATTAAACTATAAATGCTATAAGATTTGTTTAAACCAGAAATCACTTTATTAATATGAAAAAGATTGTTAATTACAATATTACACTCTTGCTATTGAGCATAATCCTAACAGGCTAGACATGGGAAACAAGTTTACCAAACAACAATGTGCAAATAAGTTGGTTGTTATACATTAAGAACATTCAATATAGGTTAAGGGTTCATCTTATTGATTTGGGAATTATCCCTAAATCAATTTACTACCCAATCCGGTCAAGGATGGATAATTGTGTCTTAAAAAGACCTATTAAGCACAAGGATTTGAACCAAGGCCAATTTAGCAACTAAATGCCTAAACTGAAACCTTTCCCACTCTTTGGAGCTAAATCTCTAACACTCCAATTACTCTAAACATGGCATTTTGGTCATCCATCAATCAATCAACAATCATGGGATGCTAAATTACACTACTCCTACATTAAATTACTCTACTCCTAATCCCAATCATGGACACATATCAATTTCGGACCTCTACACACATGAATATTGTAATTAAAGCTTAAAACATGTAATTAGCAAAGAGTAAAACAAAACCCACATGAATTTAAGAACAAACAACATGTATAACACAAGTGTAGGGTTTACAATATTCCCCAAATCAGGGTTACACATCAAAGAAGCAAGAAATACAAAGAAATGAGTAAAAAGGAGACAACCTTTGAAGACAAGTCCTCCAAAGAAACTCCTAGCTTTCCTAGCTCGGATTTAGTCCAAAGACCACTCCATTCTTCTTGTAATCTACTCCTAGATGGGTGGATGTGGTGCAAAAATGGTGGTGGAGGTGTATGGTGAGCTCCCATGGAGGAAGAACCTCCATGGGAGCTTGGATCTCTCCTTATTTGGTGGAGAAGATGGAAGAAGATGAAGAAAATGGAAGAAATTTGGTGTGGGGCGGAAGAGAGAGAGAGGAGAAGTTGGGGATTCTGAAAAACTGAAGAAAAGGAGATATATATAGTGAGGAGGAGGTTTAGGGCAAAACTAAGGTGAAAGGACGAGAATGCGCTCGCAAAAGTGGCTGAAAATTGGGCATCTCGCTGGTGGGTTTTCAACAGCGCATACCGTTACGGAAACAGGCATAACTTCCTCCACAAACATCGGAATTGCATTCTTGAAGAACCGTTGGAAAGAATACTTCTGGATCTTTCCAACCATATATAGTACAAAACCTAATTCATTCTGAGGAGAGAGATATGGCCCCCGCAAGTTGAGCCTTCTGCAGGAAGCTTTCGCCAAACCCAACTCATGCTTTATGCGCCCTAGGCCGCAGAATTAAGAAAATGGTGGTCCTCTACCAAGAATTGGCGCCCTTTTCTGTGGCCCCTAACCGCAGAATAGGGTGCATAATCCTACTTTTGAAAATTACACTTTTACCCCAAATTTTCTACATTTTTGCAAAAACGCCCCTCACCGGAAAAAAAATCCCGAAACACTTATTTAAGCCTTAAATACCCAGTTTTACCCGAGATACAAGCACAAAAGATAAAAGTAAGGGGTTACACAACGTGTAAAAATAAGAGTTATCATGTAACAAGTTTCATGTAAAAGGTTGTAGTTAAAATGTTTGTGGTAACAATTTCACGTTGATTTGATGTGTAATGATAAAGTTGTAAGTTGTAAGTTGTAACAATGTTGTCGTATCATGTAACAACTCATTTTTAATGGGTAACAAAATATTCGTACTATGTAACAAGTTTTACATAAAAAAAATCAATTAAGATGTATGTGGTAACGATTTAATGTTATAACAAATATGGCATGATGTGTAACAATAAAGTTATAGCTCATAACAATTTTAACTTAGAATGTAACAACTCGATTTATATAGGTAACAAAATATATGTGTTTTGTAACAAGTTTCACATAGAAAGTTGTAGTTAAAATGTTTGTGGTAACAATTTCACATTGGTTTGATGTGTAACGATAAAGTTGTAAGTTGTAAGTTGTAACAACGTTGTCGTATTATGTAACAACTCATTTTAATTAAACAAAGTGGAGTGATGTAGTCCAGTTGTGTCCTACTAAATCAAGGGCGGAGGCAAGTGGAGACTACACCAGGCTGTAGCCCAGTCCAAACTTTTCAAATAAAAAAAATTATATATGAACTCTCATACTCATTCTTGGTGATAGCACCACACTGACACCACACCACAATACACTATCATTTCTGATCAATCACTCTCCAACATTTAATTTTTTTTTAATAAGTCAACGGGCACACTATCTGACTTATCATTTCTGATCTATCACTCTCTAACATTTATTTTTTTTTTAATAATTCAACGGGCACACTCTCTGACTTATCATTTCTGATCCATCACTCTCCAACATTTAATTTTTTTTTAATAATTTAGCGGGCACACTCTCTTATTTATAACAAATTTCACGTGGAAAGTTGTAGTTAAAACGTTGGTAGTAACAATTGCACGTTGGTTTAATGTGTAACAATAAAGTTGTAAATTGTAACGATAAAGTTGTAAGTCGTAACAACATTGTTGTATCATGTAACAACTCATTTTAATATGTAATAAAATATTCGTATTATGTAACAAGTTTTACATAAATTTTTTTAATTAAGATGTATGTGGTAATGATTTAATGTTGTAACAAATCTGGCATGATGTGTAACAATAAAGTCATAGCTCGTAACAATTTTAACGTAGCATGTAACAACTTGATTTATATGGGTGACAAAATATATGTGTTGTGTAACAAGTTTCATGTAAAAGGTTGTAGTTAAAATGTTTGTGGTAACAATTTCACGTTGGTTTGATGTGTAACGATAAAGTTGTAAGTTGTAACAATGTTGTCGTATCATGTAACAACTCATTTTTAATGGGTAACAAAATATTCGTACTATGTAACAAGTTTTACATAAAAAAAAATCAATTAAGATGTATGTGGTAACGATTTAATGTTATAACAAATATGACATGATGTGTAACAATAAAGTCATAGCTCGTAACAACTTTAACTTAGAATGTAACAACTCGATTTATATAGGTAACAAAATATATGTGTTTTGTAACAAGTTTCATATAAAAAGTTGTAGTTAAAATGTTTGTGGTAACAATTTCACATTGGTTTGATGTGTAACGATAAAGTTGTAAGTTGTAACAACGTTGTCGTATTATGTAACAACTCATTTTAATTAAACAAAGTGGAGTGATGTAGTCCAGTTGTGTCCTACTAAATCAAGGGCGGAGGCAAGTGGAGACTACATCAGGCTGTAGCACAGTCCAAACTTTTCAAATAAAAAAATTTATATATGAACTCTCATAGTCATTCCTGATGACAGCACCACACTGACACCACATCATCATTTCTGATCCATCACTCTCCAATATTTAATTTTTTTTTTAATAATTCAACGGACACACTCTCTGACTTATCATTTCTGATCTATCACTCTTCAACATTTAATTTTTTTTAATAATTCAATGGGCACACTTTCTGACTTATCATTTCTGATCTATCACTCTCCAACATTTAATTTTTTTTTAACAATTTAGTGGGCACACTCTCTGACTTATAGCAAGTTTCATGTAGAAAGTTGTAGTTAAAACGTTGGTAGTAACAATTGCACGTTGGTTTAATGTGTAACAATAAAGTTGTAAATTGTAACGATAAAGTTGTAAGTCGTAACAATATTGTTGTATCTTATAACAACTCATTTTATATGTGTAATAAAATATTCGTATTATGTAACAAGTTTTACATAAATTTTTTTAATTAAGATGTATGTGGTAATGATTTAATGTTGTAACAAATATGACATGATGTGTAACAATAAAGTCATTGCTCGTAACAATTTTAACGTAGCATGTAACAACTTGATTTATATGGGTGACAAAATATATGTGTTGTGTAACAAGTTTCATGTAAAAGGTTGTAGTTAAAATGTTTGTGGTAACAATTTCACGTTGGTTTGATGTGTAACGATAAAGTTGTAAGTTGTAACAACGTTGTCGTATTATGTAGCAACTCATTTTAATTAAACAAAGTGGAGTGATGTAGTCCAGTTGTATCCTACTAAATCAAGGGCGGAGGCAAGTGGAGACTACACTAGGCTGTAGCACAGTCCAAACTTTTCAAATAAAAAAATTTATATATGAACTCTCATAGTCATTCCTGATGACAGCACCACACTGACACCACATCATCATTTCTGATCCATCACTTTCCAACATTTAATTTTTTTTTTAATAATTCAACGGGCACACTCTCTGACTTATCCTTTCTGATCTATCACTCTCCAACATTTAATTTTTTTTAATAATTCAATGGGCACACTCTCTGATTTATCATTTCTGATCCATCACTCTCCAACATTTAATTTTTTTTTAACAATTTAGCGGGCACACTCTCTGACTTATAGCAAGTTTCATGTAGAAAGTTGTAGTTAAAACATTGGTAGTAACAATTGCACGTTGGTTTAATGTGTAACAATAAAGTTGTAAATTGTAACGATAAAGTTGTAAGTCGTAACAATATTGTTGTATCATGTAACAACTCATTTTATATGTGTAATAAAATATTCGTATTATGTAACAAGTTTTACATAAATTTTTTTAATTAAGATGTATGTGGTAATGATTTAATGTTGTAACAAATCTGACATGATGTGTAACAATAAAGTCATTGCTTGTAACAATTTTAACGTAGCATGTAGCAACTTGATTTATATGGGTGACAAAATATATGTGTTGTGTAACAAGTTTCATGTAAAAGGTTGTAGTTAAAATGTTTGTGGTAACAATTTCACGTTGGTTTGATGTGTAACGATAAAGTTGTAAGTTGTAACAATATTGTTGTATCATGTAACAACTCATTTTTAATGGGTAACAAAATATTCATACTATGTAACAAGTTTTACATAAAAAAAAAAAATCAATTAAGATGTATGTGGTAACGATTTAATGTTGTAACAAATATGACATGATGTGTACCAATAAAGTCATAGCTCGTAACAACTTAAACCTAGAATGTAACAACTCGATTTATATAGGTAACAAAATATATGTGTTTTGTAACAAGTTTCACATAGAAAGTTGTAGTTAAAATGTTTGTGGTAACAATTTCACATTGGTTTGATGTGTAACGATAAAGTTGTAAGTTGAAACAACGTTGTCGTATCATGTAACAACTCATTTTAATTAAACAAAGTGGAGTGATGTAGTTCAGTTGTGTCCCACTAAATCAAGGGCGGAGGCAAGTGGAGACTACACCAGGCTGTAGCCCAGTCCAAACTTTTCAAATAAAAAAATTTATATATGAATTCTCATGCTCATTCCTGGTGACAACACCACACTGACACCACACCACACTATCATTTCTGATCCATCACT
Organism: Acer campestre; assembly: GCA_954870605.1. Lineage (NCBI taxonomy): Eukaryota > Viridiplantae > Streptophyta > Magnoliopsida > Sapindales > Sapindaceae > Acer > Acer campestre. Next base: position 19,195,627 of record OX940801.1, on the reverse strand, counting down.
CTCCAACATTTAATTTTTTTTTAATAATTCAATGGGCACACTATCTGACTTATCATTTCTGATCTATCACTCTCTAACATTTATTATTTTTTAATAATTCAGCGGGCACACTCTCTGACTTATCATTTCTGATCCATCACTCTCCAACATTTAATTTTTTTCAATAATTTAGCGGGCGCACTCTCTTATTTATAACAAATTTAACGTGGAAAGTTGTAGTTAAAACGTTGGTAGTAACAATTGCACGTTGGTTTAATGTGTAACAATAAAGTTGTTAATTGTAACGATAAAGTTGTAAGTCGTAACAACATTGTTGTATCATGTAACAACTCATTTTAATATGTAATAAAATATTCGTATTATATAACAAGTTTTACATAAATTTTTTTAATTAAGATGTATGTGGTAATGATTTAATGTTGTAACAAATCTGGCATGATGTGTAACAATAAAGTCATAGCTCGTAACAATTTTAACGTAGCATGTAACAACTTGATTTATATGGGTGACAAAATATATGTGTTGTGTAACAAGTTTCATGTAAAAGGTTGTAGTTAAAATGTTTGTGGTAACAATTTCACGTTGGTTTGATGTATAACGATAAAGTTGTAAGTTGTAACAATGTTGTCGTATCATGTAACAACTCATTTTTAATGGGTAACAAAATATTCGTACTATGTAACAAGTTTTACATAAAAAAAAATCAATTAAGATGTATGTGGTAACGATTTAATGTTATAACAAATATGACATGATGTGTAACAATAAAGTCATAGCTCGTAACAACTTTAACTTAGAATGTAACAACTCGATTTATATAGGTAACAAAATATATGTGTTTTGTAACAAGTTTCATATAGAAAGTTGTAGTTAAAATGTTTGTGGTAACAATTTCACATTGATTTGATGTGTAACGATAAAGTTGTAAGTTGTAACAACGTTGTCGTATTATGTAACAACTCATTTTAATTAAACAAAGTGGAGTGATGTAGTCCAGTTGTGTCCTACTAAATCAAGGGCGGAGGCAAGTGGAGACTACATCAAGCTGTAGCACAGTCCAAACTTTTCAAATAATAAAATTTATATATGAACTCTCATAGTCATTCCTGATGACAGCACCACACTGACACCACATCATCATTTCTGATCCATCACTCTCCAATATTTAATTTTTTTTTTAATAATTCAACGGACACACTCTCTGACTTATCATTTCTGATCTATCACTCTTCAACATTTAATTTTTTTTAATAATTCAATGGGCACACTCTCTGACTTATCATTTCTGATCCATCACTCTCCAACATTTATTTTTTTTTTAACAATTTAGCGGGCACACTCTCTGACTTATAGCAAGTTTCATGTAGAAAGTTGTAGTTAAAACGTTGGTAGTAACAATTGCACGTTGGTTTAATGTGTAACAATAAAGTTGTAAATTGTAACGATAAAGTTGTAAGTCGTAAAAATATTGTTGTATCATATAACAACTCATTTTATATGTGTAATAGAATATTCGTATTATGTAACAAGTTTTACATAAATTTTTTTAATTAAGATGTATTTGGTAATGATTTAATGTTGTAACAAATCTGACATGATGTGTAACAATAAAGTCATTGCTCGTAACAATTTTAACGTAGCATGTAACAACTTGATTTATATGGGTGACAAAATATATGTGTTGTGTAACAAGTTTCATGTAAAAGGTTGTAGTTAAAATGTTTGTGGTAACAATTTCACGTTGGTTTGATGTGTAACGATAAAGTTGTAAGTTGTAACAACGTTGTCGTATTATGTAGCAACTCATTTTAATTAAACAAAGTGGAGTGATGTAGTCCAGTTGTGTCCTACTAAATCAAGGGCGGAGGCAAGTGGAGACTACACCAGGCTGTAGCACAGTCCAAACTTTTCAAATAAAAAAAATTTATATATGAACTCTCATAGTCATTCCTGATGACAGCACCACACTGACACCACATCATCATTTCTGATCCATCACTCTCCAACATTTAATTTTTTTTTTTAATAATTCAACGGGCACAATCTCTGACTTATCATTTCTGATCTATCACTCTCCAACATTTAATTTTTTTTAATAATTCAATGGGCACACTCTCTGACTTATCATTTCTGATCCATCACTCTCCAACATTTAATTTTTTTTTAACAATTTAGCGGGCACACTCTCTGACTTATAGCAAGTTTCATGTAGAAAGTTATAGTTAAAACATTGGTAGTAACAATTGCACGTTGGTTTAATGTGTAACAATAAAGTTGTAAGTCGTAACGATAAAGTTGTAAGTCGTAACAATATTGTTGTATCATATAACAACTCATTTTATATGTGTAATAAAATATTCGTATTATGTAACAAGTTTTACATAAAATTTTTTAATTAAGATGTATGTGGTAATGATTTAATGTTGTAACAAATCTGACATGATGTGTAACAATAAAGTCATTGCTCGTAACAATTTTAACGTAGCATGTAACAACTTGATTTATATGGGTGACAAAATATATGTGTTGTGTAACAAGTTTCATGTAAAAGGTTGTAGTTAAAATGTTTGTGGTAACAATTTCATGTTGGTTTGATGTGTAACGATAAAGTTGTATGTTGTAACAATATTGTCGTATCATGTAACAACTCATTTTTAATGGGTAACAAAATATTCATACTATGTAACAAGTTTTACATAAAAAAAAAATCAATTAAGATGTATGTGGTAACGATTTAATGTTATAACAAATATGACATGATGTGTACCAATAAAGTCATAGCTCGTAACAACTTTAACCTAGAATGTAAAAACTCGATTTATATAGGTAACAAAATATATGTGTTTTGTAACAAGTTTCACATAGAAAGTTGTAGTTAAAATGTTTGTGGTAACAATTTCACATTGGTTTGATGTGTAACGATAAAGTTGTAAGTTGAAACAACGTTGTCGTATCATGTAACAACTCATTTTAATTAAACAAAGTGGAGTGATGTAGTTCAGTTGTGTCCCACTAAATCAAGGGCAGAGGCAAGTGGAGACTACACCAGGCTGTAGCCCAGTCCAAACTTTTCAAATAAAAAAATTTATATATGAATTCTCATAATCATTCCTGGTGACAACACCACACTAACACCACACCACACTATCATTTCTGATCCATCACTCTCCAACATTTAATTTTTTTTTAATAAGTCAATGGGCACACTATCTGACTTATCATTTCTGATCTATCACTCTCTAACATTTATTATTTTTTTAATAATTCAGCGGGCACACTCTCTGACTTATCATTTCTGATCCATCACTCTCCAACATTTAATTTTTTTTAATAATTGAGCAGGCACACTCTCTGACTTATAACAAGTTTCACGTAGAAAGTTTTAGTTAAAACGTTCGTGGTAACAATTGTACGTTGGTTTAATGTGTAACGAAAAAGTTGTAAATTGTAACGCTAAAGTTGTAAGTCGTAACGATATTGTTGTATCATGCAACAACTCATTTTATATGTTTAATAAAATATTTGTATTATGTAACAAGTTTTACATAAATTTTTTTAATTAAGATGTATGTGGTAATAATTTAATATTGTAACAAATCTGACATGATGTATAACAATAAAGTCATAGCTCATAACAATTTTAACGTAGCATGTAATAACTTGATTTATATGGGTGACAAAATATATGTGTTGTGTAACAAGTTTCATGTAAAAGGTTGTAGTTAAAATGTTTGTGGTAACAATTTCACGTTGGTTTGATGTGGAACGATAAAGTTGTAAGTTGTAACAATATTATCCTATCATGTAACAACTCATTTTTAATGGGTAATAAAATATTCGTACTATGTAACAAGTTTTATATATAAAAAAATTAATTAAGATGTATGTGATAACGATTTATTGTTGTAACAAATATGATAGGATGTGTAACAATAAAATCATAGTTCGTAGCAATTTTAACTTAGAATGTAACAACTCAATTTATATGAGTAACAAAATATATGTGTTTTGTAACAAGTTTCACATAGAAAGTTGTAGTTAAAATGTTTGTGGTAACAATTTCATATTGGTTTGATGTGTAACGATAAAGTTGTAAGTTGTAACAACGTTATCGTATCATGTAACAACTCATCTTAATTAAACAAAGGGTGCGGATATTGATACCCATAAATATGATGAGCACACCCATATTTATAAGTACACCCATGTCTAAAATTTAAAATTAAAATATTACTATAAACACTCATCTTAATACCAATAGTACCCTTATTTAAAATGAATGTTTTCATTTTAATACAATTTATTTGTAAACCCTCTTAAGTTATTAACACACCCAATTGATTATTGTACTCGAATGTTGTATATAAGCATATTGTGTTAATATGAAATCTTGAAAGAAATTGGTCCAACAGATTTAAAATATCATAACAATATGGACAAAAAAAAAAAAAAAAAGCGGAAGAGTAAGTTATATACTAATGATGTCCCCAACATGGAAGTTCTTGATGAAAACCCACTTGTTGTAGTCGAAATTGCTAGAAATTGGGGAATTAAGTAATTAAGCAAGAAATCAAGCAGTGAATTTGTGGGAAAATTCAGAAAGCTTGTTAGGGTTTATTTATTTATTTATTTATTTGAAACGACAAGCTTTATTGAAGGAAAACAACCAAAACAAAAGGGGAGGCCAGGACATAAAAACGCCCACAACACAAAAGCCAAACAAGGGAAACAAATGCAACACAGAACATCCACAGCAAGCCTACATCAGGCAACAACAATAGGAAAACCAGAGAAACAAAACAGAGAGCACAAACACAGTTGAGCCACACACAAAATGAAACCAAACCAAAGAGAAAAAACTCAACAGCAAGAGGAAAAGCTACAAATCGCCCCACTTGATGTATTCCCCTGTTGAAGGCGAACCTTTCTTAGCAAGAATATACGCAAAAGAATTCGAAACTCATGAGTTAAAGATAACTGAAGTGTTGCCTTTAAGGTTTAGTTTTTGTTTTTATTTTTAATAAAGTGATATAGTTGAAGATATGGATGTAATTAATGAGTGTACATGGTATTTAGTTTATTTTTAATAAAACTAATTTGTCTTTATCGGTAAATTCTTATTGAGATATTTTTGTAATTAATTTTTTTATTAAAATATGAGTGTACTTATCATATTTATGGGTGTCAATATCGGCACCCTTAAACAAAGTGGAGTGATATAGTCCAATTGTGTCCTACTAAATCAAGGGCGGAGGCAAGTGGAGACTACACCAGGCTGTAGCCCGGTCTAAACTTTTCAAATAAAAAAAATTATATATGAACTCTCACACTCATTTCTGATGACATCACCACACCGACACCACACCACACCACACCACACTATCATTTCTGATCCATCACTCTCCAACATTTAATTTTTTTAATAATTCAGCGGGTACACTCTCTGACTTATCATTTTTGATCCATCACTCTCCAACATTTAATTTTTTTTAATAATTTAGCGGGCACACTCTCTGACTTATAATTTTTTTAAAAATTTAGTGGGACACAAGTAAAGCGCTAGCGCACTACAACTAGGAAGGCCTACACAACTGGACTACATCAATCCTAGGAAGGCCTTCCTCGCAGCGGCTAGAGCCACCTAGTTTAGCCCTCCAGATCAGAAATCCTGGCTTCGCCATTGCACTAAATTATTAAAAAAAAATTATAAGTCAGAGAGTATGCCCGCTAAATTATTAAAAAAAATAAATGTTGGAGAGTGATGGATCAAAAATGATAGTGTGGTGTGGTGCTATCACTAGAAATGAGTGATGAGAGTTCATATATAAATTTTTTTATTTGAAAAGTTTGGACCGGGCTACAGCCTGGTGTAGTCTCCACTTGCCTCTGCCCTTGCTTTATATGCATAAAGCTTCAATAAACATGTCAGCTTCTAGAAGCTAGTACTACCTATACAGAGTCAGTTAAGCTGATCTACCTTTTTTATCAGAGAGTATCATCGGCTATGGTACTAATCATGATCATGGTTTCTAAACTCTAATTGATCAAGTTTAACTTGATTATCAGCTGAGTAATTACAATCAGCTGAACACAGACTTGGTTGAGGTAGCTAGATAAGCAAGATGGGCTGAGGTGGAACTTTTCTGTTGAGATAGAGAAAATCTTCAGAGTGAATCGGGTATTTTGGTTTCTAGATTCATATCTTTAATATTTGTTATTTTTTCTTCCTTTGGCATTATATATCATGAATTTAAAACAATTAAGGACATTTGTTGTTTTTCTTAAGAATAAAAAAAAGTTATTTAAAAAAAAAAACTCACCTCAGGATTTTAATTATAAAATTAAAAAAAAAATAAAAAAAAAAACAAAACTAAGATGCAGATGAAAGAAGGCAATTATGTATAGGGTTTTATTAATTCGGACAATTTAAGGGTTTGATCAGTAGATAGGTATGCTCTTCGGAGTTGGTGAAATTTTTTGTTGATTGTTATATCAAGTTATAAGGTTTGGTTTATTGAAGTTTATTTATCAGATGGGAGAAAATGTGTCATGATTCTATGTATATAATTACAGAGATGAAGGCAGTCTCGGATGTTTCTAGTCTCGCTAGCAATGAGCAGCATTTTTGTAGTTGTAATCAGGATTGTGGATTTGTTTTATATATAATGAGTTTCAATTGATTCTCTTTTCTTTTCAAAAAAATTTAAGGGTTTGATATACATCGGTTTCATTTTTTAAAAAAGTACAATACATTAGTTTCTTTTTTCCGGTTATTGTATATTTTTCTTAGTTTTGAAACTACCAAGACTAGAAGAAGAAAAAAAACCCTAAACCTCACATAAATCACATTGATTACTGCTCCAAAAAAAATTACATGGAATACAGTAAAACAACAAAAATAATAAATTAAACAATGCAAATTTGGACTATTTACGGTTTTGATATACATCAGTTTTTTTTTTTTTTTTTAAAAAAGTACAATACATCAGTTTTTTCCTTATTATTGTCTATTTTTTCTTAGTTTTAAAACTACCAAGACTAGAAGAAGAAAAAACCATAAACCTCACATCAAATCACATTCAATACTGCTCCAAAAAAAAATAAAAAATACATGGAATACAGTAAAGCAACAAAATAAATAAATTAAACAATGCAAAACTTTAAGTTCAAAAAACTATCACATGATTTTTATTAAGAGACAAACAAAGTACCTCTTTTTGAAGCCACGGATAGCGAGAGAGAAAAACAATAAATATTCTCCAATAAATTTGTGAGAAACCACTACCTTCAAGACTCTCTTTAGGATTCTGGGGGGTGAAGATGAATGAAAGCAAATTTTGTTTAGGGTTCTTTTAGAATTTTTTTTTTTATTTTTAAAAAAAAAAGAAAAAAAAAACTGAAGATGAAAGAATTGGTGGTTCAAGGTTTGATTAATTTCACAGTTTTTTTATTTTTTATTTTCTCTATCAAGATGTTAATCTAATAACCGTCATATTTCATTTATTTTTTAAAATAATCTTTTATTAGCTGTATACTTTCTTATCTTTTGCAATTATTATTTTTTTGAAAAGAAAATAAAAAGAAACATGTTGAAAGGGTTTCAAGTTTTTACTGTAATAAAAAACATTAATTTCAAATTTTAATAGCATTCATAGGATTTGTTTTTATCCAATCTAATGGTTGTTATTAACTCCAATAATGTTATTGGACCAGTAAGGTAGTATGACCCTAGTTTTATAATTAAATTTTTTATTTTTTATACTTTACCACATGTCGGCAAATAATTGGGAAAAGAAAAAGTAAATTTTGGTTTTTATAACTATCCTATTTGACACACCACCATCTATAAGAGTCCAGGATTTTCTCCTATAAACTTGCATAAATTAAAAAAAATAATAAATAAATAAAAATAAAGTCAGTCAATGCTCATCAGTCATCAATTTGTAATGTCACATTCACGCATTCAGGGACACATTTTCCACTTGGGTCTAATACTGGGCATACTGCTTTTTGACTTAACTTACGTCAAGTCAACAAACAAACAAATTAATAGTAAAAGTGTAAAACCAAATAATTGAGTTTGAAAAGTCTACAAAATGAATAAAGATTTTGTTTTGAGTTTGTTGACGGTGATTTTTGGATTGACTCGGTCAACAATTATATGTTAATGAAAACGAATAAAATAAAGAGAATCAATCAACACATGCAAGACAAATTTTACGTGGAAAACCCTTGAATGGGAAAAAACCACGGTGCCCCTTGAGGGCAAGAGAAATTACTATGAATTGCTTATGATTTACACACTCAGATCTCTCATACAATTGCCTGATTATTCTCTCTCTGATCTCGAACCCTTTTTCATGGGATTTAAGGTTCTATTTATATTAGTTTTTCTAGGGTTTCCTGTACTTATGCCGTGTTGATAGGGGAGTTCCTATCTTTTCCTTGCGTAAGGAGTCTAAGATTTGTGAATAACTTTTTAGGTTTTGTTTCCTATTTGGACTCTCCTTTGTTTGAAGAAGGTTGCATCTTGTTCGGAATAGGACTTGATCTTTGAGTCTTGTATCCGACTAAATTCTCGCCTGACGTGGGAATATACTTGGACTTGGATTACCCTTCTGGCTTCATGTTCTATGGCGAACACCCCTGATTGGCGAGCGCATTTTTCCTTTCTGAAGGTCGACCAGTTGCGGCGAACACTCTTCCTCTTTGAATCGGCGAGCGTGCCTGCTGGCACACCTTTGACTGATTTCCTCCTGTTGACGAGGCAATGGGTGACGTGTCTATGTTTTTGTCTCGTCTTTATTGCTTCTTTGCTGATGTGTTCTTTTATCAAATTTACACATACAACAATACCCCCATAAATACTTCGAGTTGATCCAATGTAGGCTGGTCTCTTTGGTTCTGCGAGCAGTGTTTATATGATTTACTTGTATTTTCTGACTTTCTTCATTTTCTGAAATTTTTGCAGATGTTTTTTCCCTCTCTTTTTTCACTTTTGCCATGTGTTCCTTTTGATATTAAATCTTCCACAACAAGCTTTCATTTTCAGCCACATAATTTCAAACGGAGTGTATTGATGTGACGCGCTGCAACTGATGTCACGCCTGCAATGATTTAGCGTCTGTTGTGAAACCCCATGTTGCCACGCGTCCTCTATTTGATGGATACTTTCATCACTGCCTTTACTCACAGGAGGCGGCACTTTATCACAACCACTTTTAATTATTATTTTTTCTTGAATTTCGCGTTCCCCCCTTTAAAAGACGAAACTGTTCTACTTCGTTTCACTTTCTTTATTTCTTTTTGCTGTTATTTTTCTCAGAAAATACTCTTTGAAAGAAAATCTTCCAAGTCTCCGATTCACAGACGTGTTCAAGTTTCCGGTGGTTTCCTTTGAAGCGCGGTTCTGTTACCCATTTTCTTTTCTTCATTCTTCAAGAACATTTATTTATGGTGAGTTCTATGGATCTTTCTCAGCGTGCTTTTCTTTTTAATCAAATGATGTAAGCCCTTGAGCTTGGTGATAAGGAGGTTGCAGATAAAATCGAGTCTTATTTACGTAATTATAACCCAGCTTCTCCTGTACCTATTCCCCTTTATACTTCTTTTAACTCCAAATCCGATGCTCCTGATTTTGTTTTTCTTTCGACTTCTGACAGCGATTCCTCAGATATGGCAAAGACTTCAAAAACTACTGGCAGTGGTCGACGAGGGCCAAGAACCCCCAAGGATTCCCTTATTGGCGATCAAACAGTAGTTGGTTCAGACGTCGAGGACCATCGGCGAGATGCTTTGTGTTTTGCTGCCGATCGCCCAAGTTCTTTTGATACTGAAGTAAACGTGGTCGGCGAGCAGGAACTCGGCAAATATAGGAGGAGATATGATATTCCGGACTCGGTTGTTCTTATTCCTTCAGGCGAGCGGGCTGCATGGAATCCACCGAGCGGTGTCGTGGCTATCTATGGGTCGATGTTCGGCTGTGGGGTGACTCTCCCCCTTCAACCGTTTATAGCCAAATTTCTGGCTGACGCTAAACTTGCCCCTGCCCAGCTTTCGCCAAATAGTTATAGGATTTTGATGGCCCTGGCCGTGATGTGGAAATCAATGGGTCGACGGTCGCCCAGCCCCGTGGGAGTGGGGTCGACGCCTCGTCTCGAGTCCCTAGCCGCAAGGGGAAGGAAAAGGTCGGGGCTTCTGTGGCAAATACAGAGGTTCCTGTTTTTGATGCAAGCATCCAGGAGCCCCCTGAAGACCCTTCTAGCGATCTTCAACCCGGGAATGGCCGAGCGAAGCACCCTGCTGAGACAACCCCCGAGTGCGCCACTTGTCCTCTAAAAAGGGCTTCACGGGTGGTTCAATACGTGGTCTCATCCGATGAGGAGGGAAATGGCGAGCCTGTTCGCCCTGAGGGTGCTAATGCCGGCGAGCGTGATACTCCGGTCCCTTAGGATGCGGATCTAGCCCCTCTATCGGAGGAAGGTGGTAGGACAGAAACTGCTCCCCCTTCGGATGCACAGGTCCCCGCCTCAGAAAACGTTGGACCTTCAGTACCCCTAGCGAATATTAGAGCGCGGGGTACTGCTGTACCAGAGGATACTCCTCAGCCTTCCTTTCCTACCACTGCGGAGGGTAGAAGTGCTGCTGCTCCGGCTAATACCGCTGGTCCGTCTTCGGCCCCGGCTACGGACTTAGGGGGTTCTCATGAAGGACCGTCTGTTGGTCCAGCCGACCAAGGCGAGGGATCAGGCGTTGTTTCGTTGTCTGATTTTTCTCCCGCCGAACTCCTCAACCACTTTATAAGCAACAATATCTATTTTGGCGAGGGTTGGGAGAAAGTGAAGGGAAAATCGTGCAACAACAAGATGGAGTTTTTCTTCAATTGTCACTCATTGGTAATTTTATCGGTCTCGCCTCTTCTTTTTGCTTTTCTTTGCTTCACCTTTTTCTCTCTTCTTTTTTTTCAACTTGTTTTACTCACAGATGATGTCGGAGATGGCGAGTACTTATAGGCGAGCGAATGCGGCGTTGAGCGACAACAAGCGCTTGCAAAAGATAATCTCTCGTTCGGCGGCTGAGAAACTATCGACTGAAGAATCACATGCACAACACATTGCTCGAATGCAGGAGCTCGCCGATGGTTCTTTGGCCGCTCAGCTTGCTGCCGAAGAGAAGCTTCTCGCCGCTGAAGAGCAAATTAAACAACTGAAAGAGCAGCTCGCCGACAGTCAAGACGCGTTGGTCGCTCACATGGAGGGAGAGAGTTTGGCGAATGAGGCCAAGGAGAAGGCAGAACGTGAGTCTGAAGATTTACGGCATCAACAAGCTACTCAAGACCTTCTTATGAATGATTTGAAGGCTGTCTTGGAAGTTGAAGCCGTTGATCGTTTTAAAAGATCTCCTGCATATGATGCGCTCCTCCTCCGTGAGTTCGAACGGGGCATGCGGCAAGCGAAGAAATTTTTCGCCCTGAAAGACCATTCTAACGAGAAAGCTCTAAGGCGTTATGACAGAAGCCTTCAGCAGCATATGGATGGCGCTGTACGCTCGATAAAGGGCCAGCTGAAGCTGTGGAAGGCCCATTGCCATTACACTCAGGCAGATCCTCTTCCTATGCACCTCGAGATTCCCACAAAACGTGCTTGCAGCACTTACTATTGAGGTCAAAAAGGGAGTTTCACCGGGTTTGGTGCTGAGCCTGACTTGGGCCCTGTGGCTGGTCGAGATTATATGCCCTTTATGCCCGAAGGGGATGAAGAGGTGATTTGGCCGTCAGAGGACGAGGTGAGCGAGGAAGAGGAGGAGGATGATGGTGGCCTTCCGCCAGCGAGCGCTTGATCTTGTGTATTTTTTGTTTTTCTTACTTTGTAAATATTTTCAACAAGTAAATAAAATATCAATTTTTCTTGCAATGTGTTTCTTTCTTGTTCGCCATATTTTTATTTCCATGCGTTTTTGTTCAGCTGCCATTGCTGAGTTTCTGGCCCAGGCTCTAAAGCCTTTTATCACTTAGCTTTATGATCGCTAGTTTTTGTTTTTGCCCAGTGTTTGTCAGGACTTGTCCGACCATACACCAAGCTTTGTGTGAGCATACTGTTGGGACGTCTCCCGCTTTTGCTCACTGTTTTCTGGCTGCTAGTTTGCTTTACCCCCAGTGTTTTAGTTCCCAGGGATTTACCCTGAATACCGTTGGTCGAACGCCTAGCACAGTTTGGGGGTTTTATGCCTTTATTGATGGCGACTGCCTTTTATGTGACATTTTTCTCTAGCTCAGGCTGTTCTGTGGCGTTTTTGCCTTCAAACTGCTATAATACGGGGTTTTTCCAGGTTTTCTCGGGTGTTCGCCGGATTTAGATAGCTCTATTTATTATCTTGGGCAACCCGTTTGTTATGGCTGATCTGTGATTTCAATGATGGCAGACCTCTCAGTAATAAATTACTCTTTATTGATTATTTCCTGTAAACTCTAATGTCAGAAAATGAAAAACTTCTAAAAAGATGAATTTAAAGAAACGAAACATAATAAAAGGTCTTCTTGAGCTGGAGTATCAAGGGTAGTAGATCTTTAGGTATTGGGCATTGCACGGTCGGGGCAGCTCACCGACTCCTCTCTTTGCTATGTGATACGCTCCATGACCTGCTATACCTGTGATGTGATATGGTCCCTCCCACTTGTCTGTGAGTGATCCTGCAGTTTTGTCCTTCGTTTTGGGCGTCACTCTTTTTAGAACCAGGTCCCCGAGCGCGAATCTTCTGACTTTCACATGTGAGTTGTAATATCTCGCTGCTCTCTGCTGATAGGCGGCATTCCTTATTCGGGCGTGCTCCCTTCTTTCTTCCAGTTCATCTAAACCACACCTCAGCATGTCAACATTAAGCTTTGGTTGAAAGAATTGTGTTCTGGGCGAAGAGAACGCCGTCTCAACCGGAATGACTGCCTCGGTTCCGAACGCCATGGAATAAGGTGTTTCCCCAGTGGAGTTTCTTTCTGTTGTTCGGTACGCCCATAGCACCTGTGGTAGTTTTTCTGCCCAATTTCTCTTTTTGACAGCTAGCTTGGCTTTCAGGTTATGCTTGATGATTTTATTTACTGCCTCAGTTTGCCCGTTTGTCTGTGGGTGAGCTGGGGAAGCGTAGTAGTTGTTGATCCCATACTTCTTGCATAAATCTCTGAATTTCTTGTTATCGAACTGTGTCCCATTGTCAGTGATGATGGTGTTTGGTATTCCGAACCTGTATAGAATATTTTTCTTCACAAAGCTGGTTGTATTTGCTTCTGTGATGTGTACCAATGATTCGGCCTTTACCCATTTGGTGAAATAATCCACTGCTACAATGACATGTTTCGCCCCTCCTGGCGCTGTGGGCATTGGGCCGATCAAATCAATTCCCCACATGGCGAACGGCCATGGGGGGTGATGCTCTGTAAGCGCTCAGGTGGCTGGCGAATGTTATTTGCGATCTTTTGACATGCTTCACATCTGGTCGCTATTCTTTTTGCATCGGCGAACATGGTCGGCCAATAGAACCCTTGCCTTAGGGCCAGACTGATGCTCCCAGTGTGATTCCCACAGCTTCCGCTGTGTATGCCTTTTAGAATTCCTTCTGCCTCTTCAGGCCCAACACATCTTTGCAATATCCTCGAGAATCCTCTCCTATACAATTCACCGTTGAGGACTGAATATCTTGTTGCCCTGTATCTCAGCCGTTTGGCTTCTAGCAAGTCACTTGGGAGGGTGTCATTGATCAGGTATTCTCTGATTGGGGTCATCCAGTTGGTTGATACGTTCATGATGACCCCCACTTCGGCCTGCTCGGTTGTGCTGGGTCGAAGCAGGTGTGCCATAGGGATTGTTCGGGGCCAGATGTTGACCTTGGAAGATGCCAGCTTGGCCAAAACGTCCGCCTGTTCATTTTTTTCTCTTGGGATCTGCACAATCCTGTATTCTTTGAATCGCCTCAACAGTTCCTTTGCTAGTTTTAGGTAGGCAATCATATTGTCATCCCTTGCTTGGTATTCGTCGAGTACTTGGTTGACGATGACTTGAGAGTCGCTAAACACCTCAATCTCGTCAGCTCCTAGGGCCGTACATACTTTCAGTCCTGCTATCAGTGCTTCGTACTCGGCTTGGTTGTTGGTGGCTTTGAAATCAAACCGCAAGGCACATTCTACAGAATCTCCTTCTGGGGTTGTGACCACTATCCCTGCCCCGCTGCCATGCGTGTTTGATGAATCGTCGACCCAAAGTTTCCAGCGAAAGTCTTTCCTTGCTTGATCTATCATCATCTTCGCCACTTCAGTATCTGGCTCGGTGAATTCTGCTACTGCTTGGCCTTTGATTGCTGTTCTTGGGATAAATTCTATGTCGAATTCGCTTAGCTCAATGACCCATTTTGTAAGTCTGCCCGACACCTCTGGTTTTTGCAGTATCATTCTTAGTGGACAGTTGGTGTACACTCCTACTTTGTGTGCTTAGAAATACGGCCTCAATTTCCTCGCTACTGTTACTAGTGCGAGCGCCATTTTTTCAGCTGATGAATATCTCGTTTCAGCTGGTAGTAATGCTCTACTTGTGTAGTACACTGGCTTCTGTATCCCATTCTCCTGCCTTATCAATACAGAGCTGGTGGCTGCTTCTGTGACTGACAGGTACATGTACAGCACTTCCCCTGTGATGGGTTTTGACAGCAATGGTGCTCGGCCGAGGTATTCTTTCAGAGCGACAAAAGCCTGTTCGCAGTCTTTGTTCCATTCTATCCCTTTGCCTTTCTTAAGCGCTTTAAAGAAGGGTAAGCATCGGTCTGTCGATTTTGCGATAAACTTGTTCAGTGATGCCAGGCATCCTGTAAGTTTCTGGACATCCTTCAAGTTTTTTGGGGAAACCATGTTGGCTAGCGCTTTGATCTTGTCAGGGTTCACTTCTATCCCCCTTTGATGTACCTGGTACCCGAGAAACTTACCAGATGGCACGCCGAACACGCACTTTGAGGGGTTTAGCTTCATCCCGAACTTGGTTAACACATCAAAGGTTTCCCGTAGGTCGTCTACATGTCCCTCGGCTTTGACGCTCTTGGTTAGCATGTCATCGACGTACACTTCCATATTCATGCCTATTTGGTTAGCGAACATCTTGTTGACCAGCCGCTGATATGTTGCTCCAGCGTTCTTCAGGCCGAACGGCATGACAGTATAGCAGTATAATCCTTGGTCCGTGGTGAATGCTGTCTTATCTTCATCCGGTTCATGCATCTTGATTTGGTTGTATCCTGAGTACGCGTCCATGAAGCTTAATAGCTCATGTTCGGCTGTTGCGTCAACCAGCTGGTCGATCCTTGGCAAGGGGAAACTATCTTTTGGGCAGGCTTTGTTAAGATCAGTGAAATCTACGCACATCCTCCACTGATTGTTCTTCTTCTTTACGAGCACAACGTTCGCTACCCATTCAGGATACTTGACTTCTCTGATCGATCCTGCCGCGAGCAGCTTAGATATTTCTTCCCTTATTGCTGCACTTCTCTCAGGGTTGAAGCTTTTCCTTTTCTGTATTACTGGCTTGCAGTCTTTGCTTACTGCTAGATGGTGCGTGGTTACATTTGCGTTGATTCCCGGCATATCTTCGTGGCTCCAAGCAAAGATCTCCTTGTACTCCCTCAATAGATTCACCACACCTGTTTTGACCTGCTTCGTCAGGCTCGCTCCAACCTTGACTGTCTTATTAGGCTCTTTTTCATCCAGGATGACAATTTCGGTTGGTTCTTCTTTTTCTCTGTTGGTCTCATCTCTCGGGTCCAGCTCAAACGTTTCGGGGTTTTCCTCTCTCATCTCTCGATCGAGTTGAAATACGCTTAAGGTTTCTGTTCCAGTCTTGTCTTTAAAGATTGACAGGTTGGCCCGGCGAGCCATTTCTTGCGACCCTTTAAGTTCTCCAATTCCAAACTCTGTCGGGAATTTTACTTTTAATGCATGAGTGGACGTGACTGCTCGCGCCTTGTTCAAAAAGGGTCGGCTGAGTAAAGCATTGTATGGCCAGTTATAAATATCAACTACCACGAAATCCAGGAGGATGGTCCGTCGACAAGGTGCTGTCCCAAATCTCACAGGCAGTTTCACCGTTCCCAAAGATCTTACTTCTGCTCCTCTGAATCCTTTTAGAGGCACATGGAACGGTTCCAAGTCTTTCCTGTCTAGCCGAAGTTCGTCATACACTCTGGCACTCAAAATGTCAGCAGAGCTTCCGTTGTCTATCATCACTCGGAGGACATCCCGGTGTGCTATTTGTACCCCCACAACTATTGCATCATTGGGTTTGGCATCAATTCCTTCTGAATCTTCGGCCGTGAAAGTTATCGGATCATGGCCTTCTCTTGGGTTTTTGTGGCTTCTCTGCACAGAGTTTACCTCAAAGTCCCTGTTTTCATACATTACTTCCCTGACTTCCGACATCCTTTCTCTATTGCTTCTACCAGTGTGAGGCCCTCCAAAGATCGTATTTATAGCCACGCTTGGGCTGCCTTTCCTCGGGCTTCTCCTTTCTTGCCCGCCTCCTCGATGGCTGTCTTGGCGACCTGCGTCTTGGTCTTTTTTTAATGTGAAATCTTTAAGGTGCCCTTCTCTGATTAGACTCTCGATGTGATCCTGTAATTAAAAACACTTAGAGGTATCGTGTCCGTGGTCTTTGTGGAATCGGCAGTATTTCGTTGTATCTCTTCGGGCATTAGCTGACTGTTGCCGAGGGTACTTGGCGAGCCCTTTATCTTCCACTACAGACAGTATGTCCTCCTGTTCGCCATTTAGGGGAGTGTAATTGCTGTACCTGCCTCGGAACCTACTAGTTCTGTTACTACCCCGGCTCTCTTGGGGTTTGCTCCTCCGGCTCTTTTCTTCTTTTTGGCGGTCGCGAGATTGACCCTTTGTCTTTTCGTCCTTGAACTCGGACTTTGTGTTTGGCTTGTGACCATGGACGTAACTACCCCCTTGAGCGACTTCTTCTTCCTCTGCTAACGCATAATCTCCTGCTATATCCATTCTTCGTATGTCTTTGGCCGGTCTCTCCGTAGGTCAAAGGACAGACGTCCGCTTTGCAACCCATTGGTGAAAGCTGCTATGACAGCTACGTCGCTTGCATCCTCTATTTGGGCGATCTCCTTCCCAAACCTGGCTAAATACTTTTTGAGTGACTCGTTGCTTTCTTGTTTCAAGTTGGATAGATGAGCCAGTGACTTTCTCCTTTGTACACTCCCCATGAATTACCTTATGAATGCCTTGCTGAAGCTGGAGAAGTTGCTAATACTTCTGGCTGGTAGGCGCCCAAACCATATGGAAGCGAGGTCGCCGAAGGTTTGTGGGAAGGTTAAGCACAAGAGGCCGTCATTGGACGCGTACTGAGCCATGACATTGCGAAACCTGCGGACATGCTCCTTTGGATCCCTATTCTCCTTATACTGTTCGATGGTTGGCATTCTGAATCTTTCAGGGAACCAGGTATGAGCGATATAGTCAATGAATGGATTGTCTGACTCATCATCCGAAGACATATTGTGTCCATACCGCTTAGCCATTGCTGAGACCTTCTTCGAGAGCTGTTGAAGGGTAACGCTTCGATGACCAGTTGGTTCCCCCTCTTGGTCGAGCCTGCTTTTGACTGTCATCCTCCGATAGTCATCTTCCCTGCTATTGGTACTTCTGTTTCCTCCTAGTTCATCTGTACTTTCGGACCTCTGCTGCCACGCCCTTTTTGACTGCAACCCCCTTCTCGGTTGGGGACTCCTGTCTTCCGACGAAATCGATCGCCGTCTCCTACGGGCTTTGTTAGCCCTGTCGCTGATTGGTTCCCTATGCGCTCGTCCATGATACCATTTTTCTGGGAACTCCTCGTTCAGCAAACTTTTTCCCTTCTTTTGCCCTCTTTCTTCCAGGGCCTCTGGTGAATCCTGGGGGGCTTCTCCCACAATTGGTTTTGTCTGAGTACTGGGAGTCGCGACATGGACTTCTGATCGCAGCCTTCCTGCAGGATGATTTCCGGGCGTGCTGGTCGTTAGCTCATAAGGAGACGAAGCTCCTAACCCTATAGGAAGCGTGAGTCCAATCTTGTTGGCCTCATTGACTAGATTCACCAATGCAGTATGAAAGTGCTGCAAAGTCTCGTTGGCTGCTCTAGTCCCTGGAGTTACTGCTGATTGTTCCCCTGTTGCCAACGTTCCTCTCCTAGTATCACTGCTGCTTCGGGGATCTGATCATTGTTGGGGATTTCATCCCTATCACTGTTGTTATTCATACTGTGCCTGTTTTGTAAGGTTTCCTGGAAGCTTTTTATTCAAATCTCCCCCTCCTTCTAGCGCCAATTGTTGACGGTGATTTTTGGATTGACTCGGTCAACAATTATATGTTAATGAAAACGAATAAAATAAAAAGAATCAATCAACACATGCAAGACAAATTTTACGTGGAAAACCCTTGAATGGGAAAAAACCACGGTGCCCCTTGAGGGCAAGAGAAATCACTATGAATTGCTTATGATTTACACACTCAGATCTCTCATACAATTGCCTGATTATTCTCTCTCTAATCTCGAACCCTTTTTCATGGGATTTAAGGTTCTATTTATATTAGTTTTTCTAGGGTTTCCTGTACTTATGCCGTGTTGATAGGGGAGTTCTTATCTTTTCCTTGCGTAAGGAGTCTAAGATTTGTGAATAACTTTTTAGGGTTTGTTTCCTATTTGGACTCTCCTTTGTTTGAAGAAGGTTGCATCTTGTTCGGAATAGGACTTGATCTTTGAGTCTTGTATCCGACTAAATTCTCGCCTGACGTGGGAATATACTTGGACTTGGATTACCCTTCTGGCTTCATGTTCTATGGCGAACACCCCTGATTGGCGAGCGCATTTTTCCTTTCTGAAGGTCGACCAGTTGCAGCGAACACTCTTCCTCTTTGAATCGGCGAGCGTGCCTGCTGGTACACCTTTGACTGATTTCCTCCTGTTGACGAGTTAATGGGTGACGTGTCTATGTTTTTGTCTCGTCTTTATTGCTTCTTTGCTGACGTGTTCTTTTATCAAATTTACACATACAACAGAGTTCATCTACGAATAAATTAGTTTATATTTGGGATTACTTTACTTAACAAATAATCTGTATTTAATTTAACTTAAAAAATAATAACCTGAAAGATAAATTGATAGGTGTTTTTTAAATTAGCTTTAAGAAAAAAAATAAAGAAAATTGGCATCCAGTACCATTAGCATTGAACTAGTTTCAAAATATGTACAGTTGTTCCAGCAAATGTCCTTGCAATTACTTAAGCTTACACTTGCATTGCCATAAAATAAACTATCGGGTCCGGCGAAATAACCACTTTCGTGCCGGAAGTTTTCACCATGACTCCGCATTTTGGCTCTTCCCATCTCTTACAACCAGCACTTATGCTGTTTACACCTGTCCATGAAGAGTTAAAACCTGTCCTCTTTACTGTTTTCAGCTACTTTATAATGTTTTGTTTTACGCTTTTGACACACATTTTACGGCTAATTACATGTCAACCTATGTTTCAATTTTATAACTAAAGCCAACACTTTTCTTTTATTTTTAAATTGTCATTGGCTTCTCTCCATTTTGACACATGTCCTTTTTTTTTTCATACTATTTATTTACTGTTTCATTAAACTTTTATTGTTTGTAAGGCCGGGCATAGGGATGGCAAATTTACCCTGCTGGGTCGGGTACCCAGCCTTACCCAGGCCGGGAATCCCAGGCAAAACCCGGACATGCCTTACCCGGCACCAGGTAAAGGTTGTCCAGGTACCAAGGCCGGTTGTGTTCCGGCCCGGGTCTGGATATACCCGAATATCCGGTTTTGAAATTTTTTTTAAAAAAACAAACAAACTTAACCCTAACTTAACAAACTTATTCTCTCCACCGCCAAGCATTTCCCTATTCACTTTGCCAAATCTCCATGGCCGACCGTCGAACCTCTTCCACCACCGACCGTTGACCCTCTTCTGTCTTCCGCCGCTGATGACCCTCTTCCTAGGTTTGCCTTCTCGATCTCTTCCTGAAATCAAGAGAAAAGCTGCCAAGAAAAAGAAGGAATAAGAAGCCAACATCACCTCTTCAACTAACAACAACAACAACACCTCTTTAGGTATATATTCTTCTTCTTTGCTTTTTTGGTATGCAGACCCATCACTACAATCTCTCACTCTCTTCGATACTTTTGTTGCTTTTCTCTGCTTTCTTATTCAATTTTCGTATATGGGTATTTTTTATTTTATCTATTTAGATTGATTTTTATTGCAACATTTTTTAATGGTTTTGTTTTTGTTTTTCAATTTGGATTCGTGGGCTTGTTTCACATTTTCCCCTTTCTTCTAATTGATTTTGATTGAAAATACTTTGTTCAAATTATTACTCATTTGATATTTAGTTTGGCAAAACTGGTTTTATTGAGTGTCTTAAATCTTAATAGTAGTGCTTGACAAAATTTGAAAAATACTCTGTTGTTGTAGTAGCAATGCTTGACAGAATTGGTTTTGGAAAATTTTGGTTGTCTTAAATCTTAATAAACTGTGGAGTGTATGGAGATTATGGTGATATATTTTTGTATACTAACGTTTTAATTAAATTTTGCAGGTTGAAATGCCTGCATCACAACCAAATCTGGATTTTGATAGTAATAACCCATTGAACACTCAAAGTCAAGCTCCAAGTTGTGATATTAATCTTGTTGATGTAGATGACATCGAGTGTGAAAGTGCAAGGCAAACTAGTCAAGCAATTAGGAGGAGTACTAAGAGAAGTAGTTCGGGAGGACCAAAACAAATCTCTAAAGCTTGAAATCATTTTAAGAGAGAGATTATAAATGGGGAAGTAAAAGCAATATGTCATCATTGTGGTAAAGCTCTAGCCGGACATCACAAACAGGGGACTTCACATTTGTTCAGCCGCGTAACTTCCTGTCTTAGAAAAATTGGAGGCAAGAAACTAGATGATTGAACTTCCCTTAAACCTAATTTTGGGTCGGTGGATAATGATATTCTACAACAGAAAATCACAAAAATGATAATCATGCATGAGCTTCCCTTGAGTTTTGTGGACTATGATGGGTTTAGGGATGTGGCCCGGGCACAACACTATTTAAAAAAACCGAAAAAGTACATTGATATATATATATATAATATGCTTTAATTTTTTTTTATTTTTTAAATGGTTAATAAGCTTTAATGATATATTTAATCACATCACAAGCTATTTAATCAATGTTCATGTGTTTTAGAGATTTTTTTTTTAATTGTATTAGTTAACAAGCTTAAAATTTTATATATAGCTTTGACTTGTTTATTATTTATTTGGATTCAAATCAGCTGTCCAAAAATAGTTTCATAATTTGTGTCTAACCAACAAAATTAGGACCTGTGTCTACATTTAATTATTATTTTTTCAACTTCTTCCATAAATGAAGACATATGTCCCAATTTGGTTGGTTAGACATAAATTGGGATACCATTTTTGGACTACTAATTTGAATCTTATTTATTTATAAAGAACAAATTAAAAATTGTACAAAATTTTAAGCTATCAATGAAAATATATGCTTGTTGGTTGATAAAGAAAAAGTATTTTTGTCATTGATAGTGTTTTTTTTTTTTTTTTTTATAGAAATATTACAATAATTCGGGATTTGAGGAGAGGATATGCTAGAACCCACAATCTAATGATGTAGATGTGAATAGTAAGTCACCAGGTCAACCTCATCTTGATGTCATTGATAGAAATCTGCACAAGTTTAAAATGGATTATGTTATTGTATTAAGTTACTAATTATATATATATTATGAGGAAAGGTTAATGCAAAATATAATTATCATCGGACAAGAAGAATTTATTTAGATAGAGGTGGATCTTTTAAAACAAATTTAATTGGAACAGAGAAACCAATGAAAATTTAGCTTTAATATAGTGGACAAATTTGATAAAAATTTATACGGTCAACATGAGTAGTGGAACTGTGCAAGGCAGCCCCGGCAATGGAGAGAAGCCAAATGGTAATTTTGAAAATAAAAGAAATAGTTGATTTTAATTACAAAATTGAAATATGGGGTGATAAGTAATTAACTGAAAAATGTGTGTCAAAAACGAAAAATAAAATATTTAAAAAAAAGTTGAAAAAAAGCCATGAGTACAAACGTCAACTTTACATGAAGTAACTGTCTAAGAACAGTCGCTCAGTACTAAGCGACTGACTACTCATCTTGGCAATTCAAAATCATAGGTTAAAATATCTGACAACACGTTATTTGATTTTAATAAGCTTTCAAAATTTATTGTAATATTTCAAAATTGAAGTAACAAAACTTGGACGATTAGCTTTAAATTAAGCTGTAGTTTGAAAATAAAAAAACATATCCATATACTTGGGAAAAAAAAAAGTTTTGCTTAACATTACATACAGAGTTGCTGGACACATAACATACTCTATGAATTATATCTTCTATACTTTTATTCCATCTAGAACATATCAATTATGTTTTGGAATGTGACTTCTTTCTTGGATTTCTTTCCATTTGTCCTTGGAATAATCTTATTGACCTCTTTTCCGTCTTTACTTATAGCTTGAAAATTCTCATCTTAGTATCTTAATTCTAAATAACACGTTTCAAAAAGAATATTCCTTTTATATCTATCTCTAAAAAAAAATTTAATCCAACCACACTCTTTATCCTCATCTCTATCTCTATTTCTATTTATATCTTCAAATAATTTATGTTTTCATTATCAATAAATTATTTTTATATAATTTTATTCTTCAACTAAGTTCTGGGAAGATAAAACCAGCCAAAACGTGTTGGCTCTTAGGGTTCAAGCCATTATCAAGGGACCAAACAAAGTGATGGTGATATCTATAAACATTGCACAAGATAAAATTGAGAAACAGAATAACTAAAAATTACATCAATGAAAAAAATGTAGAAAATTAGAGCTTCGAATGGTTGGTTGTTTGTGATGGGGTCCCTTGAAAATAAGCAGTTGCGTACAGCAGATTACAATACTGAAAGTTCTGGCAAGATAAATTGCCCTGTTTCTTTGGTAATTTATTCCAACCTGACAGCATTGGAAGTTGGAACACACATAAACACAAACCTATTAATATTTCCGTTGATAAATGCAAGTACACCCAACTCACATTCTTCAACCACACATCCTTAATTCCTTATTTGAAAAAGATTGGCATTGTCAAAGTTTAATTGCTTTACAAGTTAGAACACGCCCCACTCTATCTATCCATCGGTTCCAACTCTAAACACCAATATAAATTAAATTATTTTTGTTTTCAAAGTTTTGGTTGAGAATCAAAACTATATAATAAATATGGGAACCTGTCAAATTAATGTGAGCTATCAAATATCACAACACCAAGAAGATGAGATCGTAATTAACTATTTACATATAAATAGCATGTATGTACACTCCTTAAAGTATTAATGTGTTTTGAATTATTAAATCTAAAGTACATCTATAAGGTTACATACTTGTGTATGACAAATGAAGAAATTTAGGTCATTAGTCAATTCACACTCCACTACAACAAATAATCATGAGTCAGAAGATAGAAAAATTGGGTGTAACTATCTTCTACATTCTACTATACATGATAATGCACATGCTTAAATTGTAAAAATAAGAAAGAGAAGATAAATCAACTTAAAAATATTTAAAAAATAAGAGAGAGAAGATAGAGAGCTTGAAATGGCTCCGTACATTTGGAGAGCCTCTTGGTGGTTTTCTAAAATAGAGAGCCATTTAGGAGCCTTTTGGAGTGCTTTAAAACCATCCTCACTAGCTATTTTAGCTAAGGAGGAGGTTTATGGAGCCCCATGGAGATGCTATAACTAGCTTCTACATTCTACTATACATGATAATGCACATGCTTCAGCAGCTTCACTGTAAATAATGTTTCATTCATCCTCATAAAGGTAACATGAATGCTTTTTACACCGAGGAGGATGATAAAGTAATTAAGATGAAATTTAAAGGTTGGAAAAAAGACAAAACAATGACCCACGGGTACCGCACATATGTGGTCCAAAGTGTTTCAACAAAAGGACTAATTGCACAAACTCCCCTGAGTTTAGATCTAATTACAGCTAGTTGGACCTATTACTCGAAATTACACAAACCTCCCCTACCATAAGTTGACTTACGTTAAACTTAACCATTGATCAAACTTTTAGGGTTAAATGACTTAAATGCCCCCATTTATATTATTTTATTACCTAAAATAAATAATTAAACAAATATTATCCAATATATAATAAAAATTTAAAATTTTAATAAAAAAAAAATGAGGATAAGTTGGCAAGGGCCAACTTACCGACGTTTGGAATTCCAACTAACAATGTCGTTATAGTTTGAGTAGAATGGTCCGTTTTCTTCAATTCTCTTACTGGAGCTTACAAATAGTTTGGCAACTGCGAGAAGCAGAAGATAATGATCAAAAGCTCACAATTTCAGGAATTCACATAAAGCAATGTGTATAAACTCGATCATTTTTAACCTCACAACTACGTACATTATGTACGTAGACATGATTTCAAAAAAAAAAAAAATAATAATACTCATTTGAAAAATTTCCAGATTTGAATAGATTTGGAAATTTTCTAGATTTCCTCATACAAAAAAAAAAAAAAAAAAATCTTTGAAACAATGGAAATTTTGTTTGAAAAAAAAAACGAAATATGGGATTTTTTTTTAAAAAAAAAAAGAAAAATCTGAAAATTTTGTTTAACAAAACACAAACCCAAACACAACTCCCACAATTCATAAAAACAACAACCACCCTTAAATCTGGAAATTTTGTTTGAAAAAAATGAAATCTGAATTTTATTTTTTTTTAAATAAAATCTGAAAATTATGTTTAACAGAACTCAAACCCAAACACAACTCCCACCATTCATAAACACAACAACCACTCTCAAATCTTGAATTTTTTTTTTAAAAAAAACGAAATCTGAATTTTTTTTTTAAAAAAAAATCTGAAAATTTTATATAACAAAATCCAAACCCAAACACAACACCCACCACAACTCAAATATGATTTTGGAGAGAAGACATGAGAGAGAAGATAGGAGAGAAAGAGAAGACGGAGGAGAGAGAGAGAGAGGAGAGAAAGAAAAAAAATTGTCTTGAAGAGGAGAGAGCAAAACCAGCGGGTCTGGGTGTGAAAACCTATTAACCCAAGAGCAAAACCAAATCACACACCTGATCTGATCAAAAGAAAAAAAAATGTTGTCTTGAAGAGGAGAGAGGCATGAGAGAAATTTGGGAAGAGAGAGAAAGAAGAAAAGAAAATGTTCTGACCAAATTAATGGAGAAAAAATAAGAGAGAAGAGGTAAAGAAAATAATGAGGGGCATTTAAGTCTTCACATCCAATTATTTGCTAAAAACAATAAAAATACTAATGTTAGGTAAAAACAATAATCTTCCTAATTGTTTGACTAAAAAGGGGTATTTCCTCTATGTATGTGTGTGTGTGTGTTTATATATATATATATATAATATCTGAAAATCTACACGAAACTAGTACCTAAGGAAATCTGTCATACATGTCCCTGATCTCTTTGGGCTCACGCAGAGTTGGGGATAAATATCTGTCATACACGTGCAGAGCGACTCTAACTCTGCATACAATGTGCATAAGCCCCAAAGGCCAATAATTTAAATCTGATACTGCTGGGACGGGTACACATTTGGTGTTTGAAATCTCTTTCTGAACATATATATAACTCTTTATAAATACTTTTCTTAGAATCATGAATAAATATTCTTTTCTTTTCTTTTCTGAAAATCTCATAAATAACTTGAATATGGAAATCTATCTAAAATACTTTTACTATTCTTCTTCATAAAATCTTGCTCAATATATCTAATTCTCTAATAATTTTTTTTTCTGAGTTCTAGAAATCTAAGGGTCTATCCTGCAGGCGTTTTTCAGCCTATTTTCGTTTTTGTTTTCCAAAAATGATTTCGAATTCGAGTTCGGTAACCATTTTTCATTTTATTTTCAAAATTCAAAAAACAAAATGAAAAGAAAAACTAGTGTCAAAAGTAGAAAATTTGAAAAAAAAAAAAATGTTTTCTTTGTTTTTGTTTTTGTTTTTCAAAAAAATTAACAATATAAAATTAATTTGTTTTCCCTTTTTTTCTCTTCAACGTTAACCTGTCTCTTCCTTATTTCTTCTTCTTCTTCCTTCAACAGATCTTCACCCTTTTTTTTTGTCTTCTTCTTCTCTTTGTCTTCTTCCTCTTCTTGCCGCCGATCTCTTCTTCTTCCGATCTACTTTTTGTCACTAGTTTGCTCCTCCAAACGCGGATCGACCCGCAATCTCCTCTTCTTCCGATCTTCTTCTTCTTCTTCTCCGATCCTCTTCTTCTCCTTCTCCGATCTTCTTTTTCTTCTTCTGATCCGCTGCTTCTTCTTCTTCTCCGATCCTCTTCCTCTTCTTCATCTCCGATCTTCTTCCTTTCTTCTTTTCTGATCTGGTTTCCTTTCTTTTTCTTTTTCTTTTAAATTTTTTTTATGTATTTATTTACTGTTATTTATATCTATTAAAATAAAACTTATTTATAATTTAATTGTTTAATTTTGATTAATTGATTAATTGATTTTTTTTTTTTGAAGTAATTTGTGATGTGTTACTTGTGTTTAATTTATAAATAACTAACTTATTAATCTAACATATAATTCTAAAATAAATAATTTATAAATAACTAACTTATTAATCTAACATATAATTCTAAAATAAATAACTTTTAATAAATAGTATCCACTCACAGTGCTGTGCTCAAATATGTTATGAAACCTTCTGGAATATTCGTCTATTTCTTGATCCACCCTAAATCACATAAACTCAATTTAGAATTTGCTGGGAAATCTAATAACTATTGTATTCATATATCACGAATACAATATCACTTATCTGTATCCAATGTACTGTACGTAGAGATATATATCTCTACAGCTTGACCATATTTCATCTTCTTCTTCTCACTGCCTCTATCTCTCTCACCCGATCTGTCTCTCTTTCTTTATTCTTTTCTCACATATTCTTTTCTTTCTATCTTCTATCGAGTCTCAAGCTTTCCTCTGTCTGATTTCTCTTCTCTCAATCTCTCGGATTCTATCTAGCTCTCGCCTGATTCTTTCTTTTCTTGTTTTTCTTTTCTTTCTCACTCGGCTGTTCTATTCTTCTTCTTTTCTGTTTCTATTTTCTGTTCTTCTCTTTCACGCCTCCTCACTTCTCTCTAATTATCCTCATCTCTCTTCTCTTAGCCGAATTTCTCTTCTTTATTTCTTTTCTCCCTTCTTTTCAGTCTCTGTTTTCTTTTCACGAACCCTCTCTCTCTTTATCATCCATTTGCCTGTATTTATCTTTTCTTATTTTTTATTTATTTATTATTAATTCTAACGCCTCATATGCACAATTGCCACCAACTCTCCCAAATCTTGCCACCTTTGTCCAATTGATGCCAGCCGTCCATTTTGCTAGCAACTGATTCAATTTTTATTATTATTTCTAAATGCTAATTGTGGGTTGGGTCAACTTGGTTTGGACCTGATCTGCTTTTAAGATTGAATTTGGGCTAATGTTAGGGCTTTGACATAGGCTTGGGTCAATTACTTAGATTAGGGTATTACACGATTTTTTTTTTTATAAAAAATTGAATACACCAATCGGACCAGAATCTACTGGAACCTGACGAGACCAATCATTATAATACCATCACCTTCCGGTCATTACAGACACAGTTAAGTTATTTATAGAGTGATTCTCAGCTCATTACAAACTCGCTACTACTTTTTCCAATGTCACTACTCAAAATGTTATTTATAGAGCGATTCTCAATTCATTAGTAGATTGAGTAGATTGAGTAGTGAAAGGGTTTAGAGTTTAGGATTTAGGGTTTAAAGTAGTGAATATGTCACTACTTTTTCCTATGTCATTACAAGATTGAGTAGTGAAAATTCTTTCCATTCCGAAATCATATATTTTGGGGTTCATGTTTTCGTTAAGTAATATATTAATAACCTTCAAGTCTTTATGAATTATTCTTAATGAGTACTTGTGTAGGTAAAGTAGTCCATGCGCTATCCCTTCAATGATGTCACGACATTTCTTCCAATCTAATAGCTACCTTTTATATTGGTCTGTTAATTAAAAAAAAAAAAAAAACAGTTGTGAAAAACCTATAATACAAATATATGAATTGTAGAAGTGTCCATACTGAAATACAAACATGGCCAGTAGGTAGAAGTGAAGAAGAGCTGACCAAAGATATACGAGTCAAAGCTTTTATTTGGCATGTACTAGTAGGCTAACATTTTCTCTTCCCTATGAACGCAGAATCCCAAGCCGTACAAGATCCATGTGTTGTAATTTCACTATTTATATAAGCTCATGCTTAAAACTCCACAAGCCCTTGCCCTGATCTTCTCTATAACCTTTTTATTGTTATCTCTCGCCCGTTAGGCAATTTACCCTATAATAATGATTCAAGAGTTATCGTTAGATGTTGGAAATGAGCTTTGATTGTGGAAACATTTTGAGGTATCATAAAACACTTTTCTTCATGATATTTACCTTGTAAATGGGTCCAAAACCGCCCTCGATCTCCAAGTTTATTTTCAATAGAGAAGCTCTTTGTAGCATCCATGATGGATGAAACAGTATATGATATTGTTAAGTTGTGGGTTAAATTGTGGCCTCTGTTGCCATCGATCTCGAGCTCTTTTGCTTCACTTTGATTATCTAAAGTCATCAAGTCTTTTAGAAACCTCTCTGTTTGGATTGAAATGAAAATGATGAGCTTGGCATTATAATATTCACAAAAGAAAAAATTACATTTCACATCATTTTGATAGTATATACCTTGCAGTCGAAGTCTTCTCCATCTCAGAAAACATGTTTCCACAGCTTTGACTCTGTGAGCATCAAATGGAAAATGTCATATACCCCATACTGCCTTCTTTTTTTTTTTTTTTTTTTTTTTTTCCAAGTACTTTTGTTTTAAGCACTGACTTAGGTTGAGAGTGTGTGATAAAGATGGAGGTAGATAAGTTACATCTGATGTTGTATTTGTTGCTTCAAGGAAATATCAACTCGGTTCTCATCCAAAATTATTTTTTCTACCATCTCAATTCATTTAAATAGTTTATTTAAAATTTATTCTTATTTTTGAGATGCAAAGTTTTTTGATTAAGTTTTTGTATTTTTTTGTATTTTTTGTTGTTGCGTGTTTTTGGTATCTTGATTTGTATTTTCTGCTAGACATGTCTATTGTCAATTGGACATGTACAAGTACGGCACAACACGGCATGGCACGGCATGTCACAACCCTAATTACGACATGAGTGTAATATATTAGGGTTACAGTACCTATATTTTTATTTATGAATTGATCGGACCATTTATATACCTATTTGAGATCCCCATTTTCGATCTCTTGCACTTGTTTCTCGAGTATTTTTGGTGTTTTAATGTGTTTTGTGAGCTTGTGTAGGTTCTTATTCCCTAAAATAAGGTGTTGATCTTAATTAAAGATATTTGGAGGCTAAAAGTGCTGAAATTGTGAAGGCTTTGCTGAACGTCCAACTTATGGAAGCCATAACTCCCTCCTCATTTTGAACTGCACATATTTTCATAAAGCCCCAGATATCTAGTTTCCGGAAAACTTTACGGTTCGTGATTCCAAGCTCTCTAGAGGAAGTTATGCCCGTTTTAGTAACTTGTACACAGTGCAAAATTTTCAACCAAACAACTACCATAAAATGGCGGCCATGGTGGCCGAACACAACCGCCATTAATTCAACTCCATAAGGTCAATTTTTGGCCAAATTTAAGGGGGAAATCTTGTCCTTTCACCCCAAATTCGTGCCCTAACCTTCCCACTCTATAAATACACATTCTTCCTCTTCTCTTCCACAACTCTTCACACCACACACCAACTCATCTTCATCTTCTTCATTTTCTTCACAACAAAAGAGAGAGAGAGAGGAGCTTCAAAGGCTCCATGGAGGGTTTTCCTCCATGGATGCCTCACCACCATCACCTTATACACTTCTAACACCCATCTTTGGTGGAGATTCAAAGGAGAAAGGAAGGCTCTGATGTCAATTTTGAGCCAAGCACACAACTATGGAGATCAACACATTTTGGAGGGGCTCTCCACTTGGGTTTTCTCTTATATCTCTTTTCCTTTGTATTTCTTTATCTTTATGTGTAATCCCTCACTTGGGAATATTTGTAAACCTACGCTTGTGTTATTTATGTATGATTGTTCCTATATTCATTTGGGTCTTGTTCCATTCTTTGCTATAATTAAGAACTAATCTCTTATTGTGACTTCATGTGTATGGATGGTTGGAAATGGATATGTATTCATGAATGAAATTAGGAGTAGTATAACTTAATTTAGGAGTAGTTTAATTAAACATCCTATGATTGTATATATGTTGATCAATGATTTGAAATCCCATGTTTGGAATGATTTGAGTGAGTGAGAATTAGGGTTGTGCCTTTAGAAGGGCTTTTCGGGTATGATCTTGGCTATTAGCTTTAAAGATCGGGAGAAACTTGTTTTATACGGGGTTTGCTAGAATAGGTTTTGGTTCTATGTTCTTGTGATTAATTGGACTTTGGTTATTGTTCACTCTATGGGCTATAGGTGAGTCATGGTTGAAGATACAATTGCTTATTTCCTCTTTTGGTTTTCCCATATTCATTAGATTTAACGTTGCTGTCTTATTTTCCATGTTAATATTAGGGCTCAATTTAGCATGTTCTTGTAGAACAGTTCACATATGTTGGTTGTGGTTTAGTATTTGAAGGGCTTTCAACACACTCATCAACCCTTAGCTTAAATGAATGGATACCCTAAGTTGGATTGTGGTGAGAACGAACCCTTGATTTGAATTGAATGTGCTTAATGCTTAACAATAAACTAGATGTGCATTTGTGTTTGGTAAACTTATGTACCTTGTGTGATCATTATCTTACATCTCTCCAAGCCACATTTATTTTTGTAACTTAGGGTGTCTTGCCTTAACTTAATTTAGGAGTAGAGTAATTTAGAAAGGCAAGCACCCGGTTACATTTATATCCTTAGTTTTAGGTTATTTTAGGTTATTTTCATTTCCATTCTCTCACACACATTACACTGCATACATTTCACACACATCATTCTCACTATTTCCATGTTCCTATTTACATGCTTTCAATAAACTCTAAAACTTGAGATGGTTGACAAATAACACTTTTCTGCGGAACGATACCCTTGCTTGTTGTTGTATTAGTCTCTTGACTCGTGCACTTGCGAGGTAAAAATAAAAAGAACAAACTTTTGACATACACAAACAACATCTTTCATCAATCAATGCGCAATTTATTTTATATTAAAATTTAGAATTTTACATTATTTTAACATATTTTAGTTACATCATTTTCATTGTTTTGGGTCTTAATTTTTGTTGTGGCCTTAGGCAACTACCTCTTAAAGCACTAGTCGGTCCTGTGTATGTGGATAGAAGCTGCAAACTTCACACCTATATATTGAAAGACAAACTTAATTTCATTGTTTTTACTTACTATATGCCAACGATTATGTTTGTATTTGCTTCGGATTGAGTAGTGAAAATTCTTTCCATACCGAAATTAGATTTCTTGGGGTTCATGTTTTCGTCAAGTAATATATTGCTACTTTCAAGTCTTTATGGATTATTCTTAATCTTCACTACAAGAATAAATAAGATTTATGACACAAAATAATGATGGTTTTTTAAAACCGTCAAATAGTCTCGACGGTTTTTAAAAACTGTCATAAGGTCTTGATGGTCATTGAAAACAGTCATAAAAGTATGATGGTTTTAAAATCCATCATAACGTCATGACAGTTTTTAAAAACCGTCATGAAGTTATGACGGTTTTTAACCATAATAAATCCATGACGGTTTTTAGCCGTCATAATCCTTTATAATAAAAAATATATAATTTACAAACCCTAATTACCCTACACTCTTTTTATCACTTACATTATTTCACTGTAGCCACCATTCTTTCATTCTCACTCTCTCACATTCTCTGTTTCCTCTGTTTATTCATTATCTTCTTCTTCATCCACCGCAACTCAAGGTTTCAACTACATCTTACATCTTTTCACCTTATTTATATGTTTCTTTTACTATTTTTTTTTTATATGATTGTTTTATTTTTTTTCCTACGTATTTTGGGTTTTATTTATATGATTGTTTTTACTAGATTCATATATATATATATATATTCTTGTTTTTTTTACTAGATTCTTATACAATTTTAATTTTGTATTTCTAGTTTTTATTAATGTTATTGAAATTATTCTATACCACTTATGTTTTATTTTATTTTATTGATACATAACTTTTTTTTTTTTTTTTTTTTTTTTGTGTTTCAATCATGCAGGTTATCAACATGAAGATCGTAACATTCTTTAGAATTATTTGTTCAAATCGAAGTATTATTAGATGAACTTTGCAATTGTAATTTTTTTTTTTTTTTAGTTAAGACATTTTATATTTTGTATCTATGTTTTTTTTTTTTTTTTCATAGTTATTTGTTGTATATGAGATAAATTTTGTTGAATAAAATTTTGGATTGCTTTTCATTAATACTACTTTTTTTCTTGAAATTCTTTTGTGTCATACTACTGCATATTTTTTGTTATTTTATTTTTATTTTTATTTTTTTTATAGCTATTTATTGTGTGTGAGATTTTTGTTCAATAAAATTGAAGAATGACATTTATATTTTTAATGATTTATTTAATTTCATAAAATTAATTAAATTAATTAAATTTTAAATATGTATTAATATTAAAAGATTTAATAAGAATAATAATTAAAATTATTAAAAATAAAAAACAATTTTACAAGAAATATGATGGGTAAAAACCATCAAGAATTTATGATGTGAAATACCGTCATAAACTTATGACGCTTTTAAAACCGTCAAGAAACTGTTCTTGACGCTGAGATTAATGATGGTTTTTAAACGTCATGAATTGCTTGTTATGACGGTTTTTCTCCATCATAAAACCTCTTTTTTCTTGTAGTGCTTGAGTACTTGTGTAGTAGGTAAAGTAGTCCATGCGCTATCCTTTCAATGATGTCATGACTTTTCTTCCGATCTAACAGCTACCTTTTATATTGGTCTGTTAATCTAAACAAAAAATAATAAAAAACAAAAAACAAAAAACAAAACAAAACAAAACAAAATAAAATAATACAATGGTGAAAAACATATAATACAAATATATAAATTGCAAAGTGTCCATACTGAAATAGAAACATGGGCAGTTGGTAGAAGTGAAGAAGAGCTGACCAAAGATATACGAGTCCAACTTCTTATTTGGCATGTACTCGTAGACTAACATTTTCTCTTCCCCATGAATGCAGAATCCCAGGAGCCGTACAAGACTCGTCGTGTGTTGTAATTTCGCTATTAATATAAGCTCATCCTTAAAACTCCACAAGTCGTTGTTCTGATCTTCTTGATAACTCTTTATTGCTATCTTTCGCCCGTTAGGCCATTTACCCTTAAATAATGATTCACGAGTTATCGTTAGATATTGGAAATGAGCTTTGATTATGGAAACATTTTGATGTATCCTAAAACAATTTTCTTCGTGATATTTACCTTGTAAACGGGTCCAAAACCGTCATCTCCAAGTTTATTTTCAATAGAGGAGCTCTTTGTAACATCTATAACTTATGAAACAATATATACTGTTAAATTATGGCCTCTGTTGCCATCAATCTCGAGCTCTTTTGCTTCAGTTGGATTATCTAAAGTCATCAAGTCCTTTAGAAACTTCTGTTTGGATTGAAATGAAAATGATGAGTTTGGCATTCAATAAAATCATAATATTCACAAACGAAAAAATTTCATGTCATATCATTT
Source organism: Acer campestre (assembly GCA_954870605.1). Lineage (NCBI taxonomy): Eukaryota > Viridiplantae > Streptophyta > Magnoliopsida > Sapindales > Sapindaceae > Acer > Acer campestre. The sequence continues at coordinate 19,161,643 of OX940801.1, read as the reverse complement.
TGATAGTATATACCTTGTAGTCGAAGTCTTCTCCATCTCAGAAACGCCAGAATACCCAATGGTATTACAAATAATGTGGCTGCTACAGCAACTAAAATCCGTATCCACAGCTTCGACCCTGCAAGCATCAAATGGAAAATGTCATATACCCCATATCGCCTTCATTTGTTTTCCTCCAATTGTTTTGAGCACTGACTTAAGTTGTGTGTGAAAATGATGAAGGTAGATAAGTTACATCTGATAAATTGTTGTATTTGTTGTTGCTTCAGGGAAATATCAATTCAGTTCTCATAAAAAATTATTTATTCTACCATCTCAGACTATTGTAAAATGCAACTCTAGGAAATAATGTTCAATGTTCCTAGAGCTGTTTAAAGACTAATATTAATAAGAGGCCTAAAAACTATCCGTTAGTGTTAACGTTTTTAAGCACAGCAATAAAAAATCTATACAGAATTCTGTAAAATGTAATAATGTAGTGGAGGCACAGCATTTAAAATCCATATCCACATGCAGAATTCAGGTTTCTAGCATCTCAAACTATTGTAAAAAATAACTCCAGGAAATAATGTTCAATGCTTCTACAGCTTTTCAATGACTCGTATTAAAAAGAGTCCCAACAATTATCCACAAGTGTTACAATTTTAAGTTCAACAATAAGAAATCAATACAGAATTCATTTAAATGTAGTAATAATATAGAGGAGAGATGGGGCTTTACGTGATTGTACTGGTAAGATATTGGGGCTGTTTTCTATTCACATTGGTGTTATGGATGCTTTAGCTGCTGAAGTGCAAGACATTCTTAAGGCTTGTGAGCTGTGTGTTGCTACGTCAGAACTTAGAACGAAAACCATTGTCATTGTGAGTGATTCGAAAATGGCGGTCTCTTGGGTGGATGGCAACAGTAGAGTAAATGAGGGTTGTGATCAAGTTATTACCAAGATTCAAAGGCTAATGGGAATGTTAGCAACACTTTGGTGGTGTTTAATCCTAGGTCTTCTAACAGGTTGGCAGACAATTTGGCTAAGAAAGGATCGGGAAGGCAAGGGGATTTTCAGGTGTGGGAGTTTTTTTAGCTTTCGCGCTGTCAGGGTGGCTTGGGGTCTTTCGGTTGTTGGTTTTTGGGTTGTTTGTTGCTCTGCTTTTTCTTGTTGGTTTCTTGGTCTTGGTCTATGTCCTGTTTTGCTCTGTTGTTGTTGTGCGTGGTTCTCTGTTGAGTGCCCTTGGTTCTGTTGTTGTGCCCCTTGTTGTTCTCTTGTGGTTTTTGGCTTGCACCTTTTAATAAATCTGGCTGTTCAAAAAAAAAAATATAGAGAGACATACCAGGAGAGCCTGGATGAATAATGTAGTATAACGATTCTGACATCCCATTCCAAGCTTCTTCAAGAGGTCCATACCAAAATGTGCATCCAGTACCGTTAGGATTCAACCTAGTTGCAGTTCCAACACATGTACAGTTTTTCCAGCAGATGTCCTTGCAATCACATAAGCTTACACTTGCATTGTCATAAAATAAGTTATCAACTGAACCGGGAAAATAACCTCTTTCTTGCGGAAAGTTTTGACCACGTACGAGTCCTGCATTTTGGCCCTTCCCATCTCTTACTACCGGAACTTATATTATTCCATCACACACATCAGAAATTAAAATCCCTCTGCTACTTATTTGATCCCCCATGGTTCCATCGCAGTCCAACCACAACCATGTGACATTTATCCAATTCTTTCGAGCGTATTTATCCAATGGCTATCCAGAAAAGATTGTCTGGATTTGTATAATCATTATAATATTCCCAAGTAGCTGTAGCTGGACATGGAATCACCATTGCTACTAGGATTATAGAACCTTAAATTGAAGTGCCAATTCCTGGAAACAAGAGAAGCAGAAGAATTAAGCACATCTCCTTGGTTTAAAATATTCCCAAGTAGCTCTATGTCTTCTGCTGCATTAGAGGTCCAAAGGCAGCTGGAATTGAACCAAAAGATTTTGTAGATACTTGTGCTTTCGTTAGCCATTGCTGAGCTAATAATACAAGATGGAGATAATTGATTTAATGTATAAATGATCATTCTGTTTTGGATTTCAATTTGTCTTTTAATTCTATTACACAAGAAATGGTCTTAACAATTGAAATTATAGTTCCAGAAATAACAAAGATTATTAATAATTTTGTATCGGATGATGCAGCATCTTTATTGAAATTTCTATTCCTTTATCCTTGGAAAAGTCTCATTGAAATGGTCTTTGCCTAAATGGTTTGAAAATTCTCATCATCTTAATATCTCAATTCTCAAACAACACCAGGTCTCATGAATACCTGTGCGACATCAAGATCGCATTGTCTTGTCCATAGTCCAGTATACTGTTGCTCTGTGAGAGAGCGCATCTTTTACACTCACGGATTTTCTTGTTTGTGTGCCCAATTTACCCGTGTTCATGATGAATTGGGCCCACTGTCTTGATTAGTAGACCAAGTGGTGGTTTCAGGTCAATTCTTTTGTCTTAAAAATATCTATAATCGGTGATAATCTATGGTTTATTTAATCAAATCATAAACATTAATAAACTTAAGTGTAGGTGGCAGAGGTTGCTTTCAAGCTAATGAAAACAGTTCCTCTGCCTTTGATGGAAACACCCTGAACACGTGTTACAATTATGAAACTTGAACAAATTCTTGTCAATGGTGGACACTGGATAAGGGCACAAGGCCATAGACACCTGTAAAGAAAAGAGAATGGCTTTGAAATCCTGGACCCCATAATAATTTCACAACAATTTTTAAAGTTGTTTTTGTGTGTAAAGTAGATGGTTATGCTCCAAAACAAGCAGAGGTAATTGATTTATATTTGATCATTTTGTTTTAGATTTCACATCATTTTGAATTTCATTTCTTGTTTCATTTTTCAAAGTCCCTTTTGTTACACAAGAAATGTCAAACAATTAAAAAGTATAGTTTTAAAAAATAACATAATAATTGGTACTAGAGTCCGTAAAATACATGAACTATATGGTATGATTGGAATTTCTTTAGCCAATAGTTGACTGAAGGTTCTATGATATCACAGTATGTCTACTTGGAAGCTGTATGTCCAATCCTACGCGGCTGCAACTGTATTCACATCAGAGACATGATCACAATTCCATACGGTTATCGCGCATCCATCACAGAGATGGTTAAGTTATTTCTTGATTGATTCTGTGTCGTGCTCTCGCTGATCAAATTGTCATCAAGAAACCTTCTTCTGGTACTGGAGAATGCAGGTTGTTTTGGCATTGGCAAATGAACAGCTTCACTTGTCAACATAGAAATCACAACTGATATGTTGGGCCTGTTCGATGGATTGTCTTCCACGCAAAGCAAAGCCACGTTAATGCATCTCAAAACTTGTTCTTTAGAACTTGAACCGCGTAAGCTAGGATGCACTAGCTCTATGATATGTGACAATTCTAGTATGCCTAGTCCACGTGAGCCATGCATGGTGACATGCAAGTGATTGACTGGATTTGGTTATTAGATTACCTATTTGAATTAGAATTAGCTTGGGAGGAATAAATTAGCTAGGAGTCTTGAGAAGGCTTATCGGTTTTTACACAACTGATGCTTATCTCTTCTTTTTTATTTAAATATAATTTTAGTTCTATTTTATTAAGGACTGTGGTTTGGAATCCTATTTAAGGATCCGACTAATTGAATAAAAGGCATGATTTGATTAAGCCAATTCTTCTTCTGTTCTTCTTATCTCTTCTCCCCAAATTATTTCTTATCACTTTAGTGTGTCACCTTCTTTCCATAATTGCCATGCCTGAAGAAATTGAATTTGAACATCATATAAGCACACATATGTTGGATGAATATAGTTATAAAACATACTCTATGTAGCAAACTTACATATCCAATAAGGTTCAGTGGTTGATCAGCATGAAAGGAACTTCTATTCTTCCTACAGCTCAAGATTTCCAATACTAAAACTCCGAAATTGAATACATTGGATTTTTCAGAGAAAATTCCCTCCATAGCATATTCAGGAGACATATAACCACTGCATTCATACATCAAATAACAAAAATTGATAAGAAATTAAATGGATTTGTGTAAGTGTATGTGCATAGAAGCAACAAACTTCACACCTAGTGAAAGACAAAGTTAATTTCATTGTTTACTCACTATGTGCCAACAATTCTATTTGTATTTGTTTTAGATTGAGTAGTGAAAATTCTCGCCATACCGAAATCAGATATCTTGGGGTTCATGTTTTCGTTGAGTAATCATATTACTAACTTTCAAGTCTCTATGAATTATTCTTACTCTAGAGTACTTGTTTAAGTAAAGTAGTCCTTAAGCTATCCCTTCAATGATATTACAACACTTCTTCCAATCCAACCGCTCTCTTTTCGATTGGTCCGTTGATAAAAAATAAAAAAAAATAGTGAAAAAACTATAATACAAATATATGAATTGCAGAAGTGTCAATATAATAGAAACATAGATAGTATGTAGAAGTGAAGAAGAGCTAACCAAAAATATATGAGTCCAAGCTTTTATTTGGCATGTACTCGTAGACTAACATTTTCTCTTCCCCATGAATGCAGAATCCCAAGAGCCGTACAAGATTCGTGTGCTGTAATTTCGCTATTAGTAAACTCCACAAGCCCTTGTCCTGATCTTCTCGATAATCTCTTTATTGATATCTCTTGTCCGTCAGGCAATTTACCCTTAAATAATGATTCACCAATTACCGTTTGATGTTGAAAATGAAACAATTTGAGATGTTCTAAAACAATTTCAATTCTTTTTCATGTTTACCTTGTAAATGGGTCCAAAACCTCCCTCTCCGAGCTTATTTTCAATAGAGAAACTCTGTATAGCATCCATGATGGATGAAACAGTATATACTGTTAAATTGTGGCCTTTGTTGCCATCAATCTCAAGCTCTTTTGCTTCACTTGGATTATCTAATGTCATCAAGTCCTGTAGAAACTTCTCTGTTTGGATTGAAATGAAAAAATTTGAGCTTGGCATTCAATAAATCATAACATATACAAAAGAGAAATGTCATGACATTATATGATTTTGATAGTATATACCTTGTAGTCGTAGTCTTCTTTTTCTCAGAAACACCAGAATACCCCATAGTATTACAATTAATGTGGCTTCTACGGCAATTAAAATCCATATCCACAGCTTGGACCCTACATCAAATGGCAAAAGTGAATAAAGAATTCAGGTTTCTAGAATCTCAAACTATTGTAAAAATACAACTCTAAGAAATAATGTTCAATGTTTCTAGAGCTTTTTGATGACTCATATTAATAATAATAATAGGCCTAGCAATTATCCTCAAGTGTTATGTTTTAAGCTCAACAATAAGAAATCAAAACAGAATTCATTAAAATGTAGTAATAATGTAAAGGATACACATATCAATAGGAGACCCAATAGGAGGGCCTGGACGAATAATGTAGTATAATGATTCTGTCATCCCAATAGGAGGTTCTTGATGAAGAGGTCCATACCGAAATTGGCTTCCAGTACTGTTAGGAGTCAAACTAGTTGCAGTTCCAACACATGTTGACGCAGAACGGAAGTAAAGGATTTACCAGCGTAAACCCTAAGTTCTCACAATCTGGAATCCACCAGTAAATTCAATTGAAACCAAAATAATAATATTATTCAATAATTCGAAACTGATAACAAAGAGCCTTAAATAGACTCAGGAAACCTTAAAATAAGCAAAAAGACTAAAATATCCTCAAACTAAACCAAAACGGAAAACAAATAAAAACACTAAAAACTTTGGCTGCCCGACAACCTAACTTAAACAGCTCCGTTGAGGATGCAAATGACGTCAACTGGGGGAACCTTGGTTGCCTTGTTGTAGAACTCTGAAAATCCTTTCCGAAAACATATTATAATAGGAAATCTGACAACCGAGCTAAAAGTTATGCCCGTTTCTTCGGAGCACCCCTTTTGGACAGTTTTCTGTCCATCTCTTCTTCAAAATCTAACGCCAGCTGTCCTACATCACATGTATACAGTTTTTCCAGCAGATGTCCTTGCAATCACTTATGCTTACACTAGCATTCAAATAAACTGACCTATCAACTGAACTGGGAAAATAACACCATTCTCTCAGAAGTTTTCACCACGACTCCTGCATTTTGGCCCATCTCTTACAACCGGAACTTATGCTGTTTCCATCACACAAATCAGGAAGTAAAACAACTCTGCTACTGCTTTGTTCCCCCATGCCTCCATCACAGGACAACATCAACCATGTGACATTTATCCAATTCGTAGGAGTGTATTGATTTTGAAGGAATTCATATGTAAGGTACTTCTCTTCTTCGTTTGAAACTTCAATAAACTTGTGATCTGCTATTCCACCATCAAGATGAATGTTTTCAAATGTGCTGTTCTCCGATAACACCCCGGCCACTAGTCCAAGATGTTACCCCTCGCTGCCTAAGAATCAGTTGACGTTTGTCAGGGTCCCAATCCAGAGAGAAAGCTCTAGGAGCCGGTATAGAATCAGTTAACCATGATGTAAGTGACCGATTCTGACCAAGTTTCATTCCAGGCAGGAAAGAATCTGTAGGAAAATCAAAGCTTTGCCACAGAATCTGCTCTCCAGACTTCAATACAAAGTTTCCATCATCTTGCAAAATAGCAGTTACTTTGTTATTGGATTGACTGGAAAATAATTCCAAAGGAGCCTTGCCACCGTTGAATGTTATGATTAGTTTGCCAATTTCATCAATAACAAGAGCTCCTGAATTGTCTGTGATAGGCATGTCTCAATTGGCTATCCAGAAAGGCTTGCCTGGATTTGCATTATATCTGTAAAATATTCAATTCCTAAGTAGCTGTAGTTGGTGTTGGAATTGTGGGGGATAATTCCTATAAACCGATGAACATGGAATCGCCGTGCCTAATATATGCCCATAACTCATAGCAAATAATAACGTCAATAAGCAAAAAAATAGATGAGAGAGAATAAAACAATCACAACACAAGATATACGTGGAAAACCCAAAACGGGTAAAAAACCACGGGCCGTCAGGACGATAGAGAAAGTTCCATTATACGATAAATTGTTACAACCATATACTACAGGATTCTCTCTCACACCTAACTCAAACCACACTCACAAGATCCTCACCAAGAACCCCGCAATATCCCTAGGTCTCCCCTAAATATCACCCACAGATCTCATACTTGATCCACTGATATTCCCTTGGATCCCTCCCCGAGTATTCCCTTGAGTCTCCCCGGATCTCACTCACACTCTCTGATGTTAAGATAAAAAGAAATCCTACTCCTAAACGTACAAGACTTACTTGTTTCACATAAATACTATTTCCTTTTATGACAAGTCTTCTTGTAGGGAGTAAATCTTTTTCCTTCAAGCACAAGAACTTCCAGAAACAAACTACTTCCTTTTCCGCTGAAGATTTCCCGTTTCACGTATGCTTATGATTGACTACGATTTGGGTCACGGTTGCGCACCCGCTTCCTAAACCGTTACAAGTCACCTTAAATTACATCGCCAAGAAAACCGCGATCAATACGTTAAAATAATCTTCAATCTTCCGTTCTTCTGGTCTTCAAACCTCCCTCAAACAACATCATTCCATCTTCCAAACATATCCCACGTCTCCAGGAAGCTCCACATCAGTTGAGTTTTGTTTGGTTCACATTTGATTCGTTTAGGAATACAAGTCAAAACCTAACAGGAATCGCCATTGCTACTAAGATTAAAGAACCTTAAAGTGAAGAGGTCATTCATGGATACAAGAGAAGCAGAAGAATTAAGCACATCACGTTGGTTGAGTACATCTACCGCTGCAACATGAGAGGCCCAAAGGCAGCAGGAAATGAACCGGAAGATTTTGTAGATACTTGTGTTTTTGTTAGCCATTGCTGAACTGATAATACAAGATGGAGATACTCCAATACAAGCAGGGATGATTTATTTAATTTATAAATGATCATTCTGTTTTATTATTACTTCAATTTGTCTTTGAATTCTTCTACCCAGTTAGAATATTATTACAAAGAATAGTCTTGAGAAGAGGTATCGTAAGAACAGTCGCACAGGACAGCCACTCCATGAGGAGTTAACACCTGTCCTCTTGACTGTTTTTCAGCTTCTTTATAATGTTTTGTTTTACGCTTTTGACACACATTTTACAGCTAATTACATGTCAACCTATATTTCAATTTTATAACTAAAGTCATCTCTTTTCTTTTATTTTTAAATTGTCATTGGCTTCTCTCCATTTTGACACATGTCCTTTTTCTTTCATACTATTTATTCACTACTTCATTAAACTTTTATTGTTTGCAAGGCCAGGCACAACACTATTTATAATATTCTTTAATTTATTATTATTATTATTTTAAATGGTTAATTAGCTTTAACGATATATTTAATCACATCACAAGCTATTTAATCAATGTTCATGTGTTTTAGTTTTTGATTTATTATTTAATTGTATTGGTTAACAAGCTTTAAATTGTATATACATAGCTTTTATTTGTTTATTATTTACAGTAAAACCTCGATAAATGAATGTTCGATAAATTAATAGCCCTGCTTAAATAATAAAATCTTCTGGTCCCGACTCGGGTCTGTGTACTAGATTAATAACCTCGCTAAAATGTATAAGATAATAATTTTTTTTTTTAAGTCCTTTAGGTCCCAACGAATATATAAATTAATAATTGATTAAATACATAAAAAATATAGCAGATAAAAATTCATAATACATATATATCAATAAACTTTTAACTTAACAACTTCCTTTAAAAAAAAAAAAAAAAACAAAACTTCTATTTTCTCAATTCAAATCTTTATAAAAATATGCATCTAAAGTCGCTTGCTTTTGTACTGAAACCAAACTCAATTCGATCCTTAATTTTTTTGCAAATCATACACCTTATTGGTATGTGTATATATATATATTAATTTTGTAATATGAAGTTATTTAATGTTACTATTGCTTGAAATACCTCTTTTGCAGAAACGCTTGGTAAAAACATTGCTGTCATCGAGATCATGATCATCGGTAAGCGTATTCATTACCCCTTGAATAATTTCTTCATTAGTAGGCGATTCCATCACTATATCATGTTTACTAGGATAATTCAAAAAGTGATTAACATCCATCACATTTCTATAGTGTAAACCAGAAATGACTTCACATAATCCATTGATGCCTTCGTCTTCACCAACTTATGGTTCATAAGCCATATCAGTGGCATATCTTCATTTGAACGGATCTTGCAATGTCAAAAATAATTTGCAAAGGTTGTTGTCTTCATATAAATGATCAAAGATGCATTAATAAATTTCATAGCATTCAATATGTTAATTTTTTCGGGATTTGTTGCTCCTACCTTGTAGCCCTCCAAGATGCTAGAGTAGAAACAACGCCGATAATGAATTTTTAGTACTCGAATAATTCCAGCATCGCATGGTTGAATCTTTGATGTTGTATTAGGAGGCAAGAAAAATAGTTCAATATTTGTCAAACCTTCGATAACCTTTAATATGTAAGTACTTATTAACTTCTATGTACTTATGTATCTTAGTTGAAAATATGTATAATACATGTACAAGTAAAAACATAAAACTCCTTTTTAAATTAATAAATATTAATTTATCGATAAATTAATAAATTATTCATTTATCGATAAATAAATAACCCCTCTAAAATAATAATTTTCCCCGGTCCCAACAGTATTATTTTATAGGGATTTTACTGTATTTAGAAAGAACAAATTAAAAATTGTACAAACTCTGAATCTATCAATGAAAATATATGCTTGGTGGTTGATAAAGAAAAATTATTTTTGTCATAGATAGTTTTTTTTTTTTTTTTTTTTTTTTATAGAAATAATACAATAATTCAGGAATTAGGTCTTAGGATTATGCTCAATAGTAAGAGTGTAATATTGTATTTGACAATCTTGTCATATTAATAAAATGATTTCTGTTTTAACAAAATCTAATAGCATTTATAATTATAATTGTCAAAGTAAATAATCATAAGGTCAAAAGACTTAAGAAAAGAAGAATTGTTTGTACATCTGAATATGTATGAGGTAGACACAATTTTTTAGTTAGTCTTGAATAACGTTCACAACTTAAGTTAAAGGTTGAGCATATTTATCTTGTTAAAGTTGTAGAATTCTTTTGCTAACATTTAAGTGGGATCAAATGTGTTATGATGGGTCTGAAATCATTGAAGGGTATTAGAGTAAAAGAATCTAGTGCACTGGGTGCATTGAACTGGATCACAATGAAATACTTTATCTAGAATCGTCAGTAGATAAAAGTCTTTTCATTATCAGGACAATCGGAGAGTCTATCTTAATCCGGAGATAAATGATGGACTTATGGTTACAAGTGTTATCATTTGAGCTATCAATGAGTACGATTATATAGCATAGTCTATCCTCGATAGTTTGGTGGTATTCATTTGCTGATCGATAGAGGACTTCATTTATAGATATGGACATCGTGGCTCCATTTATTAAATGTGAGTAGAATATCATCATATGGATGTTTTGAGGTTTTGGATATTAAATCTTAACGTTAAGTTTTCAATAGTGACTATTGAAAGATGACTTCTGGACAAGTCATAATATATATCCAAGTTCAAAGTGTGGTCATATGAGTAAATATGGTAACTTGGAGAGCTATAGGCGGTCTATGAGCTTTTGGCGATTACTGATATTCTTCACAAAAATTCACTATCTCCTATAAGATTGTTTAGGGTATGAATGAGTATCATTTACTTATTCCATCTTTATTTAAGAGTGCAATTTTAGTTCTTTAGTGGAATGAACTAAAATCAATAGATTGAACCTAAGTGAATCATTTGTTGATTGTGATTGGGTTATGTCTATTGAAGCTTAAATTTAGATAAGCCCGCCAAGATCTCCAATCAACACAGACTTGCATGAATCACTTGATATATTCTACCGGACTAATTATAGGTCCATCTAGAATTGTATTAAGGCATGTGAACTTGTTTCTTTTAATAACAATGGGTCTAATTCACATGTGAGCCTTTTAATTAAAGGTCCAATGGATTTAATAAAATGAAAAATAATATATGGGCCCATCTTTGTGTATGGGGCAGCAAGGCTTAAATAAAAGTCTAATGTATTATTTTATTTTATTATTTGATTAAATGGAAATTAATTAATTGATTGATTAATTATTTAATTAAGAATCAAAATCTTTTTCTGACTAGGAAATATGTTTCTTGGTGTTATACTATTGGTAGTAGTATATTAAATATAAAAGACTTTATTTGGTAAGTAGATAAATAAGAGATTTATTTATCTAGTCAAATAAGGAAGTCTTTTATATAGTCACAAATACACTAAAGAATTGGATTAGAGTTTGAATTCTAGAAGATTGATTGAAGCCTTTTGTGGAAACAAAAATCCTTTTTTGTAGAGGATTTCGGTCACCACCTTGTAAGCACAAGATAGAATTCGGCCAACCCTAAATATTTTTGGGCAAGGAATTCGGTCCCTGTATATTATAAGGGATAGAATTCGGCCACCCTCTAGGTCTTGGACTTGAGAGTTATTTCTTTTGCTAGAGAAAAATAAAATCCATCTCTTAAACTAGTGTGATAATTTCGGCCAAGAGGAATAGAGAGAAAAGTTTGTTCTTATTTTTATTTCGATAGTGCACTAGTAACTTTTACATCAAAAGGTTTTGTGCACAATTTCGAATAAGGTTCACACGAGTTTTGATATAACGATTGTAAATTCAAAAGTGACCGGAACATTCTTTGTAATCTCGTGGAACTTATTGTGACTAACGAAAAAGAAAAAGTTTTGTTAATCCATTCTCAGGTACACAATTCAAAGAGAAGAGAGACCACGCTCCTAGGTAATTCACGTTCGTGATTGGATTGGAAGATCTTGCGGATTACCATTGACGCAACGTCAATCGGATCACGTGACAATGGTATGATATCTTTAATATTATATATTAATTAATTAGAGGGTTATGGTTCAAAATATGGAAAAATTTTAAACTATACTAAACTCTTTTTTCACTTCCGCCGCGCGTATTTTTCCCTATATTAGGGATGGGATATATTAGAACCCATAACCTTATGGTGTAGATGTAAGGAGTAAGTCACTTGGTCAACCTCATGTTGAGGTCATTGATAGTGTTTCTGCACAAGTTTAATGTGGATTATGTTATTGTATAAAGTTACTGATAATATATATATATTCTGAGGAAAGGTTAATGCAAAATATAACTATTATCGACAAGAAGAATTTATTTTGTTAGAGATGGATCTTTTAAAACAAATTTAATTGGAACAGAGAAACAGATGAAATTTTAACTTTTATATATGACAAATTTAATAAATATTTATACGGTCAACATGAGGAGTGGAACTGTGGAAGGCAGCCACGGCAATGGAGAGAAGCCAAATGGTAATTTTGAAAATAAAAGAAAAGAGTTGATTTTATTTATAAAATTGAAATATGGGTTGATAAGTAATTAACTCTACTCGTCTTGCTAATTCAAATCATAGTTTAAAATATCTTACAGCACATTATTTGATTTCAATAAGTTCTGACATACTTCTGAGCATCATTCGGTGTTGAAATTTATTGTAATATTTCAAAATTGAAGTAACAAAACTTGGACAATTAGCTTGAAATTAAGCCGTAGTTTGAAAATAAATTAAAAAAGCACATCCATATACTTGGGTAAACAAAAGTTTTGCTTAACATTACATACATAATCTATGAATTATATCTCATTTACTTTTATTCCATCCAGAATATATCAATTATGTCTTGGAATATCCCTTCTTTCTTGGATTTTTCTCTCCCTTTGTCCTTTGAATAATCTCATTGACCTCTTTTCTTTCTATGTTTATAGTTTGAAGACTCTCATTTTAGTATCTTAATTTTAAACAACATGTTAAAAGAGAATATTCCTTTCAGATTCCATCTCAAAAAATTTTAAACTCCAACCACACTCTCTATACTTATATCTATAACTATCTGTATTTCTATTTATATCTTCAAATAATTTATGTTTTCAATATTAATTTTTACTTTCTTCAATAAATTATTTTTATATAATTTGATTCTTCAACTAGATTTTAACAAATATTATTTTAATGACATTTTTAATTACTTGTAAATTTTTCATGTGGGATTACTTTTTTCATGCAGGATCACTAATTCTTCTTCTTTAATATAACTAATTTTTAATAACTAAATTTTAACAAATATTATTTTAATATAAATTACTTTTTTCGTACATAATCACTAATTCCAACCGGTTGAAATCAATGTAAATTTTCTTACATTAATTCCAACTGGTTGGAATTAATGATCCCGTACGAAAAATTATTGAGAAAAACACTCGCAATTCCCAAATTCAAGGTGGATCATTTTTAGGTGAATATGAAAGTCATTTGAACAACCTTCCAAAATATTAATAAGTTATTGTAATTTTTTTTTTTGAAAGTCAATCTAATTTTCATTTGGAAGTTTAATGTTTATATTTTATTGCTAACTTATAATAATTAATATGCAAATAATATAAAGTATGGTAAGAAACTAAGAATAAGTAAATTTTGATAAATAAAAAATTATTAAATAAAAATATTATTATTAAATATTTAATATTAGTCTCATTTTAAAGATCTAAATGAGACATAATCAAAACACATGATAAACAATTGTTCAATTAAGACGACCACTAGAATAGGTGAAAGAAGAAATTTTTTCTTCTCCTAGGGTTCCTCTAAAACCCTAGTGTAGAAGTAGGGGGGTTCGTTGCTGGTCTTGTTGGCCGTTGCCTTTTGGTTCCGTTTTTTAGTGTCTTAGTTTTGAGAATACTTGTCTTTCTGTTATTCTATGGATCCTGAGGAGATTTCTCGGCTGTGTGAATCGTTTTCAAGGATTAGTAAAGAGTAGAAACTTTGGTGTGTCAAGGAGAATCTGGAGGAATCGGCAGGGAAAAAACTGGACCTTTGTCTAGTGGGTAGAATCCTTTCTACTAAACATATTAACAGAGAAACTTTTAGGTTAGTGATTACTAAAATTTGGTAGACGAGGCTTGATGTGGAAGTGGTGCAGGAAAATACGTTTCTGTTTTACTTTTGGAACCAAGGGGATCATCTTCGAATCCTTGTGGGGCGTCTGTGGAGTTTTGACAATAGCCTGCTGGTATTAAGGAAACCAGAAGGGATGGGGAGTATGGCTAATATGTCTTTTAATCGTGCAGAATTTTGGATCCAAATTCATAATGCACCATTACTCTGCATGACGAAAGAGATGGGTGACTTGGTGGATATTTATGTTGGCTCAACAGGTGAGTGTTTTGGGAAGTTTATGCAGATGAGAGTGGCGATTGACATTTCGAAACCTTTGAAACATTTTTTACGTGTTGATCTGGCGGATGATGGGAAAGAATCTTTGCTGTTACTTCGGTATGAATGATTGCCAGAATTTTGTTTTCATTGTGGCTTAATGAGTGTCCATCGGGGAGGAGGGAGAATTCCTTGAATTCGGAGTTGGAGTTTGAGTTCGGGCATTGGTTACGTGCATCCAGTCCTTTGGGTCAGGTGAGAACTTTTGGGAATGATAGTTTGAAAGGGAACTCTTCGGACTCTTGGAGTAGTGGGAAGGAGAAAAGAGGGGGTGGTTTCCGTCATCAAAATGATGGTGTTTGGAGGGAGCATGGGCAGAGGGACTCCAGCTGGAAATTGGTGTCGGACGGCCAATGTCAATCGAAAGATTTAAATAACTCTCTTAAGGAGGGTTCACATGAGATAAGGAGGGAAATTGAGAATAGTGATAGGTTGGGTGGTATGGAAGGGTTAGGTTCGAAGAGGATAGTTGGTTGTGAGGAAGTAGTGATGACTAAGGATCAGGTGACAGTTTCACGGATTGATAAGGGAAAAGAAAAGGTTGGGACATTAGATAGTGAGGGACAAAGTGGGAATGAGGCGGACCCTATGGTGGCTGGGGGCGATTTGCATGATACTAGTGTGGTTTTCGAATTTGGAGTGCATGGAAAGAAACAAATGGTAACAGGAGTTGTGCAATAGCAGGAGCTGCATGGCGGGAAGGGGGTAGGAGGTGGTGATGGGCCTTCTGGTGGGGGAGTTGTAAAACCTGGAAGGAAAGGGAAATGGAAGCGTTGGGCCAGAGAGGAGGGTTGCGTACCATAACCTCAGACGAGGAGGGACTGGTTCTGAGAAGAAGGGGTGCTGTTGATGTTTGTGTGGAATTACAGGACAGGGAGAAGAGGCAGAATGTTAATTCTGAATGTGTTTTTTTGTCAGAAGAGATATCGGCGAGTTAGGTTGAGGCCCTGGCTTGCCGAAAGCAATGAAAATCTTATTTTGGAATGCTCGGGGCTTGGGAGGACACCGAACGTTCCGGGTCTTGCAGTCTCTACTACGGGATCATCGTCCGGAAATTATTTTTTTGATGGAAACTTTGTGTGAGCATAATTTTTTGGAAGTTCTTCGTGTGCGATTGGGTTTTGATGCTAAGCTAGTGGTGGATCGGGTGGGTAATAGCGGGGGTTTGTGTCTATTTTGGAATGGTGATTTGGATATTTCTCTTTTGTCGTATTCGAGGTTTCATATTGATACAATTGTCTCCTCTCATAATGACAAAAGGTGGCGGTTAAAAGGGTTTTATGGGAACCCTATTTCGACTCAGAGAATTCATGGGTGGACTTTGCTTCGTAGGTTGTCTGGTATGTCATCGATGCCTTGGCTTGTTGGTGGTGATTTTAACGAGATTTTGTGTCTCTCGGAGAAGGTGGGAGGGAATAGGCGTCAAGAGTTTCTTATGGCGAATTTTCGAAATGCTTTGGTGGAGTGTGGTTTATGTGATCTAGGTTTTGTAGGACCAAAATTTACTTGGAGTAACCGTCGTGAGGGGTCTAAGTTTGTTCATGAAAGGTTAGATCATTGTGTTGGTAATGGGGAGTGGAGGAGGGTTTTTCCGGTTTATTCGGTCACTCATTTGGAGTATTGGAAATCGGATCATCGACCAATTCTTTTGGATTTTTCGGACAGGGTGAGTATTGCTAGGGGGAAGGGTCGTTTTCATTATGAATTGTGTTGGGTGGATCAGGAGGAGTGTTCCCAATTGGTGCGTGATTCTTGAAGCAGCTTTTCGGATGGTGATGTTTCGCGTATGGTGGTGGGAAAATTAAATGTGTGCGCTAATAATCTGCAGGTATGGAACAAAAAAAACAGGTGGAATATGAGAAAGGGAATCGTGTTGAAGAAGAGAAAATTGGCTCGGTTGGGCAATAGGGAGGGACCGGTGGAGTGGAAAGTTATTAAAAGAACTGAGGATGAACTAGATGAGCTGCTGCATTGTTGTTACCTGAAAATCGTTATTGAGATAGGATTCCAAATAACAACTTTAAAGGGACCAAGATCAAGATTGACCCTGGTCGGAGGGGTATCAAGTAGTTCGATACCGACTATATCCCTATCAAAGCCGGAGCGATATAATGATGTATATCAAACTGATCAATCAATAAGCTTTATTGGATAGTCTCTTTTCTTTACAATACATGAACTAATTTCTGATTTGGATTACAATGGGATACGGATCATAGTCCCGGCGATGGAGATGGTAATGGTGGAAGAACTGTGCCTGTCGATAAATGGTCCCTTTTTCTGAAGAAACTGTTTCATATATATAGGTGTTTTTCTTGCCATGCACTCCTAAAATCTCGGTTTAGGGTTTAGCCAATGCAGGATCGTCTTCTTTCTAGGAGATAATCTCGGAGCTTTACTTGTAGAATCTCGTCTTTCCTTCCCAGAAGGAGTCAATTTCGTGATCAAATTGTTACCTTCCTAGTAGGATTCTTAGTACATCGACCTGCTCAAAATAGGACTCTTTGGCGGGAAAGTGTACTTCTCCTCTGTACGACAGCGTTTTAATGAGTCTTTTATGGAGTTTTTAGTTTCTGATACGAGAATCTTGCTACCCGGTATCTACCTGCTTGTCAGGCTAGTTATACTTGGAAGTGCGAGCCGGTAGGCATCAAGTGATGGAGTTGGGGAATATCTGGCTAGTATTATAGTGGGATGCTCAATGGAACTCCGTGTCGGGGTACTGTAGGGTTTATGAGAGACCAGGGTATGGCGGGTTTGGACCTTGCTGCAGGTTAGGATGCAGGCGGGGTGGATCCCGCTGAAGGAGGTTCATATTTGGGCTAGTCGGGCTCCACTCTGTCTGAGATAACCGGATTGTGTCCGCACCTGCCTCTTGTGTTAAGGTGGAAAATTCTTCCTTGGTCCCTCGCCAATTTTGGCGGTTAACAATTGTGAAAAGGTGTTTTGGAGGCAAAGATTTAGAGTTAATTGGTTGAGAGAGGGGAACGCTAATACTAAATTTTTCCATGCAAAGGTTGCAGCTAGGAAGCAAAGAAATCACCTCCATGGGTTGTATTCTGATGCGGGTGAATGGAAGGATTTGGATGAGCAGATGGAAGGTATTATTTTTCCACTCTTTTCACTAGTTCTAATCCTTCACGTGAGCAGTTAGAGAGTGTTATGGGCAGTGTATGCTCAGGTATTTCGGTGCAGCAGAGAACTTTTTTGGATGCTGATTTTTCGCCTGAAGAAGTGAAGAGTGTTTTATTTCAAATGAATCATTCGAAGGCTCTGGGAGCGGATGGGGCTCCGGCTGATTTTTACCAGAAATTTTGGGATGTGGTGGGGGGGGGGGGGGGGATTTCACTAATCTTTGTTTGGAATGTCTTAATCAGGGGAAGTCAGTGGATTTTTTGAACCATACTCTTATTTGTTTGATTCCGAAGGTTTGAAAGGTTGAGAGGATGTCAGAGATTAGACCGATTAGTTTGTGTAATGTGCTTTACAAGTGTGTCTCAAAGGTTTTGGTGAATAGACTGCGAGTGGTTCCGGATAGTGTGATTATTGAGATGCAGAGTGCTTTTGTGCAAGGTAGGATTATTACGGATAACGTTATGGTTGGTTTTGAGTGAATGTATGCTTTGAAGAATAAAGCGAAGGGGAAGAAGGGCTTTATGTCTCTCAAACTGGACATGTCAAAGGCATATGATAGAGTGGAGTGGTCGTTTTTGGAGGGTATGATGCGAAAGATGAGGTTTTCGGAGTCCTGGATTTCAAAAATTATGGGTTGTGTTTCGTCTGTTAATTATTCATTCATTCTAAATG
The DNA here is from genome assembly GCA_954870605.1 of Acer campestre. Classification (NCBI taxonomy): domain Eukaryota; kingdom Viridiplantae; phylum Streptophyta; class Magnoliopsida; order Sapindales; family Sapindaceae; genus Acer; species Acer campestre. The sequence continues at coordinate 19,143,397 of OX940801.1, read as the reverse complement.
GTGACATCAAGGGTTCGATTAAGCCTTCTCGGGGCATGCGTCAGGGGGATCCCCTATCTCCGTACCTCTTTCTTATTTGCGCTGAAGGATTATCTAGTTTAATTTCAAAGTCGGAAAGAGATGGAACTTTTATGGGTTTTCGGTGTAGTCGGTTGGGTCCAAAAGTTACACACCTATTTTTTTGTAGATGATAGCCTATTATTTACTCGAGCATCAGAGGAGGAGTGTGAGAATATCAAATGTATGTTGAATGTTTATTCACTAGCTTCCGGACAAGTTATTAACTTTGAAAAGTCTGCTGTTTGCTTTAGTAAGTCTATTCCGGAGGGGGAGAGAAGGAGATTGGCTAGTGTTTTGGGTATGTCGCTAGTGGAGTCACATAATAGGTATTTGGGTCTCCCGTGTTTATCGAATAGAAGTAAAAGTACTATGTTTGAGGATGTTAAGATGAAGGTGTGGAATAAACTGAATTGTTGGCGAAATCGTTTTTTATCGGTTGGTGGGAGGGAGGTTCTCATTAAGGCTGTGATTCAAGCTTTGCCGGTTTATTCTATGAATTTATTCCGGTTGCCTGTGGCTCTCATTGATGAGCTTCATCGCTTGTGCGCTAGATTCTGGTGGGGTAGGGTTGATGTAAAACGAAAGTTATATTGGTGTTCGTGGGATAAATTGTGTAGGAATAAATTTTCCGGTGGGCTTGGATTCCGTGATCTTGGTGCTTTTAACAAAGCTATGTTGGCTAAGCAATGTTGGCATCTTCTTAAGTTTCCAGAGTCTCTAGCTGCGAGAGTTTTAAGGGGTTGTTATTTTCCGGGTATGTCTCTTTTGGATGCAGAGAAAGGGCAGCTGAGTTCTTTCCTTTGGAAGAGCCTTGAATGGGGTCGTGAGTTGATTGAGGTGGGTTCGAGGTGGAGGGTTGGGCATGGTAAGACTATTCTTATTTATGAAGACCGCTGGATTCCGAGGGTCTCTACTTTTAGGGTGCACTTTCCGCCGGTGTTTGGGGGTTGGGCTACTGTTGACTGTTTAAAATTGTCTAATGATGCTTGGAATGCTGACTTAATTCGCCAAAGTTTTTTTACAGGAGGAGGCTACTGCGATTTTGAGCCTGCCTCCTTGTGGCTTTCCTTGCAATGATAGCTTAGTTTGGCACTTCCATAATTCTGGTGAGTACACTATTCGCAGTGGTTATTGGGCTGAGATGTATTTCCGTTTGGCGGGTAATCCAGGTGGTTCGGGGCTTAGCTCGGTTGAGTCTTGGTGGAAGTTTCTTTGGAGGCTCAATTTACCTCTGAAGGTTAAGCTTTTCATGTGGAAGGCATGCCATAATTGGATTCCTACTCATGTCAATCTTGTGAATCATGGTATTCAGCTTAATACGGTTTGTCCTCTCTGTTTGAATTCTAATGAAACAACTCTTCATGCTCTTTGGTTTTGTGACAATCTGAGGAGTATCAGACTTGATAGCTGTCTTCGTGGTGGTAGAGATAGGAGGATTTTAGAGGAGGCTTCTTTCCTTGATTTCGTTTTATTTTGTAGAAGCATTGTTGATAGTTTGGAGTTTGAAGGGTTGTGTGTCCTCTGGTGGCGTATCTGGTTCAGACGAAATAAGTTTGTGCACTCTAAGGCAGTGCTTTCTGATGGGGAGGTTTTGGGCTGGACGTTTGGTTTTCTAGATGATTTTCGTGCTGCTGTTGTAACAGGGAGAGCTAAGGGAGTGATGATACGAGAGCCTCCAAAGTGGAAGCCGCCAGATAAGGGAATGTTTAAGATTAATACGGATGCGGCGTTAAATATCAATGATTCTCGGGCTAGTATTGGGGTTGTTATTCGAGATTCCCAGGGTCGTGTAATGGCGTCCCTTTGTCAAAGCTTGGATGGGTGTCCCCAACCTCATATTGTGGAAGCTATGGCCATGCTTAAGGGGATTTGGTTGGCAGCCAGTTCTAGTCTTGTGCCTACTTCGTTAGAGTCGGATGCCCTTGGGATCGTGGAGATGGTTGGCACGAAAGAGTCTCCTCCGGCTGATGTAGGGGTTGTTGTTAATGATATCTTGTGTTTGCTTCAACTGGTGAATGTCTCTTTTATTTCTTTTGTCCCTAGGATTGCTAATAGTGTGCTCATGCTTTAGCAAAATTGGCGCTTCAGCATGAGGGTGAGTTTATTTGGTTGGAGGATTGTCCTCTTAGTGTGGAAAACTTGGTGTTAGGCGATTGCCCTGATCAGTTGTAGCTGTTTCCTTTTGTTTTAATGAAATGTTTTTCTTCAAAAAAAAAAAAAAAAGGATCTAAATGAGACATTTTAATAGTATATTTTCATGATGATAAAAGTTATAAATTAAAAATCATTATATATTAATTGAATTTAATTAAAAAGTTAATTATGGAGAGGGAGTAAAAATGGAATAAATAAAGTTAAAAAGTGGATTTAGAGTTTCAAATTTGGTACTCTAAATTTAGAGTACCAAACAATGAAACGCTAAATTTTTTTATTGGGAATAGAAAATTAGAGTACCATTAGAGCTTATAGTACTCTATTTTAGAGTTTATATACTCTAAAATAGAGTATGATCGGAGATTATCTAACAATTCAAATCATAGTTTAAGATATCTTGCCGCGCATTATTTGATTTCAATAAATTCCGACATGCCTTTGAGCACCATTCGGTGCTAGAATTTTTTTATTTTTTATTTTTAGAAGGAGATATCATTAAACCAAAGGAAAGGAACTACATCAAGTTCGGGCAATCGCTCAACACAATTGGAGCCACGCTAGGCGGACACTCCTCCATCCAAAAGATATCATTCTCAATTGTCAAAGCCAAGCTTGGCAAGACAATGGACAGCCATATATTGGCTTTCCTAGTAACAAAACTAATCTTACAATTAGGATAATCAAGAAGTTGAAGCTTAATATCCTAGACAACCGTATTGTTAGAATTTATTGTAATATTTCAAAAATGAAATAAAAAAACTAGGGATGGCAATGTGGCGAGTTCGGAGCGGGGTGGCTCTCCCTGCACCTCACCCCATTTATTTTTTGAAAACTCATCCCCTCATAAAGCCCCTCAATAGATGGAGCGAGGCAGGGCAGGGTGGGGTATACTTTCCCCATCCAATTTACCCCATTTAACCCATTTATCTAAATTATTTATTAAAATCTTGTCAAAAAAATTATTTATTAAAATAATAAATGCATATCCTAATGAATATGATCTAATATATAAAGTAATTCCAAAAAAGTATTGAAAATCATCTCATAAATATAAATCTCAAAACTAAACAAATAAATTCAATTATTTTAAATCATAAACATTAAACTAAATAATAAATTAAATAAATATTATATTTTAAGAGGGGCGAGGCAGGGCGGGAATTATAAAACCCATCGATATATCCCCGCCCCATACCCATTGCGGGTTTTATTATCTATCCCAATCCTCACCAAATGGAAACCCATCCCCACACCATAAGTGCGGGTCCCCACGGGTTATGTTGCCATCCCTAAAAAAAACTTGGACAATTAGCTTGAAATTAAACTATAGTTTGAAAATAAAAAAGCACATCCATATACTTGGGCAAAAAAAAGTTTTGCTTAATTTATAATTTATAAATGATCATTCTGTTTTATACTTCAATTTGTCTTAGAATCTTCTACCCAGTTAGAATCTTTCAATTTGAGTAAATGTTTAGACTGTAAAATAATTTTTGGATAGCATAACATCACTGTTAAAATAATTCTGATATAAAACACTGTATTACCAGGACAGGTGAGATTCATATGAAAGAAGACCAATTCCACGTTTCAAAAATGTGTTGATGTAAGCAGATGAAGAAAAAAACTTAATTTTGACAATTATCCATAGTAGTTAAAGACCGACTAATTGTGCACATTCATAACTGATAAACATTCAATCAAGACTTGGCTATAGTTTCAATATCTTCAAGTATAGCGGAAAAAAGACGTTCAATGAATTTCCCATCTATAAATAGACTTGCTTTGCCCTGCAACATTTCTCACCCCTCACCAACGCAACAATACTTGCATAATACACAGCTTAATCACAATGAAAGGTGTTCAGTTTCTTGTGGCTTTTGTTGTCTTGGCTTTGGCTTCCTCATTAGCCTCTGCCTCTGACCCTAGTCCTCTTCAGGACTTCTGTGTGGCCATTGATGACTACAAGAATGGTGGTATGTGCTCTACTCTTTCTATATATTAATAATTCTCTAGTGGTCCTGATTTGTTTAGTAACGTTACAGATATATGTAATAAATATTTAGGTTTGTAACTAGCTATGTAAGAAAACAAAGGTTGTCAATTTTATTTTTTTAAGTTTGCCTCTCTACACTATAAAAGAACTAATATTTAACTCCTATATAACAAATATTTACTTCCTCCGTGCAGTGTTTGTGAATGGGAAGTTCTGCAAGGACCCAAAGCTTGCCTCAGCAGACGACTTCTTTTTTTCGGGGCTCAACATTCCCAAAGACACATCAAATCCCATTGGCTCCAACGTGACACAAGTAAATGTAGCCCAGATTCCAGGACTCAACACTCTCGGTGTATCCTTAGCCCGCATTGACTATGCACCATACGGCCAAAACCCGCCCCATACTCACCCTCGAGCCAGCGAGATCCTATTTGTCCAGGAAGGCACTCTCTACGTTGGTTTTGTGACATCCAACTGTGAGAACAAACTCTTCACCAAAGTCCTAAACAAGGGAGATGTGTTTGTGTTCCCAATTGGGCTCATTCACTTCCAATTCAATATTGGAAAAACCAATGCAGTTGCCTTTGCTGCTCTGAGCAGCCAAAACCCTGGTGTCATCACCATCGCCAACGCCGTTTTCGGGTCGGATCCTCCCATTAATCCTGACGTTCTGGCTAAAGCCTTCCAATTGGATCAGAAAGTGGTGAAATCTCTTCAGGCCAAGTTCTGGTGGGACAACAATTAGAGAAATAATTATTAATATGTGAAATGTTGCAGTAGCAGCTCGTTTGAATTATAATGTTTCAGATCTTCTATAGTTCTGATAAAATTATAAATTTATAATGTAATAAAGAGGGTTGTGTAACCTCAGTCAAAATATATATGCATGTCTTTTATGATGTTGTGGTTAATTTGTTGTCTGATTATTTTGTCTCTTCTTTTACTCTCTCCGTCACTGCTGAAAAACAATATTTCCATGAAATCTAAAATTTAAGATGAGTCAGCTTGTTCTTGGACAGCCACTCCATGAAGAGTTAAAAGCATCTCCAATGCAAGCGTGGCTTGTGAAAAAAAAAAAAAAAAAAAAAAAAGATGTCACGTAGGATAAATAGACGTTATGTTAATAATCGCGTCTCCAATGCAGCCGTGCATATTCAACCTCAAGCTGACGTGGCAAAAAAAAATTAGACATTGTTAACATGACCGTCCACTTTCAAACGGTCTGTTGCATAGCTATTTTTTAGGTTGACTCAGCAAACATTTAAAACTGATAGTAATATTTTCATATATTTTTGGTAAGGAAATAAAATAAAAAATAAAATAGGAAAAAAAGATGGACAAGTCATTAAAAAATTGTGTTTTAGACATAAGCATTGGAGACCAAATTTTGAGTTGATTGTCTATCAAGTCTATTTTTATGTCACATAGGAAGCAAGTCTCTTGACATTGTTGCCATGTCAACAATTATTGGTATGCAAGCCGCTTTTGCATTGGAGATGCTCTAACACCTGTCGTCTTGACTGTTTTTCAGCTTCTTTATACTGTTTTGTTTTACGCTTTTGACACACATTTTACAGCTAATTACATGTCAACCTATATTTCAATTTTATAACTAAAGCCAACTCTTTTCTTTTATTTTTAAATTGTCATTGGCTTCTCTTCATTTTATACACATGTCCATTTTCTTTCACACTATTTTATTTACTACTCCACAACACTGTTTAAAAAAACCGGAAAAAAAAAAGCCTATCAAGTGCTTTGATTTATATATATATATATATTTATATATAGTGAGTGTTGACGGCGAATTCTGGATTACCACGTTTCAACAATTATATTTAATTAAATAAGTAGAGAGAGAATGTAAGTCAATGCACGTGAGACCAATTTTATGTGGAAAACCCTTGAATGGGAAAAAACCACGGCACCCCTGAGGGCAAAGAAATAACACTATCGATTATTATAATTTTACACACTCAGATCTCTTATACAATTGCTTTTTTCTCTCAAATTCTGAACCCCTTTCCATGTGAAATACATGGTTCTATTTATACTGGACTAACTAGGGTTTCTCCTTGCCTATTCCGTGTTGGTAGCGAAATCCCTATTTCGGTTGCATAAGGAATCCGGTGTGGTGATTTGATTAGGATTTGTTTCCTGTTTGAAGTGTGATACGTCCTTGTACCTTGTATTTTGCTGAACTCCTAGCGGCAGTAGGTATACTGATTTAAGGATGCTTTTTGGCCTTGCAGATTTCAGTTGAGTAAGTTTATTCGGCGAACACAGTTCTATCTTTTAAGTCGGCTTATTCTGACGAGCATGTTTCTGATTTTGACTGACCTAGATGACGTGGCTGGCTGGCGCGTCATACGGTCAGCGTTTCCCTTCGTTGACTGGTCAAAGGATGACGTGGTTATATTTATATCCGTTTTTCCTGTATACTTTGTTGACGTGTCTTTTGATTGAATATATACATACAACAATACCCTTATGAATACTTCAAGTCGAACAAATGACTGGATCTTCTTTGTTTCTACGAGCAGTATTCATATTTACACTTGGGTCTTCGTTCTTACTGAGCTAGTTCTTAGAAGATTTTTATCTCCCTCCTCTTTTTTTTTTTTTTTCAAACTCCCTGTTAGTTTGTCATGTAACGCTATGTTTTTGTTTTGTAGTGAGTGATTTTGATGTTGTCTAAGACGAGCAAGCTCAAGCAATTAAAAATTCTGAAGCTGCTAGCCAACGGCATGCTGCTAGGCTGGCTAAGGAGGGAGTTGCTCCTCCAGACGGTGATGATTCTTAAGGTAGTAAGGATGCTGGAGATGACCCTGTTCGTGGCGTGGAGCCTGATCAATCTTAGGGTGGCGAAGTCGCCCTAAGACCTACCCCCAGCCGAAAAGGGAAAGAGAAGGTTGGGGTTTCCGAGGTAAATGAAGAGATTCCTGTTTTCGATGCCCACGTGCCGGAGACCCCTGGGATCCTGCTTGCGATTTAAACCCTAGAGCTGGCAGAGGGAAGCGCCAAGCTGAGAGCACTCTCGATCTTGCTGCTCGCCCAACAAAGCGGGCTTCAAAGGTGGTCTAATATGTGCTTTCGTCAGATGAGGAAGGAAATGGTGAACCTGTGCACGCTAAGGTTCCTTCGACTGGTGGAGTTGGTTCAGGGGTTCCTACTGGAGAGGAACAAGTTATAGATTCAACTCCTCATTTGGAGAAAATTGGTGACCAAGGTACTTCATTTCCTTCACCTGGTCCATCTGTTCCTTAGCACTGGTGCGCAGAATGTTGATACTTCGACTGCCAGGTCTGGACCTTCAACCCCTTCGACGAGCGTTGGGGGTCAAGATGCTACTACTCTAGTTGGTAAATCTGGGCATTCAGGTCCTTCAGCAAGTGCTGGGGGTCAAGATACAGTAGCTCCAGCTGATGTCCTCAGATAGTCTGCTCCTTCTGCAGTTTCAGAGAGTACATGTGAAGGACCCCTAACGACTTCGGCTGATCCGGGCGAAGCGTCCGGTTTTGTTTCTTTATTAGATTTTTCCTCCACTGAAATTTTATCTTATTTGATAAATAATGATGTTTACATTGGCAAAGGTTGGGAGCATGTGAAAAGTAAATCATACAATAAGAAGATGGAATTCTTCTTCAATTGTCAGTCCTTGGTAAGTTATTTTTTTCCTTGGTCTTTCTACTGTCCAGTTATGCTTTTCGTTCTTTAACTTAGTGTCTTGTCCAGATGATGTCCGAGATGGCGAACAATTACATGTGTGGGAATGTGGTCTCAGCAGCAAATATGTGTCTACGGGATCAAGTTTCCCATGTGGTGGCTGACAAGCTTTCCGCCGAGGAGTCTCATGTCCAGCAACTTGCCCAATTGAGGGAATCTACTGATGGGTTTCTGGCTGCTCGAATAGCCATTGAAGAGAAGTTATCTATGACTGAGGAAAAACTCAAGTTGTTGAAAGAGCAGCTTTCCAAGAGCCAGGACTCACTCGCAGCTCACACAGAAGATGAGAGGTTGGTTGAAGAAGCCAGAGAGAGAGCTGAGCGAGAATCTGAGGATCTACGGAATCAAGCAACTTTAAGGGAAGCTATTTTTGACGACTTAAAGTCTGAACTGGAGGCCCAGGCCATAGATCGATTCAAGAGGTCTCCGGCGTACGATGCGCTCCTCCTCCGTGACTTTGAGCGGGGTATGCGGCAGTCAAAGTTCTTCGCCATGAAGGACCATTCAAATGAAAAGGTTCTGAAGCATTTTGATAAATCCCTCAAGTTGCATATGGACAGCGCTGTGGGCTCGATCAAGGAATAGATACGGCGGTGGAAAGCTCACTGTCGCTATACGTGGACTGAACCTCATCTGATGCATCTCGAAGTCCCCACAAAGAGTGCTTTCAGCACCTACTATTCTGGTCGAAAGGGGAGTCTTACCAGTTCCGGTGACAAGCCTAATTTGGGCCCCGTTTTTAGCCGTGATTATGGGCCTTTTATGGCCGAAGGGGATGAAGAGATTGTTTAGCCATCAAAGGAAGAGATAAATGATGAAGAGGATGAAGGGGATGTTCCTCCAATGAGTGTCTGATCTTTGCCGATGTACTGATATTTTTATTTATCCATTTTTTATAAATGTACTATTGATGAACGTTTATATATCAGTGTTTTTCTTTGATCTCTTCTTGTGTTTGATTCCCTTCAACTTATCGTTGCTGAATTTTGTTCATAAGTTTACTTGTTATTCTCCTTTGTTCAGCTGCCGTTGCTGAGTTTCTGGCTCAAGCTTAAAGCCTATTATCACTCAGCTATTATCGCTTAGTTTTTGTTTTGCCCAATGTTTGTCAGGATGTGTCCGACCATACACCAGTTTTTTTTTTTTAAGCATACTGTTGGGACGTCTCCCTCTTTTGCTAACTGCTTTGGTGCTAGTTTGTTCGACCACAGCGCTTCTTTTCAGGGTGTGTTTTTAAGCGCTATTTGCTAAATGCCTTTTATGCATTTTGAGGGGTTATGCTTTACTGATGATGGTGAGTGCCATATTTATAGCATCTTTTCTAGCTCAGGCTGTTGTAACATGTTTGTTCTCAGCCTGCTATGATGAGGGGTACCCCTTTTTTTTGCCTTTCCTTAGTGATGTTGAGTTTAAAAACTCATTGTTATGCACCGGCGAACAAATTGTTATGGCTGATTGTGGTATGATTCAACAAGGACATGAACTTTAGTAATAAATTACTCTTTATTGAATATCTCCTGCAATCTTGACATCAGAAAAGAAAAAATACTATAAAAAAATGGATATGACTCGATTTTATCTGTAACCTCTTTGTTACCAAGCTCAAGAGCTTGCATCATTTGATTAAAAAGGAAAGAACGTTGAGCAGGATCCATAAAAACTCACCAGAAGTGTGTCTGAAAATAGAAGGTATGGCAGATCTGAAGAAGTTGCACCCCAAACAAACGAGAAGAGAAACACCGGAATCCCGATACACACGGAATGAAGAGTTTACAAAACCTAAAAAATATCAAGAAATCACAATGGAAGAAGAAGAAGAGACAGAACAAATAACTTAAGAGCAAAGAAGAAAATGATAGGTAGCGGAACGATTTCTGCCTTAAAAGGAGAAAAAATTCAAATTTCGAAAAAATAAATGGACGGCATTAATAGAACGAAACACCTGTGTAAAGGGCAGTGATGAAAACGTCCACCAGATAACGACCACATGGCAGCGGGGGATACCCAACAGGCGCACTGTCGTTTCACCGCATCACATTAAGCCCAAACGTTTGAAATCTTGTGGCTAGGAATGAAAGCTTCTCGTGGAAGCATCAAACACTAAAACCAAGTGCACATTTTGAAGAAAAAAAATGGGAGAGAGGAGGGAGATAAAAATCTTCTAAGAACTAGCTCAGCAAGAACGAAGACCCAAGTGTAAATATGAATACTGCTCACAGAAACAAAGAAGATCTAGTCATTTGTTCGACTCAAAGTATTCATGGGGGTATTGTTGTATGTATATATTCGATCAAAAGACACATTAGCAAAGCATGCAGGAAAAACGGATATAAATATAACCACGTCATCCTTTGACCAGTCAACGAAGGGAAACGCTGACTGTATGACGCATCAGCCAGCCACGTCATCTAGGTCAATCAAAATCAGAAACATGCTCGCCAGAACAAGCCGACCTAGAAGATAGAATTGTGTTCGCCGAATAAACTTACTTGACTAAAATCTGCGAGGCCAAAAAGCATCCTTAAATCAGTATACCTACTACTGCTAGTAGTTCAGCAAAATACAAGGTACAAGGATGTATCACACTTCAAACAGGAAACAAATCCTAATCAAATCACCACACCGGATTCCTTATGCAACCGAAATAGGGATTTCGCTACCAACACGGAATAGGCAAGGAGAAACCATAGTTAGTCCAGTATTAATAGAACCATGTATTCCACATGGAAGGGGTTCAGAATTTGAGAGAAAAAAAGCAATTGTATGAGAGATCTGAGTGTGTAAAATTACGATAATCGATAGTGTTATTTCTCTACCCTCAGGGGCGCCGTGGTTTTTTCCCATTCAAGGGTTTTCCATGTAAAATTGGTCTCACGTGCATTGATTTACATTCTCCCTGCTTATTTAATTAAATATAATTGTTGAAACGTAGAAATCTAGAATTCGTCGTCAACAGGGCGTCATACGGTCAGCATTTCTCTTTGTTGACTGGTCAAAGGATGACGTGGTTATATTTATATCTATTTTTCCTACATGCTTTGCTAACGTGTCTTTTGATTGAATATATACATACAACAGTGAGTCTTTCATAAAGGATCCCTTATTTTAATTTCGGTAAGGACCATCATGAAATCATATCGATTTGAATGGATTTTGATCTGAAGTGTTTTGTGGATGATAAGTTCATTGAAATTTACTTATGCATAAAATTTGAGAATTTTTCAAGCATTAAAACTATTGTTTTTCTTGAATTTCCTACATTTCACCTATTTTTCTAATGCTTGCATATTTAAAAAAATCGGTAAAAATAGTTTAAGTACTTGTAAAAAAAAATTAAATTTTATTCATAAGTGAATTTCAATGAACGTATCATCCACAAAAAAAATTCAAATCAAATTTCATTCAAATTGATTTGATTTTATAGTAGTCCTTACCGAAATTAAAATGTTATGTTCTGTACCTATAAAGAAACTCTAACACTCTGCTGTTATCACTCAAACAAACTAGTAAGATTCACTTACTTTGTGAAATAGCAGAAATATATAGATGTTTACCAACAGCAAAAGAGATGAAGCATATACAAAAAAATAACTGCCACTACAGGGCAGGATCTGAAGCAATAAATCATTTCCAATCAATCTCTAAACTAACAAGGTTGCAAACCAGACGAATCTAAACAAGCAACAACAAGTAAATTAGAGATGAGAAGAAGAAGAATCAAAGACATAGAAGTTTATCGTGGTTCAGCTCAAATGAGCCTACATCCACGTTGAGCCTTTCCAAGAAAGGCTCTCTTCATTATATGTAAGGATTACAAGCAAGAAGAACACCAATCGAAACCTTTACACAACCCAAAAATCACTCTCAGCCACCTAATCAACTATTACAATAGTAGATCAACCTTACAAAACCCTCGATCTACAATATCTCAAGTCACAGATCACACAAACACTTACAACTCAGAATAACAGCACTAGAAACACTCTAATGCACAGCAATCTCACAAGAATCACACAAGAATCACTTGGATTCACCAAGTTACAGAGATTTTAACACAAAGAGAAACCAGAGAGCTTTTCTTATTGTGAGAGAAAAAGAGCAAAAACAGAAACCCTAGAGAATGAAATCTGATCAGTTCTCTCTCCTCATCTTCTTATTTTTATATCCCTTATCATCTGACTCAGCACCGATATCTCATTTGGCCAATCAGAGCTTGCCACGACTGAATCCTTCACATGATCAGGTAAGAGCAACAGTAAGTGCACCGTTTGTAACAAAGTCACCAACTGTCAACTTATCAGTTGGTTACAACAGCTGAGAAGGTTCTGGAATGGGCTTCCGGATCAGGCATCGATTGGGCTTCTTGATTGGGCCTAATATGTAATGAGATGGGCTAACCCAAAACACTACAAATTCCACCTTAGGCCATCTTCATACATATAGCAATGAGAGTTTATTCCTGCAACAAAAGGCTCAAGACACAGAAATAAAACAATCAGCCAAAATCACCTATCTTAAGTAGGTTTAAGCAATGCTTAAACTTACTATAAGATACAATTTTAGTACCTATGTCAGCTGGATTATCATCAGTGGAAATCTTTTCCACCTGAACGATGCCATTAGAGACTTGGTCTCTAATAAAATGATATTTAATTTCTATGTGCTTAGTTCTCTCATGGAACACAGGATTTTTAACTAAATGCAAAGCACTTTGGCTGTCAGTGAAAATAACAGCCTTTCCACCAAAAATGTTAATCTCTCTCAAGAGGCCTTGAAGCCAAATAGCTTCCTTAATTGCCTCAGTAACAGCAATATATTCTGCCTCTGTAGTGGACAAGGCTACAATAGACTGAAGCTGACTTTTCCAGCTAACACAACAGCCTGCAATGGTGAAGAAATAAGAGGATGTGGATCTCCTCTTATCTCTATCACCTGCATAATCAGAATCCACATAACCAACAAGATCTATGACAGAATTTGAGCAATCATAGATCAGCCCCACAGAAGTGGTGGAGCTGATATATCTCAGCAGCCATTTCATGGCATTCCAATGACCATTTCCAGGGTTGGACATGTATCTAGACAGAACACTAATGGCTTGAGCAAGGTCAGGTCTAGTACTAATAATAGAATACATGACTGACCCTACAACATTTGAATAAGGGACAGACTCCATGAATCTACTTTCCTCAATAGATCTAGGAGATAAAGCAGCGAATAACACAAAACTAAGAGACAGAGGTATATCAACATGCTTGCAATTTTTCATGGCAAATTTATCAACAAGTTTTAACAAGTAATTGCATTATTTTAAACACAGTTTATTCTTAGCTCTGTTTCTAGTTATTTCAATCCCTAAAATCCTTTTTGCATTACCTAAATCCTTCATATCAAATTCTGATTTAAGTTTCTTCTTTAAGTCATTTATTCTAGACATGTTCTTACTAGCTAGAAGCATATCATCAACATATAAAAGCAAATAGACAGAATGATTGATATTATCACTATCAAAGTAAAAACATGCATCATATTTACTTTTAATAAAGCCTATGCTAGTAACAAAAGTGTCAAATCTTTTATACCATTGTCTAGGGGCCTGTTTCAGCCCATATAAAGACTTTCTAAGAAGGCAAACATGTGAGGGGTTGGTCTTAGACTCAAAACCCTCCGGTTGAGACATATAGATGGTTTCATCTAAGTCTCCATGCAAAAAGGCTGTCTTAACATCTAATTGCTCCAATTCTAGATTGTAGTAGCTAACTAGGGCAAGAATAATCCTTATGGTTTTGTATTTCACAACAGGGGAAAATATCTCATTGTAATCAATCCCTTCCCTTTATGTGAACCCTTTACCCACTAACCTAGCTTTAAACCTAATAGGATCATTCTGCCCTACACCATCTTTAATCTTGTAGAGCCATCTACAAGCTATAATTTTCTGTTTTTCAGGCTTTCTAACTAAGGTCCATGTCTGATTTTTCTCAAGAGAGTTCATCTCTTCTAACATAGCTTGCTGCCATTTTTGCTGGTCAATACAGCCGATAGCTTCACTGTAAGTCCTAGGTTAAGAGTTCTCCAGTTCTTGACCAGTGCATAGCGCATATGAAACCACATCCGCATATGAAAACTTACTGTTAGGTTTGCTAATTCTCCTAACCCTATCCCTAACAAGCTTGTAATCAGCTAGAGAATTTGTAATCTCTAGCTGATTCTGGCTCTCTCCCACCTAATGAGAACCATCAAAATGGGCAACCCTATCATCCTTTTCAGGATCTAACTCCACTGTGACTGGACCATATGGTGGGCTGCCAACATCCACCTAAACTTTATTAACATCATCCTTTAAAGGATCTGGTTTATATTCAGTGTGTTGGTCCAATTCTTTACAAGGCATATTAGACTCATCAAAGATCACATCTCTGCTTATAATCACCTTAAACCCCTTTTGGTCTCTCAACCAAACTCTATAACCTTTAACTCCTAAAGGATAACCTAGGAAAACACATTTTAAGGACCTAGGTTCAAGTTTTCCTTCAGATTGGTGAGCATAGGCAGCACACCCAAACACCCTTAGGTGTTTCAGACTAGGAGGCCTCCCTGTCCAGATTTCTTCAGGGGTTTTAAGGGCTATGGCAGTGGAGGGAGACCTATTGATCAGATAGGCTGCTATGGCAGCAGCTTCCCCCCAGAAATTTTGGCTCAAACCAGCCCCTATAAGCAGACATCTAACCTTTTCTAGAACAGTCCTATTCATTCTCTCAGCCACTCCATTTTACTGTGGAGTGTGTCGCACTATTCTATGTCTAGTAATTCCATGTTCTTCACATAATTTATTAAAATTTTCATTACAAAATTCTAACCCATTATCAGTTCTTAATGTTTTAAGTTTCTTAGAGGTTTGGTTTTCAACCAACCTCTTCCAAGCTTTGAAGCCCTCAAAAGCTTGATCTTTGGACTTTAAAAGATAAAGCCAAAGTTTTCTAGAGTGATCATCAATGAGGGATAAGAAATATCTATTCCCTCCATGAGTGGGGACTTTTGAGGATCCCCAAAGATCTGAATGCACATACTCTAGAATCTGATTAGAGGTGTGTTGAGCAGCATTGAAACTGATTCTGTGCTGTTTTCCAAGCACACAGTTCTCACAAAAATCAAGTTTGTTAACTTGATCTCCATTTAGGAGATTTCTTTTGCTTAACTTTAGGACACCTCTCTCACTCATGTGGCCAAGTCTCATATGCCAAAGATGCCCTTTGTCACTGATTTTGGAAGCTACACAAGCAACCTCATTAGTGACAGCCTCTCCCCTAAGAACATATAGCCCATTCTTCTTGTCACCTTTAAGGATAACAAAAGACCCTTTAGAGGCTTTAAGGGCACCTTTTTCAGCCTTGTAAGTGTATCCCTCTTCATCTAGAGTACCTAGAGAAATCAGATTTCTCTTAAGGTTTGGCACATACCTAACATCTCTAAAGACCCTAACCATCCCATCATACATTCTAATGGCTACTGAACCTATGCCTTCCACATTACATTGTTAATTGTTACCCATCAACACACTGCCATTATTGAGTTCTTGGAACTCAGTGAACACATCTTTCTTAGGACACATGTGGAATGAGCATTCAGAACTCCTATCCTCAGTGCTCACAGCTAAAACCTCACTAGGTTCATAGGAATTAGATGCTACAGCAGCATCACCTACTGATTGAGTTTTATCTTGCAATTTTTTCTTAAACTCAAAACAGTATTTTTTAATATGCCCTTCTTTCCCACAGAAGTAGCATTTCCTAGAGCCATTTCTGTTCCTAGATTGGGATCTATGGTTAGGTGTCTTACTTCTTCCTTTAGACTTATTATTAGAGTAGTTATTATTGTTTTTAATAGGCTGCCTACCTCTAACAAATAAGTTTTCCCCATTGTCTTTTCTTTCAATTTTTAATTCAAGTTCTTTAGACTTTACGGTAGAGATACACTTTTCTAAAGATAAAGAAGACCTACCATATTTAATGGCAGCCTTGACATCCTTAAAGGAGTCGGGCAGAGAATTTAAGAGGATGATAGCCTCATTCTCATCACTCAGTTTTTCATCCTCACCAGCATTGGCCAATTCTATAGTCATTTTCTTAAAGTCATCCAAGTTTTTACCTAGGCCTTTACTAGCATCCATTTTAAAACCAAACAATCTTTCTTTCAGATAGATTTTATTAGTGAGTGATTTAGTCAAATACAAGCTTTCAAGTTTATTCCATACATCACAAGCAGTTTTCTCATCATTAACTTCTCTAAGAACATTATCAGACAAGTTTAAAATTATAGTGCCTAAGGCCATTTCAAGCATGTCATCTTTCTGTTCTACAGTTAACGTGTCAGGCAATTTTTCAGGTCCTTCAATGGCTTTGAGGATTTTCTAATGAGAAAGAAGGGCTTTCACCTTTCTTCTCCAAATGCTGAAATCCCCAAAGCCATTGAATTTACGAATTTCGAATTTCATGCTCATAACATAATTAAGAGAGTTATTGAAATAGCAAGGATCGGAATGAGTTACCTCTTTGCAACTGCTAGCAGATTCACTGATGGTTTCTTCTTCTTCTCCAGTTGAATCTTCAAGAGTTGAAGGCTCTTCAACTGGAGGGATCTCCTCCTTGTTGTCCGCCGTTGGTACAGATCAGGCTCTGATACCACTGTTATGTTCTGTACCTATAAAGAACCTCTAACACTTTGTTGTTATCACTCAAACAAACTAGTAAGATTCACTTACTTTGTGAAATAGCAGAAATATATAGATGTTTACCAATAGCAAAAGAGATGAAGCATATACAAAAAAATAACTGCCATTACAGGGCAGGATCTGAAGCAATAAATCCTTTCCAATCAATCTCTAAACTAACAAGGTTGCAAACCAGACGAATCTAAACAAGCAGCAACAAGTAAATCAGAGATGAGAAGAAGAAGAATCAAAGACACAGAAGTTTATCGTGGTTCAGCTCAAATAAGCCTACATCCACGTTGAGCCTTTCCAAGAAAGGCTCTCTTCACTATATGTATGGATTACAAGCAAGAAGAACACCAACCGAAACCTTTACACAACCCAGAAATCACTCTCAGCCACCTAATCAACTATTACAATAATAGATCAGCCTTACAAAACCCTTGATCTACAATATCTCAAGTCACAGATCACACAAACACTTACAACTCAAAATAACAGCACTGGAAACACTCTAATGCACAGCAATCTCACAAGAATCACTTGGATTCACTCAGTTACAGAGATTTTAACACAAAGAGAAACCAGAGAGCTTTTCTTATCGTGAGAGAAAGAGAGCAAAAATAGAAACCCTAGAGAATGAAATCTGATCAGTTCTCTCTCCTCATCTTCTTCTTTTTATATCCCTTATCATCTGACTAAGCACCGATATCTCACTTGGCCAATCAGAGCTTGCCACGACTGAATCCTTCACATGATCAGGTAAGAGCAATAGTAAGTGCACCATTTGTAACAAAGTCACCAGCTGTCAACTTATTAATTGGTTACAACAGCTGAGAAGGTTCTGGAATGGGCTTCCGAGTCAGGCTTAAATTGGGCTTCTTGATTGGGCTTCTTGATTGGGCCTAATATGTAATGAGATGGGCTAACCCAAAACACTACATAAAATAAGGGATCCCTTATAAGAGACTCAATATATATATAGTGGTTCTTTAGTAAGGACGTCCTGAAATTATAAGTTAAAGATGTTCAACCACAGCCACACATTCATATTGAATGTGGGTATTTGTTAATGTGGGGTTGTGGACCCAATGTGAATATATGGCTGTGATTGGACGTCCTGAAATTATAAAATAAGAACCACCCTAATAGGAAAAAGGAATATATATATATACATAATATGCTATAATTTTTTTATTATTTTTTAAATGGTTAATGAGCTTTAATGATATATTTAATCACAACACAAGCTATTTAATCAATGTTCATGTGTTTTAATTTTAGGTTTTTGATTTAGTTGTTTTGGTTAACAAGCTTTTTTTTTTTTTTTTTTTTTTTTTTTTTTTTTGAACAGCAAATTTTATTAGAAAAGCTAAATAGGGTACAAAACACTAAGCACAAAAACCAGACCAACCTTTAGAACCACACATGCCCACAAAACTGGCCAAAAACAAAGCTCCCCACCCCAAACAACCCCAAAAGACAAACAAACAAGCTAACAACAAGCTTTAAATTATATATATATATATAGCTTTTATTTGTTTATTATTTATTTAG
Organism: Acer campestre; assembly: GCA_954870605.1. Lineage (NCBI taxonomy): Eukaryota > Viridiplantae > Streptophyta > Magnoliopsida > Sapindales > Sapindaceae > Acer > Acer campestre. The sequence continues at coordinate 19,125,194 of OX940801.1, read as the reverse complement.
AAATAGCAAATTAAAAATTGTACAAATTAAGAAGCTATGAATGAAAATATATGCTTGGTGGTTGATAAAGAAAAAATATTTGTCACTAATAGTGTTTTTTTTTTTTTTTTTTTTTTTTTTTTGAAATATTACAATAATTCGGGATTTGGAGAGGGGATATGCTCGAACCTACAACCTCATGATGTAAATGTAAGGGGTAAATCATTGAGTCAACCTCATCTTGACATCATTGATAGTTTTTATAAACAAGTTTAATGTGGATTATGTTATTGTATTAAGTTACTGATAATATATATATATATATTGAGGAAAGGTTAATGCAAAATATAATTATTAACGGATGAGGAATTTATTTAGTCAGAGGTGGATCTTTTAAAACAAATTTATTTGGAACAGAGAAACCAATGAAAATTTAGCTTTAATGTAGTTGACAAATTTAATAAAATTTTATACAGCCAACATGAGGAGTGGAAGGCAGCCCCGGTAATGTAGAGAAGCCAAATGGAAATTTTGAAAATAAAAGAAAAGGGTTGATTTTATTTATAAAATTGAAATATGGGATGATATGTAATTAACTCAAAAATGTGTGTCAAAAATGTAAAACAAAATATTAGAAAAGGTTGAAAAAAAAGCCATGATTACAGATTTCAACTCTACTTGAAGTGACTGTCCAAGAATAGTCGCATGGCGACTGTTCTTATTAGCACTACTCGTCTTGACAATTCAAATAATAGTTTAAGATATTTTGTCGAACAATATTTGATTTCAATAAGTTTCGACATACCTTTGAGAAACATTCGATGTTACAATTTATTGTAATATTTCGAAAATGAAGTAACAAAACTTGGACAATTAGCTTGAAATTAAATAGTAGTTTGAATATAAAAAAGCACATCCATATACTTTGGTAAAAAAAAGTTTTGCTTAACATTAAATACATAGTTGCTGGACACATAACATAATCTATGAATTATATCTCATATACTTTTATTCCATCTAGAACATATTAATTATATCTTAGAATGACACTTCTTTCTTGGATTTTTCTCTCCCTTTGTCCTTGGAATAATCTCGTTGACTTCTTTTCCATCTTTGCTTATAGTTTGAAAATTCCATTTGAGTATCTTAATTTTAAACAACATGTTTAAAAGAGAATATTCTTCTCAGATTCCATTTCTAAAAAAATTTTAAATGGACCACACTCTCTATCCTTTAATGTGAAGAATCCGTTTCTAGAAACCAGAGAAGCTGAAGAATTAAGCATATCACGCTGCTTGAGTATGTCATCTGTTGCTGCAGCATGAGTCCAGAAGCTATAGCAAAAGAGCAAAAAGATATTGTTGATAATAGAATTGCTCTTGTAAGCCATTGACAAGCTAAACATGGATGATTAATAAAAGACCAAAATTTTGAAACTGGCTGATATTATACTCCTTAATTAGAAAGCTATCATTCAAAATTTTGTTAGGCCTCCTGTATTATTAATAATATCCATTGAAACCAAAGGAGGTTGCGTACAACAGTTTACAAAGAATGAAAGTTCTGGGAAGATAAACCAATCAAAAAGGGTTGGCTTTGACTCTTAGGTTCAGGTCATTATCAAAGGACCAAACAAAGAGATAGTGATATCTATAAACGTTGCACAAGTTAAAATTGAGAAACAGAACAACTAAAAATTACATCAATGAAAAAAAAATGTAGAAAATGAGAGCTTCGAATGGTTGGTTGTTTGTGATTGGGTCCTTTGAAAATGAGAAGTTGCGTACAACAGTTTACAAGAATGAAAGTTCTGGGAAGATAAACCAGTCAAAACGTGTTAGCGACTTGGCTCTTATCAAGAGACCAAACAAAGAGATGGTGATATCTATAAACATTGCACAAGTTAAAATTGAGAAACATAACAACTAAAAATTACATCAACGAAAAAAAATGTAGAAAATGAGAGCTTCGAATGGTTGGTTTATTGTGAAGGAGTCCCTTGAAAATGAGAAGTTGCGTACAGCAGTTTACAAGAATGAAAGTTCTGGGAAGATAAACCAGTCAAAACATGTTAGCGACTTGGCTCTTAGGGTTCAATGCATTATCAAGGGACCAAACAAAGAGATGGTGATATCTATATACATTGCACAAGTTAAAATTGAGAAACAAAACAACTAAAAATTAAATCAATGAAAAAAAATGTAGAAAATGAGAGCTTCGAATAGTTGGTTGTTTGTGATTGGATCCTTTGAAAAATGAGAAGTTACGTACAACAGTTTACAAGAATGAAAGTTCTGAGAAGATAAACCAATCAAAACGTGTTGGCGACTTGGCTCTTGGGGTTCAAGGCATTATCCAGTGACCAAATTCACTACTACATAAATGTTTGTAGACATCACTTGCAAGATATCGGTTTTCTACTTTTCTATAACCGTTTTAAAATATAAGTTAAATATATCAGTTGTTTAAAAAACGATATTTTAAAATGTAAGTCATTAAAACACATCGGTTGATTTAATAACCGATATGGACGTTTTTAACTTAACACATTAGTTTTTAATTTTTTTTATCAGACCTGATTTCTGTATGTCATTAAAACACATTAGTTTATTTAATAACCGATTTATTTTGATCAAACCTGATTTCTTAAGTAAATGTAAATCTTAACACTTCGCATTAATTAAAAATAAACCAATTTATTTTGTTTTCTCATAATTTATTTTAATTAATTTTAAATTATCAAATATTTCAAATTTTAGAGTGTAATATTAAAATTAAAAATAATTACTTTTCATAACTTGGAATAAAAATAAGGGTTCAAAAATTAAATAGCACTTTTTGGGGGAGGGTTTGTGCAAATAGCACCACATTAATAAGTCATGTTTTAATAGCACCAAAATAGGTGATGAGACCAAAATACCCCCACTTACTCTTTTCCTTTTTATTTTTTTTCTCGAAAATTCGAGACTTATTTATGATTTTTTCGAGAGTTATTCATGCGTTTTCGAGACTTATTCATGCGTTTTTCGAGACTTATTCCTGCGTTTCGAGACTTATTCTGTCGACCTCCATTAATGGCGACAATGTCGATCCGACGACGGCGCTAATTGACTCCGGAGATAGTTGGATATGGAAGATTGAATGATGCCGAGTTCGTTGGCACTATCGGTTTCATCAGATTCATGACGGATCGTCATAAATCGGACGATGAAGATTCGCGATGGTTTGGGTTTTGCTTCGTTTCTCTCTCTACACAACTCGAAAATGAAAACGAACACTTTGGTTACAATGATTGGCACTCGACGAACGTTTTCCCGGTGGTTTTACCAATCAACTCGTCGGTCGGCGATGGCACCTCCATTGAAGCTCCATCAATGGAGGTTTGGGAAAAAGGAAGAAGAAGGTGAAGGACACCCAAGAGAAAAGAAAAGAAGCTGGGGGGTATTTTTGTCCAAATTCCATTTTTGGTGCTAATAAAACATGAGTTAGTAATGTGGTGATAGTTGCACAACTTCAAATTTCAAAAGTGCTATTTTGCCCCATTTCCTCATAAAAATAATTAAGAGATAATTACCCATAGCGGCCACCTATTTAGTTAGGCACTATCAAAAATGATCATTAAAGGAGAAATTCGGTTCAAAATAGCTATTATAGGCAAATTGTGTGACGGAAATGGTCATCTGCAACTTTATTTTCCATAGTGACCACCCATTTGGTGGGATGCTACCCTATCGCCACCCAATTGTGAATTAAGACCAAATTCAAAAAAATAAATAATAAAAGTTATGTTTTAATAAAAACCTAAAAAATTAATTTTAAAAAAAAAAAACTTAATTTGAAAATTAAAAGCAATAATTAAAAAAAAAAAATAGGGTGATGGGCAACTAGTGGATGCAGAGCCTGTTAGTGTGCTCATCAAATCTCTCAATGAGGGGGACAAGTCTGGAGAGATGTTTGGGTGGCAGGACTAGTTTATACGAATTTATCTGTTCTTTTGTAATTCCGCATATGCTCTGAATGAAAGCTTTATCCTCTGTCTTTATCGTTGCATTTTGTTTGTGCCCTATTGTTTTATGAGTTTTTTTAGCATTTCCTCTAACCTTTTTTGATCCTATTTCGCTAGAGAAGCCAATGTATTATCCGGGACTTCTGAGGATGGGCATGGCTTATGAGTGAGATTTTAAGTCATTGCTTTAGCTTGCCTGTTGCCAAAGATTTAGGTGTTGCCTGGTTTTGAATGTGGCGAGCTTTGGCGTGCTAGACCTGAGTGTTCCCAAGGCCTTGGAGCTTTGTGCTAGGGCAGATCCTAGTCTTTGATGTGCTAGGGCAGTTGCTAGTCTTTGTGTTATTCGGGCTTTTTGCTGAAATAGTTCGGACCTTAATTTATCAAAACCAAGGTTTCGCATGTATAGTCTAGAAATTTCATGAAAATCTATGTCAGGACCTAGAATTTCTTTTATGTAGAAAGTAGTTCTCTAGAAATTAAGTACAACTTCTAAGCTGTCAAATTAGTCATATAAACAATTATAATAACTTGATCTAAAACCGGAAGAGAGAAACATACCAGACGCGGGAGGACCCGGAATGATTATGTAGGATATAGTTCCTTCTTCCCCATTCGCAATTTCTTTTAAAGGTCCATACCAGAGTGATGTAGAACAAGTGGCTGATGCATACATGATGAGGAGGGAACATCCTAAATTCAAGGGCAATCGAATTCCAGTAGTCCGGGCGTCGAAATCGGAATGACGCGAAACTCACACAGTTGATGCGTTTCGGCGTGGGAGGAGTTAGTCAATAGCTTCGCTGTTGAGGCATACCTTTTTTTAGCCGAATTCCGTCGTTTAGGCCCCGAAATTACCGTTTTTGCTATTTTAGGAAAGTTTCGTTTTAGCCATAACTTTTGTTTTCCAAGTCCGAATCGACTTCCGTCAATTCTGGCTTGCTTAGGATTTCTAATAGTTTTTATTTCCGCAATTATTTCAATTTTGCTATTTTTGGTAATTTTTAGTAATTAGTCCCGTTTCTTGTCCAACAAGGATTAGGGTTAGGGTTTTTGCTTTAAATATGCTTGTAAGCCTTTTGGCCGGATTATTCAATTATTCAATAAAGTTTCAGACTTTTCTTTGAGAGTTTCTCTCGTTTTCTGGTGGATTCCAGAGTTTATCAAGAATATTGACGTTGGTCGTATTCTTTTATTATTTCCGCTGCGTCAATTGGTATCAGAGCACGGATTTGCCGATCTCGATGACAACTAACGGAGCAGGAGATGGAAACCCTATTGGCGGTGACCGTGGGGTAGAGGCCTTGTGGGCGGCGCTGGAGGATACACGGCAACAGGTGGCACAAATTCGTGACTTGCTTGCTGGGGCTAACCTCAACGCTAACAACAGGCCACCAGTTAACAGGACACGCGCCGAAGGATTTGCCCGAGGCCAACCTGTTGACAGGAGACGTAATCAAACACCTCCTAATCAACCTGATAGCGAGGATGATTCAGATGAAGATGATGTGGGATATGGCGTAGCCCAGCCGGCAAGACGAACGAGAGAGCAAGATGATTATCGGTTGAAGGCAGAACTTCCAAGTTTCAATGGAAATCTGCGAATAGAAGACTTTCTTGATTGGGTTACAGAAGTGGAGCGGTTCTTTGAGATGATGGAGATACCAGAAGAAAAAATGGTGAGATTCGTGGCGTTCAGATTAAAAGGAGGGGCTGCGGTATGGTGGGATCAATTGCAGAAGAACTGACAGCGACAAGGAAAGGCACTTGTGAGAACATGGCGTAGAATGAAGCAGCTTATGATGGGTAGATTTCTGCCACCGGATTATGAACAATATTTATTCCAATCGCTTCAGGAATGTTCGCAGGGTTCCAAATCAGTGTTCGATTACACAGCAG